>WOVY01001284.1:0-534316 GCA_013436015.1 Rhipicephalus annulatus | reverse complement strand
AATCTAGCAGCATAAATGAGGCTTATGAAAGTTTTGTTTCTTTATTAAAATTCACTTAGCCTAGTGCTTAAATTTTGCCTTGTAAGCTCTTCCAAGAAAGGTGGGAAGTGATGAATTACTTGTGGATTATCCACAAATGTTTCATAGGCAATGCTTTCATATTCCATAGTCCTTGGCAAAAAAGACTTCATCAGCACTTTAGCACTGAAGCAACAGAGATATAACTAAGTGCTTTAGCTGACCTGAAAATGTGTAGGTTACAATCTTTACCACTGATTTATAGTTATCACAAGCGCAAAGTTAAAGTATGCGACACGCAAACACGGACACACGGGATATGCGCAGGCGAGTTCGCACGTCTACTTTCTTTTGTGCTGCTGTGCATTCTTTCACTTGTTAATTGGTATTTGTAGCACCTTTATTTTCTCTGGTGTCTATGTCTGCACGTTTTGTCTCTAAACACGAATACAAACTAGCTCAGCTCTGCTATTGTAGCGCTCATGCTGACTTGTCTCTACTGAAATAATATTGTCCAGTTCTTCACAGATAACATAAATACATAAAATCTGCAAGCATTCTTAATGCGTACTGATTGTTCATCATGCCATGACAATTACAGAACACGTTGTTAATTTTGTAAGTTAGAAATGCCATGTAAAATGCTTGATTTGAGTATTGCATCTTTCGACACCCCCATCAAAACTCCTAAATACACTGGTTTGTGCCATGTGTTGCCAATTGTATTATAATTTACTCATTGGAGAGCTTCCCTGACCTGTTAATCATTCAGATTTTTTGGTTCAAGATTAGTGAACATTTTTTGAGAAACATTATTATAGCATCTATAAAACTTATTGCCTACTTTGAAAACAGGTGGTCAATTTGTAATATCACATGGTAATTGCTTACTGAACCAATTTTAATGATCTTTTGGCCTGCACGAAGAAGCTTTTATATGTTGAACAGCACATCTTATGAATAATAATTTAGGCTTAATTAAACAATATTGTACTAGCAATCTACTTAGCGTTGTATTAAGCTAGCCTGATGGAAAACTAGAAACAGTATGCAGTTGAATAAGAAATTTAATATGCGGTATAACAACACAAAGTATACATGTCAAAGCGGCTCCATCATTGCTGGTTTGGGTTGAGAAAAGTATGGGGCTGTCATTGGTTTCTTGTTAGGAAATATATCCTGTTGTGCAAGTAATAAATACATCTGAATAAACAGTGTAGTTTTTCGTTAGACGAGTTTAAATAAAAAACAACCACTTCTTTTTTTGGGGGGGGGGGGTATTGACTTGGCATCGTTCATTGTCGTTCATTAGTGAACCTTGCACA
Organism: Rhipicephalus annulatus; assembly: GCA_013436015.1. NCBI lineage: Eukaryota > Metazoa > Arthropoda > Arachnida > Ixodida > Ixodidae > Rhipicephalus > Rhipicephalus annulatus. The sequence continues at coordinate 532,973 of WOVY01001284.1, read as the reverse complement.
ACCTTCATTATGAAAGAGCATGTGCTCGAATACCATAACATATGTCATATTTTGGCCCTTTTAGTCCACGTGGTATGTGCATCATTATTATGTGTAATTCCTGGAGGTTTGAAGAAAGTTGTAGAGAGGTGCATATTTAGATATTTCTTACTGCAAACATGTTTTCACCATTGTGTAACAGATTCGACATTGCAGGACTTGACGAAATATTGGTACATTCTCCAGGCACATCATCATTTCGTGAATCGCCGTCTACTAGTTGTTCACCAGACACTAAGGCTTTTTCTTTTTCTGACCACTTTGCTAACCATGGTAAATGCCTTTCGTTTCACAATATGGCCTGCTTTGGTTTCGTATTCTAAATGTGAAGAAGGCAATAGTACTGAAAGATAACTTGGCATGCGTAATAACCAAGTTTGCAACCTTCAGATAACACTTCCGATACTCTACCAACCAAGGCACTACGGCGGCCATCTCCCCATCCACTTAACCTGGTACATGTAAACTAAATGTGGGAGTGGGGTCAGTAGCCATGAAGTTGAGTGTGGAAACTTTTTTTTGTCTGTTTGGCGTCGCGGAGTCTGTGAGCTTACTATAAGTTGGCAGCTGACCAATTACTTTTGTATACTACCTGAAGGCAACAAGTCTGTCGGAACGAGACCCTCGCTATGAAAATAAAGAAAATAAGTACATTTAACGGCTTTTTTCTTTGTAAGACACACTAATAATGAGATCTAACAGACCATCTTGTCATTTGGCATAATTTTTCATTAAAGTTGACTGCGTCTAACAAAAAGACGAGTCTTAAATTAACTTTTTTCTTTGGCTTGATTGCCCCTTCGATATCAATATTTGTTACGGAAGAGAAGAGACGCCGTATTGACAAGGCTGTGGAATATATGTCTTTTAAGTCAGCGGTAATGGCCTGCCCGGTTCACCAGCGAGCGAGCGGAGGTCACCGCGCTCGTCTTCGTCGTCAGGCACACACGCGCGTCACCCCCTCAAATATTAGTATGCATGCATGTAGCATAATCCCGGGCGGCAGAAGCGCCCTGTCGGCGCATCTAAATGTCAACGTCACTAGGAGAGTGGCAGGGCTTCACGCGTGCAACATGTACAATATTGGTAGCTGTTGGGCACATGAAGGCGACGGGGCGACAGGACCTATTTTATATGTCACAGGAGTAACGATACGAAGGACTCGGTTTGTACCTGTGTAGGGAGTGAGCAGTTTTTCTGACAAGCCGAATCGACGGGTCGGAGACCAGAGAAGCACCAAAGAACCGAGCGGAAAGTGTACGTCGTGGTGTCGTTGGTCATACGAACGCTGTTGCTTCTTTTGAGAGGTCAGAAGGCGATTACGGGTGATTTCGCGTCCGTGAGCGGCCCGAGTGATAGCGTTCATGGCATATTCACAGGTCGGTACTGCTGGGGATGATATGATGGTGTAGAGGCAATGTTGGTTCTCGGCCAACAGAGCAAAAAATAGGACAGTAACCGGCAGCGTCATGGCGCAAAGAATTACAGACAAAAGTGACGTACGGCAACCCAAGATTCCAGTCGGTGTGGTTGGTAGAAACATACCTAGCGAGCATGTTTGTAAGAGTTCAATTCAGACGCTCTGTGAGTCCAGTGGTTTGCGGAGGGTATGACGTAGTCAGCTTGTGTCTCATTTGACAGGACGGCAAGATGTCGGCTATGACCTTCGACAAAAGGTGCGGCCACGGTCTGTAAGCAGCTACCGTGGTGCTCCGTGTTGCAAAATCATGCTCTTGAGGAGGAAGTCGGCGACGTCTGTGGCGCAGCTTGTTGGAACAGCTCGTGTGATGGCACAACGCGTGGCGTAGTCGGTGGCCGCAGCTATCCACTTGTTACCCGAGGAAGACAGAGGAAAGGGCCAAATAGGTCCAAGCCAACGCGGAGGAACGGTTCTGACGGAATGTCAAGTGGTTGAATGCGTCCGGCGGAAAGTGTCGATGGTGTTTTGCGGCGCTGATATTTCTCACAAGCCACGACGTATCTTCTGACTGAGTGTGCAAGCCCTGGCCAGAGGAAGCGTTGGCGTATTCGGTCGTAAGTGCGTGACACACCCAAGGTGAATGGCAGTCGGAAGGTCATGAAGTTCATTTAGAACTTCTGAGAGAAGGTGTTTCGGAGTGACAAGCAGCAGCGCCGGACCATCCGGCTCAAAACTTTGGCGGTTGTGATGAATGAAGAAAACGACAACAACGGAAGTGCGGGGAAAGGCGCGTGTAATGTGCGCGTGAGTGTCAGCGAATCAGCTGATGACCTGTGGTGGCCCACAGAGGTGACGTGCCACGATTGGGCCACGTGTGACCATTACGTGGCGGTAGGCTTTGTGGCTGGGGACGAGCCGGAGCAGCGGGAGACGGGAGACAGCGGGCCGAAGCGTCGGACGCAGGCGATCCAGGTTCCGGCCAGGGAACGCGGCTGTCCACGCTACTGTCGTCCAACTACCAGCTGGGGCGGCATTGCCGGCACGAGTACTGCATCTCGGGGCGCGGCCTGGCCTGCTGTTCTCTTCCTTGCCGAGGGCATCGCGGATCTCGGTGAGGCGTCTCCGCGGTCAGCCGTTCAACACAGCGATGAACGTGGCCTGGCTAATGGTCACGGTTGCGTCAAGCATCGCGTCTCGGCACACGCTCTTCGGTGGGCGGGCTGGCCATTCCCCGCATGGAGCATTGCGTCTCCGATGCGGCTTGGCTGCTCAGTAGTCGCACCCATGCCATCAAGCGCCGGTGTCACCAGAGCGTCACACATCGGCAAGGGACGAGCGAGACGTTCTGCAGGGCGAGACGCGGGCGTGTGCACGGAGGACCACGGAGCCGCGCAAGGTCCAGTTTGGCCGAGGATCCAGGTGCCATGGGAGTTGCTGGCGGAATCAAGGATCGCCGAGCGGCGCCGAGCCGTACCGAGCAACGCGGCAGACTCGGACGTGGGCCACGAGCTCATGAGCTGCAGTGTGCACCCGAGGGTACCTGGCGGTGCCCTGGCCAAGAAGAAGGAACGTGCGGAAAATAGAGCTCGAGGGTTGAGGCCAAAGAAGGCAGAGGAAGCGGTGCGCCACTCGAGAGGACGAGTTCCTGGCAGCGTTCCTGAGCCGGACGTGAGATCCGTACGTGTCGGCCAGGTCGAGCTCCGGTGTGTCTGTTCAAGGTCCAAGGCCGAGACCTGCCGAACGGCTCCTGCTTCGGTGCAGTGGCCGGGAGCAGGTTCGTGGGCGAGGCCTACCGGTGTGGTCCTCGTGAGCCGTGGCCTGATCGTGGACCTCCGGAGTTGCGACCCTGACTGCTGGGTTGGCCGCGACGTCCGACTCAACGGCGCTGCACGCGGTAGCGTATCCGTGCGCCGTCAGCCGTTCCACCCATGCCAAGAAATAAAAAGTTCATGTTAATCCTTTCTCGTCCGCTATCAACAAACATAAAGACGAACGTCCTTTAACCATCACAGCGGTATATTACACCATCGTCGAGCACGAATGAGCAATGAGACTGATTGGAAAATAGGGATTCAAGGCGCTCACTGAGAGCACGCAAGGACGCATCATGGCACTACTCGTCACCGATGGATGTCCTTTGCGAAAAGGAAAAGACGCTAGGCTCGGTGTCGGTATCAAGCATAGTGTTCGACTCAGCAACCGGGTAACGGGGCAGGCAGTCTGCGTCCTGATGTAGGCGTCCGTGCTTGTGCGTCACCGTGTAAGTATACTCTTGCAGTCACAGAACCCAGCACCCGAGCCGAGCAGTAGAATCCTTCAGTGACCTAAGCCAACATAGCGCATAATGGTCAGTTATTACAGAGAAATTTGTGCCATGCAAATATGGGCGGAATTTTGTGACTGCCCAAACAAGAGCAAGACACTCACGCTCTGTAATTGAATAGTGCGCTCAGCAGCTGTGAGAAGGTGGCTAGCGTAGGCGACCACTCGGTTGTGTCCCCGTTGGCGTTGGGCTAGGACGGCTTTAATCTCGTGACCACTAGCATCGGATCGGAATTCTGTCGGAGCGAATGGGTCAAAGTGAGCCAATATAGGTGGATTCCTCAGAAGCGTGATTAGATGAGAAAAAGCAGCAGCTTGGTCGGTACCCCACGTACACGTGTCGTCTTTCTACAGAAGCTCAGTGAGGGGTCGAGCGATAGTTGCGAAACCTTTCACAAACATTCTAAAGTAGGAAAAAAGTCCTACAAATCTCCCGATGTTTTTCACTGACCGGGGTACATGGAAACTGGTGACTGCACAAATTTTCTTCGGGTCCGGCTGCACACCAGATGCGTCGACAAGGTGGCCCAACACCGTAATTTGCCGGCGTCCGAAGTGGCACTTCGACGAGTTTAATTGGAGGCCTGCAGTGCTCAATATGTCGAGAATAGCTGACAAACGCTGAAGGTGGGTCTCAAATGTTGGGGAATATACGACGACATTGTCAAGATAACAAATACGTGTTGACCATTTGAACTCTTGTAGCAGAGAGTCCATCACGCGCTCGAACGTGGCTGGGGCGTTGCATAGCCCGAACGGCATAACCTTGAACTGATATAGGCTGTCTGGAGTTACAAACGCAGTCTTCTTTTGGTCTTTTTCGTCGACAGCAATCTGCTAGTAGCAGGAACATAGGTGAAATGAAGGAAAGTATCGGGCGCCGTGGAGACAATCGAGAGCGTTATCGATGCAGAGTAAAGGGTAAACGACCTTTTTCGTGATTCTATTCAGATGGCGGCAATCCACGCAGAAGCGCCACTTGCCACCTATCTTTTTAACGAGCACAAAAGGGGACGCCCAAGGGCTCGAAGAGGCTTCAATATTCCCTTGTCTAGCAGCTTGCTGACTTCTCGTTGAATCACTTTACGCTCGGTCGCAGATCCCCGGTATGGTCGCCGATGAATGGGATGAGAATCACCTGTGTTGAAGTGGTGCTTTACGAGTGAAGTATGGCCGAGTGGATGGCTGTCTATGTGAATATGCCGCTGTATGAAGCTAGATTGCAGCAGAGCACGGCTGACTTCTCAGGGTCGAGGTCTAGGGCGATCATGGAGCATAAGGTTGCATCGAGGCACGTGGTATCGTGCGAGTGACGTGGGTGATCAGGACATACGTCTGCCGCGAAACAGGTGACGTACTTGTCAATTGAGCGTCTTAGCGTGGCGACCGATATTCCTTGATGCAGCAATTGTTTCATTAAACCAAAATTGATAACAGGTAAATGTGTTCGGTTAGAGGCCATGGGTATGATAGAGTATGAGAGAGTAATGTCGCACGCCAGGAGAACATCACGAATCGGCGTCACAATATGATCACCGTAAAGCGCGGGAGAGGTTGTTGCCAACTAAACGAATGTGAGAGCTTTAGGTGGTGTCCGGAAGAAGTCAGTGGTGCACAAGCTGTTCGTGAGTTCATGCTGAGAATCCGGAAGGAGAAAAAGTTCTAGACAGAGAGTACCGGCGGCACGACATACGGCTGTTGCTCGTATCTCGTGCCACGTCTTCGCGACGCCTCCCAAATACAACGGCATGGTTATTATTTTATCACGATTGTTGCCAACGATTTCGATTCCACACATAGTCATAAAAGTGAAGCCAGGCCTGCGCACTCATTCATTATGATCCATCGTAAACCTCTGGCTAAATTGTGGTGTCTCTTGGTGTCTTTGCGATTTGGTCAGTGCATGTCTGTGTTATAAACTCCAACAGATGTTGTTGCCGATTGCTGTTTTAATTCTGCAGCTTTAATGCAGCTTCAAAAATATCATTGCTTCCTAAACCAACTTTTGTGCGTGGTAAAGCCATATCCGCTTTCGCAAGTATAGCTTCCTGGGGCCTGTTTTCACTATGCCACCCTGGAGCATGCATGGTTGCCGCTTCAAGTTCGTGATCACTCAATTTTCGCAAAGTGCTGCTGAACACTCAAAACTCACGCGAACAGGCTATATATCTCACATATATATAAAAAGGGGTGGATGTTTCTGATGAAATACCCACCCCTTTTTGCAGCGTTATGCGGAGTGGATATCTTACTACTGAGAAGTTATTTTTTAAAAATCTATTTGCACTAGTTCAGTGCCATCGGACTAGCGCAGAGCTGTGATGATGATGATATATGATGTTTTTTGGCGCAAGGGCTATTCAATGGCCAAAGAGCGCCAGTTCATGGGACATGGGATGTGGAAAATGATTGTGATTAGCGGCTGTATAAGGGCCATAAAATTCCTCGCGGTAAGGCGGGTAAGAACATACAAGTAATAAAATCATGACCATGCCGTGAAAGGTGTGTGTGGTGTGAAACAGATGACAAAAGTTGGTGATAATAAAAGACGATGGTGGATATGTATGGCTTTAGCACAAGTGCCTCACTTGTTCATACCCTTGTGTCCAAGGGCCGTGAGGCAAGTGCTTTCTTGTGTAGCCACCGCTGCGAAAACCTCTCTAGAAAGGTCGTGCTACGGAATGCCCGGGTATATAATATGAAAATTATGAATATCTTTTAAAAACGCTAACAATGATTTGTGACTAAAAAGCGGTTCCCTCCCGACGAACATTGCAGGGTGTAAAGGTATACGTTGTCGGTAGGGTGATGGAAAGTGTTGTTTTCTTAGAGTGTCCAATTGTTTGCACTGAATTAAAATGTGAAGAACTGTTAGTGCTTCACCACATCTGTCACACAATGGTGGATCGCCACCGGACAAAAGATATGAGTGTGTCGTGTATGTTTGTCCTATCCTGAGCCTCGTTAATGTTACCTCTGTGTGACGTGATTTTGATACTGGTAGCCGATTGCCAAGGTGTGGCTTGATAACGTGTAGTTTGTTTTGTATGTGTGTATCCCACTTGCTCTGCCAGTAGTCCTTGAGCTTTCGTTTGAGAGACGGCTTAAGATCAAGGGCCGTGATTGATGTGCGTGGAGTGGCGGTGCTTTCGTGGACGGATGCAGCAAGCTGATCCGCCATCACGTGGCCGGGAATCTCACGGTGCCCTCGCACCCAGCACACTACAACATGTTGGTTGAGTGTGTAGAGTGTGCATAAAATGGAGTAAAGTGAGACGAGAAGAGGTTTTTTTGTTTTTTAAGACTGTGCAGAGCCGTTACCACACCTAGGGAGTCTGTATAAATTACTGCTTTTTGTATTTGAAATTGTTTGATGGGTTTAGCAGCCACAAGTATCGCGTAAGCTTCGGCTGTGAAGATACTTGTGCCTGGATGTAGAGGGCCAGCATCCGAAAAGGAAGGGCCAGCAGCAGCGTAGGACACAGAGGAGTTGGACTTAGAGGCATCTGTAAAAAACTCAGGACGTGTGTATTTGTGTTGAAGTTCCAGGAAGTATGTTTGGATATGGGCAATAGGCGCATGTTTTGTAACTTCTAGAACGACACATCGCAGTCTATAATCGGCCACTGCCACGGTGGCGGGTATGCTACAGGAGCCATTAAACTGTGTTCAAGTGACACTCCAGTTTCTTCAGCTAGACCCTTCAGGCGTACTGAGAAGGGCTGCCTCATCGAAGGCCTGTTTTGAAACAGAGTGGTGCTCGAAAAATCATTATTAGTACAGTATGAGGGGCGCCTTTTGTCTGCTTTCACCTTGAGGAAATATACAAAGTTCTTTGCAGATGAAGCGACAACTCATTTGACTCAACGTAAAGGCATTCTACGGGGCTGGTGCGAAAAGCACCCGTAGAAAGGCGCATGCCCGAATGGTGCACGGGATCCAGCATCTTCAAAGCACTTTGAGTCGCAGACTGATAAACAATGGCCCCATAATCCAAGCGGGTGCGAATGAGGCTTCTATACAGGTTGATGAGACATTGCCTGTCACTACCCCACGTAGTACGCGACAACACTTTTATAACATTCATGGCTTTTAAACATTTTGTTTTTAAATACTTGATGTGTGGTTCGAAAGTCAACTTGTTGTCCAAGATTAAGCCTAGGAATTTATGCTCCGCATTGACAGGCAGACGTTTACCGTTCAGTTCAATATCAGGTTCCGAATGCATGCCTCTCTTTCGAGAGAACAAGACACAGGTGCTTTTTTGTGGGTTAAGTCAAAATCCGTTTTCATTTGCCCATTTGGAGACCTTGTTTAAACCCAGCTGAATCTGCTTCTCACACATTGCCAAGTTGCACGACTTGAAGCCAAGCTGAACGTCGTCGACATATGTACAATAAAACATATTGCGGGGGATGAACAAGTGCAAGGAATTCATTTTGATAATAAAAAGTGTGCAACTAAGTGCACCACCTTGTGGCACGCCTGTTTCCTGGACAAATGTTCGGGAGAAAACACTGCCCACACGGACACGGAATGTTCGGTTTGACAGGTAACTTTCAATTATGTGAAACATTCTTCCGCGCACACCAAGGTGGGATAGGTCTCTTAGAATTCCAAAACGCCATGTTGTATCATAAGCCTTTTCGATATCGAGGAACACAGAGAGAAAATATTGTTTATGTACGAAGGCGTCTCTGATCTGTGCCTCGATACGAACAAGGTGGTCTGCGGTGGATCTACTTTCTCGAAACCCGCACTGAAATGGGCCGAGCAAATTGTTTGTTTCTAAGTAGTGGAGTAAGCGGCAATTAACCATTTTTTTCAAATAGCTTACAGAGGCAGCTTGTTAACGCTATAGGTCTGTAACTTGATACAGTAGAGGGATTCTTTCCCTGCTTCAAAATTGGAATTATAACAGCCTCCTTTCAGGAGGAGGGGATCACACCTGAAAACCATATGCGATTATAAAGAGAGAGGAGGGTTTCTTTGGTTTCGGAGGGTAGTTCCTTCAGCATCGCGTACATTACGTTGTCAGAACCTGGGGTAGATGTATTACAGCAGTTGAGTGCTGTTCGCTGTTCTGCTAAGCAGAATTGTGCATTATATGCCTCATTTCTTGGGTATTTTCTTTCTAACTTTTGTTTTTCTATACGTGCTTTGTAATTCTGGAAGGATTCAGAGTAGTGTGAGGAGCTTGATATGTGTTCGAAATGTGTGCCAAGAAAGTTGGCTTGATCCTCCAAGCTTTCCCCGAGGCTATTTACTAGTGGAAGGGAATACGTTTGTTGGCCCTTAATTTTCTTTACCTTATTCCACACTTTTCCCTCATCTGTGTACGAGTTGATACTCAATGTAAATTTTGTCCAGCTCTCTCGTCTAGCTTGTCAACGCGTTTTTCGTGCCTGCGATTTGACCCGCTTGAAATTTTCCAGGTTTTCTGCTGTAGGGGAATTGCAAAGCAACGCCCATGCTTTGTTCTGAGTAGTCCGTGCTGTCCTGCATGCGTCGTTCCACCATGGGACTCGCCGTTTAGAAGACATGCCACTCGTTTTGGCAATACATTTAGATGCGGCATCAAGTATAAAAGCTGTAAAATACGTGACAGCGTCATCTATGGTCAGGGCAGACAGCTCGGTCCATGTCATGTGTGTAAGAATTCTATACCCTTCCCAATCAGCTGAGTCAATCTTCCATCGAGAAACCTGCGGGGGTAGTTGATCTTTGTTTGGCGCACTCAGGATGATTGGGAAGTGATCACTTTCATAAGGGTTTTTAAGAACGTTCCACTTAAAACAGGTAAAAGGGACGGTGATGAAATGCTAAGATCTATGGAGGAGTATGTGTTGTTGCAAGGCTAAAATACGTAGGCTCCTTTATATTTAAAAGACATAAACTAGAAGAGAAAAGGAGCTGCTCAATGAGACGTCCTCGCGCATCACAGTGAGCATCGCCCCACAGGACATTGTGTGCATTAAAATCACCTAGAACCAGAAACGGCTCTGGGAGTTCATCTATTAATGATTCCACATCACGTCTGTGTAGCTGTTGATGCGGTAGTATGTACACAGAACATATGGTAATGAGTTTGTTAAAAAGTACAGCTCTAATGGCCACTGCCTCAAGGGCCGTTTGGAGCTTCAAATGCTGGCATGCTTTACTACGATCGACTATAATGGCTACACCGCCAGATGGTACGACGGGATCCTTCCGGTCTTTTCGGAAAATAATATATTGTCGTAGGAAGTCCTTGTGCTTGGGAGTTAAGTGCGTTTCTTGCACACATAGCACTTTCGCGTTAAACTTACACATAAGTTCTTGGACGTCATCTAAATTTCTAAGTATTCCCCTTACGTTCCACTGTACGATTTTGTCCATAGTGGAAAAAAAGGGAGAAAGTGCTGTGTGCGAAGAAGACGGGGGTTAACTCATTTTACAGGGCCTTTGTCAGGCCCTGTAATCGGCGTTCTTTCCTTTTTGGGGCGGTCGAGCGAAGCTCGCTGCTCCTTCGGCGCTTCCTGCGCCGTTTGGCCTGAACTTGTGTCCCCAGCCTCTTGCGAGGCACTGCGCACCCGCTCTAAAGAGCGATCTGTGTGTCGCTTAGACTTCGCCTCGATCGACGAAGTCTTTGTCCCCATTGAGGTGGGGATTGTTGGAGCCCCCTTGGCCTCGTGATTGCCCTGGCTGCTGCCAGAGCTTGTAGAGGTCGCTGGTGTGGACAGGCTTAATGTGGGCAGGGCAGCGCTGGCTGCTCTCGCCGCAGGGACTTGTGGCATTGGCTTCGGCACGCTAGGCGCGGTCCGGGCAACTGCCAAGGGCCTTTGTGGTGCCGCCCCTCGTTGCACCACTTCGGCAAAAGGTGTTTTCAGTGCTAATGATAACGAGACCCGTTGTCTTGCTTCCCTGAATGTGATATTTTTCTTAACTTTATAGTTATTATTTCTTTTTCTCTTTTCCAGGCTTGGCACGCTCTGGAGTACGCGGGGTGACTACCTTCGCAGTTTGCACAGAGGACCTCCTCATGACTAAATTCATCAGCACTGTGGCCGGTTGTGCCACACTTAGCAGACATCAGCTGTCCTCGGCAGCTTTGGGATGCATGACCAAATCGCTGGCATTTGAAACAGCGCCTCGAGTTTAGAATGAAGAGTCAGACATGGAGTTTTACATAGCCAGTTTCGAGAGTCTAAGGTAAAGTGGTTGAGTTGAAGGTGAGTATCAAGTGCTTTGTTGCTATTTCATTGTTGTTACGTCTGATTTTGATGCGCTGGACATGTATTACACCTTGATCCTTCCATCCATCAAAGAGCTCTTCTTCACTCAGTGTCATCAGATCTTCGTCCGATACCACGCCCTTCACTGTATTCATGGTACGGTGTGCGCTCACAGAGACGGGGATGTTACCAAAGGCTACGAGGTGCGAGAGTTTATTGTACTGTTCCTTGTCTTTTAATTCGAGAAGCAGATCTCCACTTGCCATCTTCGTGGCCTTATAACCGGTTCCAATAGTCTCTCTCAAGCACTTGGCCACAAGGAAGGGTGAGATTGCTCTAGCTTTTGTAGATGATTGTTCGCAGTGGAGGACATGGTATTTTGGGAAAGTTTCTCTGTTTTTGGGCCAAAGTAGGAAAGTTGCGTCGGTGCGTACCCTTTGCGAAGCACGATCAGTTAAAGAGAGGCTCGGGGATCCCATGAGAAAATGTGTATTTTTCGGTAACGGCGCCTACCACTCACCACGGAGTCCAACGAGGGAACGTGGCAGAGCATGTGGGCATGTCTGCTCAACGCCAGCAGTACGCAGTTACTTTAACCCAATATGGTTTACGCTAGTTTGGATAGCCACACAAGGTTAACCCTTGCCGCCAGGAAAAATTGGAAGTAAAATGAAGTGAGGAGAAGACAGGAAAGGTGTAAAGTGAGAACAAAAGACGAAGATATAGAGAGAGAGAAATAGGAAAAGGCGACTGCCGATTTTCCCTGGGTGGGTCAGCCCAGAGGTGCCGTCTACGTGAAGCCGGGGCCAAAGGGGTATGTTGCCTCTGCCGGGGGGCTTTAACGGTCCAATCACCCAGCGTCGGCTCAAGCCCCTAGATCCCCTTTTCCCCGGACACGGCAAAGCCACGCACGGCTAGGCGTGGGAGGGAGTAGAAACTACCCCGTTAGCTCGGATCCGTGGTGTCGCTACACAACGCCTGCTTTCACAGGCGCCCCTGCGGGGTGGCGCACAGCTGTAGTTGTCCCTTTGTTTAAGAGTGGTGATCGGTTCTCCGCCAATTATTACCGTCCCGTATTGCTCACATCTATCTGCTGCAAAATATTGGAACATGTCATTGTCAAGCATGTTATCACATTCTTAGAAAATAAAAATTACTTTTATCCTTATCAGCATTGCTTTAGGAGGGAAGTTTTGACTACAACACAACTTATCAAAACTATTCATGACTTTGCGATAGCTTTAGATATGAATGAACAAATTGATGTCATCTGCATAGATTTCGCTAAGGCCTTCAATAAAGTACCTCATGACAGATTATTGTATAAGCTTCACTGCGCTGGACTAAGTCAACTTTTCCCTAATTGGATTAAAGCCTACCTAAATTACAGGAAGCAATGTGTGAAAATTGATAACTCTATGTCTAGCTCACTAGAAGTGTTTTCTGGGGTTCCACAAGGCTCGGTTCTTGGGCACTTATTATTTCTGATATATGTCAATGATATCGCAGGTATCGCAAAACCCCATGTTGAGCTCAAAATGTTTGCTGATGGTTGTTTAATTTACGTGCGAGTGACTGGTAGGAAGGACCAATTGAACATTGCCGAATGTCTGAAGAGTTACACTCATGGTGTGACGCTTTGGGAATGGAAATCAATTATTCCAATTCTACCATCACCCACATTTCTAGGGAAAAAACGATAATTATATTTCAAAACTGTATAGGGAATCGCACCTTGTCGACAGTTAATGCGTTTAAGTACCTAGGTCTCACAATTACGCATATTCTAAAGTGGCACACACATATTGATTATGTTTGTTCCAGGGCCTCACAAAAATTGTACATATTAAGGAAAAAAACTGCAGGGTGCTAGTATGGACGTAAAACTTATTGCTTTTAAAACTTTCATACGGCCGATACTGGAATATGCCAGTATTGTGTGGAGTCCCCACCGAAAAGTGCCTGTAAATAAACTTGAACGCATACAACGGCTTGCAGCTCGCTTTATATGGTCGAGATATAAAAAGAACGACTCAGTCACAGAAATGCTTCAACTATGTGATCTGAAGACGCTTCACAAGCGCAGACGCAAAATTGAATAAAGTTTCTTTTTCAATTATTAGAAGGTGAGTTTAAACTTAACATAAATGACTACATAGAACAACCTGGAAAACGAAGCGAGAGGGCAAACCATACACGAGTACTGCACCCTTATTTTGCACGAACGAAGTCGTACCGTTATAATTTTTTCCCCGATGTCATTGAAGATTGGAATGCGTTACCGAGTAACATAGTCAATGCTGGTGATGTTAATGAATTTGTGCATTTACGTGATTTACATTTATGTGATTTAATATAAACCTTAGTGCGATTATAATTTGTTGCATTGCGAATCAAGGTTAGTGTTTTTCGTTTGAAATGAAGAGCTTTCACGAACTTGTATATATGTATACTTGATTTATTATTGAGAGATGTATATTTATATCCCCGATTGGTTTGTACATTCTGTCGTACCTTTCCTGTAGTGACCCTCAATAGAGGGTTGACAGTATCTCTAAATAAAAATAAAATAAAATAAAATAAATAAACCGATCATAAACACACCGTACAACACTCACCATCTTGACATCATTCTCACGTCTTGCAGCGACGTAGACGCACATTGCCTTCTGGGAGTTCTGGCCTCTCAGGGGCGTAGCACAGGGTCCTGCTGACGGCTGCGCTAAGTTTGTAACGACACCAAGAATCACAGACGCAACACGGTCAGCAATATTGTTTCTTTCAATTTCTTCTCTTCTACCTACAAGGACTGCACCCTTGTTTCTTCTTTATCGTCTTTTTCTTTACATCATTTTTATCATGTTTGGACGTGTCGTTCACCTATGTCATCCGTTTGTGTCGCGTAATACTGAATTGTTACAGGCGAAGCTAGCGAAACAGCTGCAGCTTATCATTGGTGTAGCACGTAGTCATGTCTTTACATGACAATGATCTCATGATTATCATTTTTGCACCAGTCACATACTTTCGTCATTCATTTATGTCCCATAATACGAAAATTGGTACACGAGAAGCTACCTAAACGGCCGCAGCGCATCATAAGTGTGGCATGTAGTCATGTTGTTACATGACCCACAGGTCATAATTTTCAGGTTAGCGTTTGTCGCTTGTCTTCGCCATGAAGTCATGTCATGCAGTACCTGTTTTGCAACAGGACATGTGAACAAAACTGCCGCAAGAGCAGCAAGACCATAAACGTGAATCAAAGCATTCATGACATACATATCATGATTTGCACGTTATGGCTAGCCACTTATGCTCGCCATACAGTCATGTTATGCCATGCCGATCTCGGTATCGATACCATTATTCAAACGGTCAGGAGAGCTGAAAGTCGTAGGCGCCTGATAGATAGATAGATAGATAGATCGATAGATAGATAGATAGATACGCTCAATGTCGCCAAAGTTTGCTTAGAAAATTTCAAAATTGAACACCCTTTCTTGGCTTGATTGTATTCTGGAAATCCTGGCTGAGCGGACGACTTCTCTTACTAAAACGTTGCTTAGCCAAATTGAGCACTGCACCACTAGCGAAGACGTGCTGTACCGCGCAACTACACACTCAGTGGACGCTATAGCTACTCGTGATTGCACGTCATCTGCGATACGAAAGCCAATCTATGTTTCATGACAACTTCTAATGTACCCACGCAGATTTTCGAAGACCTATTCTCGCATACGGCTGTGATATTACTGGCGTGCTATGTACCGTTTTATTTTTCAGCGGGTTCGCACTTGCTCAGGTGCAGAGACAAGAGACGTCTCCTCCTCATGTCGGCGGCACCTTATTGCCCCTACCAACCATTCGACTACACCGGCATCGACAACGATGTCCCCCTTTCCAAATCTACAAACAGTAACCGCTGGATCATAGTTGCCATCAACCACCTCAAGTTTTATGCTGAAGCCTCATTCTTTCTTTCGTCAACTGCAAAACATATTGCCACTTTCGTTCTTCACAACATTGTACTACGTCATAGAGCACCTCGAGAGCTGCTAAAGGATCGTGGTCGCGTGTTCTTGTCAAACGTCATCACAGCACAGCTGCGTGAGTGCGCGTCGTTCACTGCACTAAAAGTGCCTCTCATTTGCACAAACCAATGGAATGATACAGCGATTCAACCAGAACGTTGCTGACGTGCTTTCTATGTACATTTTGTCAGACACTCAAATATGAAAGGAGTACTACCATCTATTACGAAGGCTTATATTTCAGCCTTCGAACACTACTGGGTTTTCATCTTTTCTCCTTTAGGGATGCGAACGTTTTCGCACTATAGAGACAATTCTTTCTTATAGACCTGACTCTTCAGAGTTCTCGACTCTCTCTCAAGCCACTACATACGCTGAATATTGCCACCAACTGTCATGATCATTCACAACACTGGACCAATAACGCCAAAAGAACCATCGCGACTTATTTATCAACACTACCCACGATCTGGCTTCGCCCGTCTGGCTGCGTGTCCTTTCGCCTACACCTGGCCTTTCCACGAAGTTGGACTCCAAGTACCACGGTCCATATCGTACACTACAAAACCCCCCCCCAGTAAATTGCCTCATTGAGCCTCTGGAACCATGTTCTGATCATCATCGTCATGGCCCGAAAACTGTCCACGTGTCGAGACTTAGGCAATGCTAGCATTGCTTAGGTTTCGAGACTTAGGCAATGCTACAACCCTTATTTCGCAGCCAGTGATTGTAACGAATATGAATGACGGATGCTTCGCTGCTAGTGAAGACGACGATAACCGATCCCTGTGGTGTTAGCTCGTGCATGCACTCACTAGTTGCCAGACCTGTCTCATAAAGCACTTTTCGCCAAAGCTATGTCTGAACCTTCGTGGGCGTAGAACACCCCTATTCTATTGTGTATATATATATATATATATATATATATATATATATATATATATCTTCCGTAAACTGTCACAAACGTGGTTGACTTCGACGTTTCGGCCTAGAGTCTGGCCTTCATCAGGATTCATCGGGAAACTGTACCCTCAATCCTGATGAAGGGCAGACTCTAGGATGAAACATCGAAATGTACCACGATGTGACCGTTCACGAAGGATCTACTTGACTCTCTCCCTATTTCTCTCTCTCTCTTTCTCTCTAACTCTCTCTTTATATATATATATATATATATATTTATTTATGTTTGTATAAATATACATATAGTTCCAGATTTGCGTACCAAGCACACTACCACCACTTTGCAAGGGAGTTCAATAGCAATGCCAGGTTGTAGGCAGACAGCCGGTACGGACACAAACACTCGAGCAGTCCAGCGTCTACAGCTCGTGCACAAGCTCGCGCTTCACACTTAGACAAGGTCCCACTGTTCTTTGCCTTTGACTTACGAATTCCCCACTACATTTATATATATATATATATATATATATATATATATATATATATATATATATATATATATATATATTGTGCGCATTTAGTATACTCGTCCTCTTCATCTCGAAATTATCATCATTATCATGTGTTGCTCATGCATCCTCAGAGTTGCCGCCTAGCAACAGCATCTTGGTTAGTTCATCGCAGCTGCCAGCTGCTGGTTCCTCGGTCCTAATAAAGGTCTTCCAAACCAAAACTTCATACGTGGTGGACGATGCTGTTACATCCCCCGTCATCCTCTCGACTGCTCTATCCACTAGAGCTACGTTCAGGTCGCCACTCGGGCCAGTTGTCCGGAAATAAGTCGCACCAAGATGAGGTGGGTGCTGGTGCCGTTCCCACTCCACTACCGCGTGCTGCGGTTTCTCACGTCATTACCAGCCTCCAGCGTGAGCCCCATCCCTTTGCTGGTATGCGCGGGGAAGATGTGGAGGAACGGGTGGACAATTTCGAATATGTCGGCGCTGCTAACTGGTGGGATAACTCCTACAAACTCGCTCACGCCTCATTCTACCTCAAGGGTGTTGCGAAAACGTGGTTCTCCAACCGCCTCATCGACATCCCCAACTGGTCAGCCTTCAAAGATCAGCTTCGGCATGTCTTTGACACACCGGCTGTTCGTTCTGCTCTCGAAAAAAAGCTCTCGCGGCTCAAAAACAGCACATTGGGGAGTCTTATACATCCTAAATCGAGGATGTTCTTTCACTCTGCCCGGTTGACACATCAATGACAGCGTCAGACAAGCTACGCAAGCTCCTTAAGGGGATTGAACCCATCGCATTCAATGCCCTTGCAATCCAGAATCCGGCTACCGTTGCTGACGTTGCGACAACCTGTCAGCCCCTCGAATAACTTGAGTTTATGCACCTACAAATGGACAGCGATGCAGCCTGTATTACGGTGGATCTAAACCTACGAGACACGATAAGGGCCATTTTACGCGAATAAATACAATCAATGGGATTCGCACTACCTTCAGTGTGTCCCATTCAGTCTTATCCAACGTCATTGCGGTATGTCATCAGGGAGGAGCTCACGTCCATGACCCACCTGGCCCACCTGCAGCCCACTGTCTCTCGAACTTTCCCATTCTCCTCGCATGCCGCCGCAACGGCATCACACACCGTTAGCTCAACGTCGCCACCACGAACGTATGCATCGGCTGCTGCCGCACCTCACACAAGCTTTTCCACGAGCTTTCCGTCACCACCGCCTGAGCCGTCACCTGTAACTTTCACTACTCTCTCTCCCGGTGCCATTAACGCAAGCTACTACCCTCTTTATTGATCGACTCACCCTATGTGCTATCATTGCGGCTATCACGGTCACATTTCACGCTTTTGCTGCAAGCGCCAGCAAGATGAGCGTCGAGGGTACGACATACGTGAACGGGACTATACCGGAGGAACCTTGTGTCAGGGCCGCCGTTTTTGTCACCGGCACGTCGGCCTCCGTCTCCGCCAGCATCGGGTGAACTGCGCAGTAGTCATCCATGAACTCGACGCTGTTCACCCTCGCCTTACCGTCGCTCCTCTTCTCCGCTTCAGCCTGCTTTCCTCGTTTCTTATCTTTGTGCGGAAAACTAAGCGATGCAGTTTTCGGAGGACAAACTGCATTCAAACACAGGACTCCGATTCCTCCAGCGCACCCTTACAATATGATTGAAGCCACAGTTCAGGGAGTGAACATTGATGCTTTGGTAGACACTGGGGCTACGTGTTCTATTATTCATGGGCATTATGTGCCCGTCTTTGAATGCCACGACACCTTATGAAAGGACCAACACTAGTTACAGCCTTGAAAACAACGATTCACATTTCCACTCTATCTACTTCTCGTGCGCTGATCGACAACATTCTTCACCATATAGAATTTTCTGTGCTCACCCCTTGCTTCCACCAACTCATTTTAGGCTGGGAATTTCTTTCCTCAGCTTCTGCGTCTATTTGTTGTGCACAACGTTTCGTCCATCTTGCTGAAAGAAACCACTTGCTAAACGACGAAACCCACAAGTCACTGCGACTCATCGCTGCTGTACACATCGAGCTACCACCACACGAACAGCAATTAGTCTCAGCTTTATCCAACGACGTCGGCTCTGGTGGCATTTTGGTCAGTTCGTCGCCTTGTTGCCCCATTAAAAGCATTGATCTCGCATCAGGTGTGGCTCGCTTCAACAATAGATCAACTGTCCTCGCTGCTATGAACACCACACCAGATAAAAATATACTGCCGCAGGGCACTACTGTCGGCTGCGTTGCCTATCTGGAGCCCGCGTGCGTCTTGCCTCTCACCCTTGTCTCCTCTAAAGGCCATCTTGCTGATCATACTGCTTCGGCGGTCTTTACAGCAGCCATCAATAAAGAATTCCCTGACTCACAGAAGCAGCACCTGCCTGATTTGTTGAAAAAGCGTGCAAACTTTTTTCAAGGTTATTCATCCATCCTGGGCCAGACTACTGCTACAGCACATCGTATTCAAACCGACGGAACATTCATTGTGCACCACCATCCATAGCGTGTCTCTCTAGCCGAACAACAAATTCGTGATGAAAGCGTAGACGATATGCTGCAACGGGAGATAATACGACCCTTACCAGTCCTTAGTCGTCTCCCTTCGTTCTGGTTCGTAAAAAGACAGTTCAGTACAATTTTGCGTCGAGTACTGGGCCCTCAATAAGATAACTGGGAAGGAAGTATAACCCATGCCACGCATCGAAGACGCCCTTGATTCCTTACAAGGTGCTGAATTCTTTTTCTGCCTCGACTTGTGTTCCGGCTGTTGGCAAATCCTCAGACATGAAGATGATAAAGAAAAAAACTGTCTTTGCAACATAGGATGAGCTATACTAATTCAAGGTTACGCTGCATGTTCTATGGAATGCGCCCGCAACTTTGAGCGTAAGATTGACACTATGCTGCGTGGCCTGAAATGGAAGCCTTGCCTATGTTACCTCGAGAACACTGTTGTCTTTTCATCGACGTTTCCTCAACATCCATAATGCTTGGACGAGGCCCCGCCTTCTCTTGCAGGCACTTGCCTTCAAATTAACACTGAGAAGTGCCATTTCGCCAGCAGATCTATCAAGGTCCTCAGTCATGTCATGAGCAAGGACCGAGTTTTTCCAGACCCTAATCAACCTGCTGTGTTGCTTCGCTTCCCTTGCCCTGTCAAACCGAAAGATTTGCGAAGTTGCCTTGTTCTCACCTCTTACTTTTGGCAATTCATACGAAACTTTGCCTCCCTAGCTGCGCCACTTCATAAGCAACTTACTTCTGGTATGCGCTTTCAGTGGTCTCAGCAATGCGAATTGGCTTTCGACATGTTGAAGAGTGCCCTTACGACCGACCCTGTAGTTTCTCATTTTCATGATGATGCACCGACCTTTCGGCACACAGACGCTAGTGGCCGCGGTTTAGGAGCTGTGATCCGGCAACGCGACAACTGTTCGCGAGAGCAAGTTGCCAGCCGCATCCCCTCCGCAGCTGAGAGGAACTACACAATCACCGAACAGAAGTCCCTCGCCATCGTTTGGTCAGTGCACAAATTTCACCCCTATCTGCACGGCCGATATTTCACCATTGTGACCGGCCAACCCGCTTTACGTTAGCTTTCGACACTCAAGAACTGGTCGGGATGCTTTGGCCACTGGATTCTACGCCTGCAAGAGTATGATTTTGACATCGTATACAAGTGTGCCAGAAAGCATAGAGACGCCGACTGCCCTTTGTCACTGCCCACTACCAGCAGCTCCACTCGTCGTTTCCGCTATCACTTACAACACACCGTCGGAGTCTACGTCTACAGCGGTTTCCTCTCTCGCCTCTATAGACCAGCTACCTGCAGATGACTGACACGATCTTCCTTCTCGACAGCTGGCTGATCCATACAGTCAGCGTATTAGAGGGCTACCTCACTGCCAGTTCCCATCCATGTAATACGAGGCTCATCTCCAACTCTTCGCAATTTAAGCGGGACACTCTGTGCTGTACCGCAAAATTTACCATCCCAAAGTCAGCACTAGGTTCCCATTCTACACCGATCGCTTCTGTCTGAATTCCTCGAAGCGCTTCATGACGATCCGACTGCTGATCACCCTGGTTAACATAAAACCTACGATTGCCTTCGAAGTTGGTTTGATTGGCCAGGCATTACCACTAGCACAGCTCGGTACGTCGGGCCCTGCAATACCTGCCAATGTAGAAAACAACTAACATCTGCTTCAGCCGGTACACTACAGCTCTTCCGTGCCCAGCCACATCAGTCGAAGAAGCAGGCGTTGATCATTATGGCCCCCTCCTAGTCAGTGCTTGGGGAAATCGCTGGATAGTAAGAGCTGTTGATG
Organism: Rhipicephalus annulatus; assembly: GCA_013436015.1. Taxonomy (NCBI): domain Eukaryota; kingdom Metazoa; phylum Arthropoda; class Arachnida; order Ixodida; family Ixodidae; genus Rhipicephalus; species Rhipicephalus annulatus. The sequence continues at coordinate 512,159 of WOVY01001284.1, read as the reverse complement.
ATTTGACGCGCTACGCTGAGACGGCATCTGTCGCTAATAGTTCAGCCTCTGAAACTGCCGATTTCATTCTCAGAGCCATTATACTGCGCCATGATGCTCCCCGTGTATTGCTCAGTGACCATGAAAGGGCCTTCCTTTCACAACTAGTGAGCGAACTTCTTAACGCCTCCGGCACAACTCTCAAGACCGCCTATAGTTATCAACCCCAGACTAACGGCATCATTGAGCAATTTCACCGCACTCTCGCTGATATGATCGCCGCATATATTCAACCAGACCACAAAAAACTAGGACATAGTTTCTAACTGTCGTCACTTTTGCCTGCAATACTTCCATTCAGTGGACAACACGCTGCTCACCATTTTTTCTAGCTTATGGACGCTCCCCTACTTCTTTCGGACGTCTCTTTTTATTTATTTCTTGAATTATACAACACAAAAGATCATCGTACTGCTTGGACCCGTAGCCAAAGGCTGGTGCTGGGTCCAAAAAATATGTATACATTGATGCATGCCTATTGTTAAATAAAAAAAACTAACACTCAGAAACACAAGGTGTTGTACAGTACTACTACAAGCAGTTTTTAGCATGCGATCTTCGTGCCAAACGACAATGAAATCTATAATCGCAATAGTATCAAAAGGTGCACCAGCGCAAGCACCAGCGGAAGCATATGAACATAAACAAGACAACTCGGTTACATATTAAGTAGTCAACAATACCAGTATACCTATTCCCCAAATGCAATGCAACTACAACATTTGTTGCTAGGCCACAACAAACTTTACAATCCCGAACAGTGGCACACATTTTGAAAATTTCACACACCAAAATACCATCCAGCTCGGTTGATGTTTCTGTGACTGCCACGCGACATGTTAGGAAACAAAAAATGGCGAAGTTAGCTCGCATCATTCCAGCTTAGATATAACGTTTTTATAGAAATGTTCAAATTTGGGCTTTCTTATTTCAGGCGGCAAGCTGTTTCATATTTCTGCTCCTATAAACGGCAACTGTCTGTAGACAGTTCCTTCAAGAGACATAACCAGTGAATTATCGCGTGACGCCTCCAGTAGCCCCAGCGTATCGCCGTTATCGCACTACTGAGGTCGTCTATGTCTTCTGTAAAACGCCCTTCATGCGACGTTCTTTCTCCGCATGACTTGCCTTGGCCAGGCTGGCCGCTTTCACGTGGGAGGGCCTAAAGTGGGTATTCAATGCACACCATTTCTTCATCTGTACATTATCATCATTATCATGTGTTGCTCATGCATTCTCAACGTTGTCGCGTAGCATTGCCTTGGCTTGTTCATCGTAGCTGTTGGCTGCCGGTTCCTCGGGCCTGTGTGACTCTAGTTTTGCAAGACGTGGCCTGCCTCATACGCCATGTTTATTCCAAAAGCACTTCATCATCTACCTCTACTATTTATCAATATTCAATACTGTACGTCACATGTATTCCCGTTTCCTCGAAAGAAGGCATGAGTTGCAACCCCGGTGCAAGAATACTTTAGCTGAGCGAACAACGCAAAGCGTGCGCTTGGCGGGTGGGGCGGGTGGTCGGTTATATTCTCGTTCACAGCATGTTGATGTTGATAGATGACTCGCCAGAGTGAGGACCGTGGCGGGCTGCTGGCAAATCTTGCGAAACACATCCGGCACATGGGCAACGGTTTTCAAATCTGAGAAAACCAGCTCATTGCGCGATAACAAGGTGACATGCATAAAGTGACACCACGAAAGAGGGTGTGATAGGGAGATGTTTGACAGTGCGGCGAGGGTGTTGTGTTGACGACAAACGAGTGCTGCTAATTTCCTACGTACGGGCCTTTCCTATACCGAGAGGGAGGAGGGGAGCAGGGGCACGAAGTCCCTTATTATAGAGAAGGTACCGCCACTCTCCTCCACATTTTCTATAAAGCGTCCAACCCTCCTCTCCCAGGTGTGCAAACTTTATCCATATCATCTCCCAAATGGGGATAATAGGGCCACCGTGCCGGCGCAGGCCCTATAATTCGCGTGACTTTCCTATCAAGAACACTATGTCATGCTGATAACACGTGCGATGATCGTGGTGGCCGGGAGGGAGATGCGGAAAAAAAGGGTGCGCGGCGTGGCGCCTCAGTTAAAAGGACGGCGTTACTTTCCTAAAGATATCCAGAGACTCTACAGGGGCAAAGTTTGTAGCCCCTTCTCTCGGGCTCCTTGCGAAGCAGAACGTTAATGGGCGTCAGATAGTCTTGGCGCTCCTTCAACTGCAGCATTCTTGCACCGTAGTTACAACTTAAAAACAAGAAAAAATAATCAAAAAGTGGCTTAGAAGTCACAAATCTCAAAATGAACAGATTGTTCAAAAATTCTTCGTCGAAAAGAGTGTTGGGTAGAGTGTAGCCGTCCAGTGCTATCAACAAGAGATTTGGCGGGTGAGGCAGGCTTTTGCGTCCTGAGAAACAGAAGAATGCTTTAGACGTAGAGATAAGGGAAATTACACCTGGCCTTCTTCTGAAGAATGAACTAGGTTCGAATACCTTGCAGGATCAACAGTTGGGATTTCGGAGGCATCAAATTTCTTTTCGCGGGTGATACACAGGTCGTGCAAGCAGCTGGCGTGTGCGTATATTGAGTCTGATTGAGCACTGTCTGTGTTCCTGAAGAGCACGAAGGGTGGTTTTGTGGCATCTTGAGATTTTTATATGGTGATGTCAATGATGTTTTGATCGAAGACACAATCTTAATTTTTTGGGCAGAATATTTTCATGACGATGTGCCTTTGTGCTGTGTTCTTGAAGCCTTATGGTTGAAATCAATGAAGTTTTTTTTTTGTCCTCGACAATGTGGAATTATATTTCGACGTTGTCGTTTCTTGCTTTTGCCAACTTGCTTGTGGTGTGACATTGATCGTGGTGTGCCAGAATTCATAGCAAGTCTTCCACAGGCTGTAACAAATAACCAGTCTGCAAATGTTGCGAATAGACGGCCCGTTAGCTCTCATCGCCACCCATGCCTGCCTGTTTCCTGTTTGTGCTTTTCATCCTCAATCGCGCACGGTCCTCAATCTTTCCGGCCTAATTTGCCATTTTGCCTCCGGGACAAGCCAAAAGTATTCCGATGCTTTGAGAGCGCAGACGTCTTGTACTGGGCGATTAACTATTGAACCAGTGGCCAGACGCACTGAGCACGCGCGCACTATGCTGTCTCTTCCTGGAAGTAAAGCGATCACTCGGCCTAGCTTTCAGTATGTTGCAGGTGTGTTGCCCTCTAACACTAGTGCTATATCAGCAATCTGTAGTTGTGGTTGATGAGTGACTTGGGCTGGTATGAGCTGAACGCAGTAGTAGCAGGTAGGCTCGTTTGCATATTTTCCAAAGTTCTTCTATGAGACGTTGGCGATGAAGAACCTTGCGATTCAAGTCAACTGCAGTCGGAACTGCCAAGACGTCAATGCATTGTGGCAGGGAAATGCTGCACTTTTTTAAGAAGAAATCAGATGAAGTTAATGGGTGCATCTAATAGGGTTCGCTCTCTAGATACGTCAGTAATCTGCAAATAATTACTGCTTCAATCTCGCACAGCAGAGTTGTGAGGGCTTCCGCGCCGAGGCTGCTGCGTCCCCATCACCGTCGAAGTAGTTTTTTTTTGTCAAGCGAATGAGATGTTCCCACTATCCTCCCCATGATAGAGCTTTCTCTACGACAAGCTTCTGTTGTATTCGCAGCTCGGCCGCACACTGCCGAAGAGCTTGTACAGCAGAATAAAATGTGGCCTTATTGGTGCTCTTTCTAGCTTGTTGATAATAATTTTGGTAAAAGGGTCTCATATAATAAAAGCATAATCCAGAGTCGGTATAACTATTGTTTTATAAGCCAGAAGACGGACGGAGGGGGTTGAGAGTTTCAATGCTGTTCTGAGGAAGAACAGTTTACACATTGCAGTGTTAGTTACTGTATTATTGTGCTTCGTCCAATTCAGGTCATCTGTGATCCATAATCCAAGATATTTGTAATGTTGGACTTGGGAAAGTTTAGTATGGGTAGTAGAGTACTCGTATTCTAAAGGATTCTTTTTTAGTTATTTGCATAAACACTGTTTTTTTCGAAGTTATTAGCCATTTGCCATTCATCACACCAGGAGGACAATTTTCGTAGAGCATCATTTAACACGTGTTGGTCTGCGGAACAGCATACTTTGTTATAAAGTACACAGTCATCAGCGTAGAGTTTGATTTTAACAGGAATTCCATCAACAATATCATTAATAAACAGAAGGAAATAAAGGGGTCCCAGCACTGAACCCGTTGAATGCCAAAGTGAACAAGCTGTCTATGTGAGCAGGAATCATCAAAGACAACAAATTGTTCGCTTTTAATGAGATATGCAGATATCCAGTTAACTACTTGGGAATTATTGATTAGTCTACCTATCTTATATACCAGTTTTGTGTGGGATACTTTACCAAAGGCTTTCGAAAAGTCCGTAAAAATAACGGCAGTCTGTGTTCCACTATTGATTGATTTGGCAGAGTCATGTATTGTTTCAACTAACTGAGTGTTTGTCGAATAACCTATCCTAAAACCATGCTGGCACTTGGTACGAACGTTATAGTTGTCTAGAAATTCGCAGACGTCATTGTAAATAATATGTTCCAGAATCTTGCATACCGTACAGGTTAATCAAATAGGAGGATAAATTTTGACAGAGTTCTTATTTCTGGTGTTGTGAACTGGTTTAATTGTAGCGGTTCCCCAGTCTCTTTCTATTTCTCCATTTTATAAAGGCTTGCAAAAAATGACCTGAAGATATTTTGACACCCACTCAGCGCACCTTTTCAAGAAGCTATAAGGAACATCATCAGGCCCTGGTAATTTTTTGGCATCAAGTCTTAGAAGAAAATTAAATATACCACTTTCAGAAACAACGACATCGGAAATCGGTTGTAGGGATGCATGAAACACAGTTGATATACTGTTATCTTGGCTGAACACCAATTGAAAATGGTCGGTAAATGCATGGGAAATTTTCGCACTATCGTGAGTTAAGTAGCCATCAACTTCAAATGTATCACGTTCAGTGGAGTGTGGAGAAATCGATTCGAGATTTCTCGCGAGACGTGGTTATAAAGCTTGGTAATGATTCACCGTAACAGTGCTTTTTATCAGCAGCTACTTGGTCTTTAAATTGGAAAGAAAGTTTCGATATTTCTTGCATTTTAAATGATGTTCTGTTGTTTGTTAACCTTTTCTTTAAGCGCTTCAGTCGCCTTTTAGATTGCAATGTCTCCCTCGATATCTATGGGCTCTTACCCTTACATTTTTTTGTGATCTTGGGTACAAAACAATCAATACATTCATTCACAAACTGTTTAAATCTGTCCCGAAGGTGGTGTACATCACAAGTGCTATTGCAGAAATCATCAAAATAAAGAAAGAAGGTGAATTATTGACACATCATCTGCAAGAGAGAAATTCGAAAATGACAAAATTGTACGATTATTGTTTATATTGTAAGGCAGTAGCAGCGTTGGAGTCTCAACGGCGTTAATTAGGCCGAATCACCTGATCAACCCTTCGAACGAAGACGACGTTTTTCGCGATGATGATTATATACAGATGAAGAAGATGAAGATTAAACATTGTCAATATTGTGCTTACACTAATTTCCCCTCGCGCATTAAACGCGACATGGCCTATCCCTTTGATGATGTGGCGAACACGATCAGCTTCTGTCATCGCCGAGTTCACGTGGTGGCAAAGCGCAAGGACGTCTTCAATGTACGAAGTGTACGTCTCCTCGAGAAGTTGAGCACGCCCATCGAGCTTTCGTTTCGACACTTCAGAATGGATGTTCGGTTTTACAAAAATCCTACGAACTTGTTCAGCAAAAGTAGGCCTATCCGGGAAGCTGCTCTGAATGTTAAAAACTACGTTTTCGCGACATCGGACAGATAGAAGGCGACGTGACGAAGTTTTTGAGGCTCATCCCATTGGTTATAAACACTGGTCATGTCGTATTTTTTTAGCCATACCTCGACGTCGTCGCGTGGAAGACCGCAGAAGATGGGTGGGTCACGCTACCGGGCGTTGACGATTCACGCAGGAATGGTTTGTTGGACAGGGGTGCTGGAGGTTCCGGGCAGCGGTTCTTGAGGCATGACAGCGGACGGGGGAAGCAAGCGGCGACCCGAACGAAAACGAAGCTCCAGGGGAACGTGCGTCGGAGAGGACTTGGGGATCAAAGCCCTTCCACCACTCCGTAAGACAGTAGCAGCGTTGGAGTCTCGACGGCGTTTATTAGGCCGAATCACCTGATCAACCTTTCGAACGAAGACGACGTTTTTGTAATGATGATTATATACAGAAGAAGAAGATGAAGGTCAAACGTTGTCAATATTGTGCTTACAATATAAGTATTGGCTAGGTTAAGCAACGTGGCCTTGTGGTCTGAAATTCCCGGAACAACTTCACAGTAACTTTTGGCATTAATTTATTCACTTACTATAAAGAGATCTAGTACTAATATGCAATTTTCTTGAATTCTAGTGAAGTCTGTTACAATTTGAAATAGGTCAAAAGTGAACGCAATGTTTAGCATTGCTTCTCCCAAGTGATCATTGTGATTATTGAGCGAGAATTTCGGCCAGTATATATTCAATAATACGGAAAGACGGGCTAGTTGGTACTGCTGCATAATTGAAGTTTTGCGCACACACACAAGGACACAGAAGAAGGGAACACAAGGACCAGCGCAGACTAACAACTGATTTTTATTAAGTAAGAAAACAGAATATATACGCTTCCTTGCACCCCATGATCACCGCGCATGAGCAAAAACGGCATCGTACAATCTTAAAAAACCATAAATATCACATGTTGTTCAGCAATTCAATTTCTTTTTCACTAAGCGATATCGACGGATGGCTGATGCACATATCTTTAAGTCTAGATATGTGCCACGCTTCTACTATTTCTCTTGTTGTCTGATTTGGGTGTACATACACAACCTTAGTTTGATCAAACAACGGCTTACATGCACTAAAAGAACAACGCGCACAGTGCATTGCTAAATGTGTTTCTGGCCTCCCCTTCAAGTTGGTCATGTGCTCCTTCAACCTCACATTTAAGCATCGGCCAGTTTGACCGACATAAATTCGACTTTTGTGTAATGGAGACTTTCAGACGGAGAGGCAAAGGCCTAGTTTTTACATCTGAACAACCCACCGAAAACTGTTTACAGTTCCTAGATATGAAGCTTGTTTTTGAAAAGAACCATGTGTGTTGGAAGTATTCGCCTAGAACAGAGAAGCCCCTGTTACAGTACGCTTCATCCCATTCAAGGATAGTAAAAAACGGTATAGCAATGGGGTGTTTCAATTCAGCTCTGACAAAAACATGCAAGCACAAGTTAAAAGAATCTTTCCTTGAGCAGAAGGTAAAGCTGGAAAAGGCAGGATACCCTAACTCGTTTCTTCTAACTGCAAGCGAAAGATTAATGAAGAAAATGAAATCCGGGGAGAAAGAGGAAAGAAGCCAAGATACAAAGAAAATTTCGGTAATCCCCTACGAGCATGGTTTCTCCCATAAACTTAAGAAGGTGGCAGCTAAATATGGTGTCAAAGTTGTATTCTCGGCAAAGAACAAACTAGGGGGCGTGTGTCCGGCTGTAAATAATCTGTACGAGGAAAGGACGAAGGATATCAGTGGCAATTGTTCCAAGCGTGCAGGTCATCAGGTGGTTGAGTGCAAAAGAAAGGTAGTTTATAAGACCCCTTTCAGTTGTGGGAACTTTTATGTCGGTCAAACTGGCCGATGCTTAAATGTGAGGTTGAAGGAGCACATGACCAACTTGAAGGGGAGGCCAGAAACACATTTAGCAATGCACTGTGCGCGTTGTTCTTTTAGTGCATGTAAGCCGTTGTTTGATCAAACTAAGGTTGTGTATGTACACCCAAATCAGACAACAAGAGAAATAGTAGAAGCGTGGCACATATCTAGACTTAAAGATATGTGCATCAGCCATCCGTCGATATCGCTTAGTGAAAAAGAAATTGAATTGCTGAACAACATGTGATATTTATGGTTTTTTAAGATTGTACGATGCCGTTTTTGCTCATGCGCGGTGATCATGGGGTGCAAGGAAGCGTATATATTCTGTTTTCTTACTTAATAAAAATCAGTTGTTAGTCTGCGCTGGTCCTTGTGTTCCCTTCTTCTGTGTCCTTGTGTGTGTGCGCAAAACTTCAATTATGCAGTATATATTCGGCAAGTTCAAATCTTCAGCCAGAATAACTTTGTCACCAAGTTTTATATTCGAATGTAGATACTCCTTTAACGATTCCAACATGTCAATAGACGAGTTAGGGGGTCTATACATGACTGCTATTACATATTTAACCTTATTGTCGTACGCTGTGCAGAATATGCACTCAACGTCACTCAAGACAGACATTCTCACTGTACGCAAACGTTTTTTGAACAGATAGCAAACACCTCCTCCTTTGCTGCCTCGGTCTTTTTGAATTATAGTATATCCGGAAGGAACAAACTCGCTGTAGTATATTGATTCATGTAGCCAAGTCTCAGTGAGAACTGTGACGTCGGCATCGCGTGCTTGTAGTATATTTTCGAGTTCAGTTCGGTAGCTTTATTGATTACACTTCTGCAGTTGATGTTTATTATATTTATTGACTGAGTTTTAGTGCTTTGTTGTCATGCTGTTTTTTTATTCAGCCTTAACCGTGTCGCCTTTTCCTCCCCGCAGGGGCGCCTGCGCAAGTAGGCGTTTGGTGTGTAGCGACACCACGGACCCGAGCTAACGGGGGAGTTTCTACTCCCTCCCACGCCTAGCCGTGCGTGGCTTTGCCGTGTCCGGGGAAAAGGGGATCCTGGGGGTTGTGCCGACGCTGGGTGATTGGACCTTTAAGGCCCCCCAGCAGAGGCAACACACCCCTTTGGCCCCGGCTTCACGTAGACGGCACCTCTGGGCTGACCCGCGCAGGGGAAATCGGTAGTCGCATTTTCCTATCTCTCTCTCCCTATATCTTTGTCTTTTGTTCTCATTTTACATCTTTCCTGTCTCCTCCTCACTTCATTTTACTTCCAATTTTTCCTGGCGGCAAGGGTTAACCTTGTGTGGCTATCCAAACTAGGGTAAACCATATTGGATTATAGTAACTGCGTACTGCTGGCGTTGCGCAGACAAGCCCACATGCTCTGTTACGTCCCCTTGTTGGACTCCATGGTGGGTGGTAGGCGCCGTTACCGAAAAATCCACATTTTCCCGTGGGATCCTCGACCCCCTTTCTAACTGATCGTGCCTCGAAAAGGGTACGCACCGACGCAACCTTACTACTTTGGCCTAAAAACAGAGAAACTTTCCCAAAATACCATGTCCTTCACTGCGAACAATCATCTACAAAAGCTAGAGCAATCTCACCCTTCCTTGTAGCCAAGTGCTTGAGAGAGACCATTGGAACCGGTTATAAGGCCACGAAGATGGCAAGCGGTGATCTGCTTCTTGAATTAAAAGACAAAGAACAGTACAATAAACTCTCGCACCTTGTAGCCTTTGGTAACATCCCCGTCTCGGTGAGCCAACATCGTACCATGAATACAGTGAAGGGCGTGGTATCGGACGAAGATTTGATGACGCTGAGTGAAGAAGAGCTTCTTGATGGATGGAAGGACCAAGGTGTGATACATGTCCAGCGCATCAAAATCAGACGTAACAACAATGAAATAGCAACAAGGCACTTGATACTCACCTTCAATTCAACCACTTTACCTGAAACTCTCGAAACTGGCTATGTAAAACTCCATGTCCGACCTTTCATTCCAAACCCGAGGCGTTGTTTCAAATGCCAGCGATTTGGTCATGCATCCCAGAGCTGCCGAGGGCAGCTGATCTATGCTAAGTGTGGCACAACCGGCCACAGTGCTGATGAATGTAGACATGATGAGGTCCTCTGTGCTAACTGTGAAGGTAGTCACCCCGTATACTCTAGAGCGTGCCCAGCCTGGAAAAAAGAAAAAGAAATAATAGCTATAAAAGTAAAGGAAAATATCACATTCAGGGAAGCAAGCCAACGGATGTCGTTAACATTGGCACTAAAAACACCTTTCGCCGAAGTGGTGCAACGAGGGGCGACACCACAAAGGCCCTTGGCAGTTGCCCGGACCGCGCCTAGCGTGCCGAGGCCAACGCCACAAGCCCCTACGGCGGGAGCAGCCAGCGCTGCCCTGCCCACATTCACCCTGTCCACACCAGTGGCCTCTACAAGCTCTGGCGGCAGCCAGGGCAATTACGAGGCCAAGGGGGCTTCATCAACCCCCAGCTCGGTGGGGACAAAGACTTCGTCGATCGAGGCGAAGTCTAAGCGACGCACAGATCGCTCTTTATAGCGGGTGTCCAGTGCCTCGCAAGAGGCTATGGACACCAGTTCAAGCCAAACGGCGCAGGAAGCGCCGAAGGAGCGGCGAGCTTCGCTCGACCGCCCCAAGGAGGACAGAACGCCGATTACAGGGCCTGACAAAGGCCCTGTAAAATGAGATAATCCCCGTCTTCTTTGCACACAGCACTTTTTCCTTTTTATTTCCACAATGGACAAAATCATACAGTGGAACGTAAGGGGAATGCTTAGAAATTTAGATGACGTCCAAGAGCTTTTGTGTAAGTTTAACGCGAAAGTGCTATGTGTGCAAGAAACGCACTTAACTCCTAAGCACAAGGAGTTTTTACGACAATATATTATTTTCCGAAAAGACCGGGAGGATCCTGTCGTACCATCTGGCGGTGTAGGCATTATAGTCGATGGTAGTATAGCATGCCAGCATTTGATGCTCCAAACGGCCCTGGAAGCAGTGGCCATTCGAGCTGTACTTTTGAACAAACTCATTACCATATGTTCTGTGTACATATAACCACATCAACAGCTACACAGACGTGACTTAGAATCATTAATAGATGAACTCCCAGAGCCGTTTCTGGTTCTAGGTGATTCTAATGCACACAATGTCCTGTGGGGCGATGCTCACTGTGATGCGCGTGGACGTCTCATTAGGCAGCTCCTTTGCTCTTCTAGTTTGTCTTTCAAATATAAAGGAGCCTGCGTATTTTATCCTCGCAAACAACACGTACTCTTCCATAGATCTTAGCATTTCATCACCGTCCCTTTTACCTGTTTTTAAGTGGAAAGTTCTTAAGAACCCTTATGGTAGTGACCACTTCCCAATCATCCTGAGTGCGCCGAACGAAGATCAACTACCCCCGCAGGTTTCTCGATGGAAGATTGACTCAGCTGATTGGGAAGGGTATAGAACTCTTACACACATGACATGGACTGAGCTGTCTGCCCTGACCATAGATGACGCTGTCACGTATTTTACAGCTTTTATACTTGATGCCGCATCTAAATGTATTGCCAAAACGAGCGGCATGTCTTCTAAACGGAGAGTCCCATGGTGGAACGACGCATGCAGGAAAGCACGGACCACTCAGAACAAAGCTTGGGGGTTGCTTCGCGATTACCCTACAGCAGAAAACCTGGAAAACTTCAAGCGGGTTAAATCGCAGGCAAGGAGAACGCGTCGACAAGCTATACGAGAGAGCTGGACAAAGTTTATATCGAGTATTAACTAGTACGCAGATGAGGGAAAAGTGTGGAATAAGGTAAAGAAAATTAAAGGCCAACAAACGTATTGCCTTCCACTAGTAAATAGCTTCGGGGAAAGCTTGGAGGATCAAGCCAACTTTCTTGGCACACATTTCGAACACATATCGAGCTCCTCACACTACTCCGAATCCTTCCAGAATTACAAGGCACGAATAGAAAAACAAAAGTTAGAAAGAAAATCTCCAAGAAATGAGGCATATAATGCACCATTCTGCTTAGCATAACTGCGAACCTGGGGTAGATGTTTCAAAGCACTCAGCTGCTGTGAAACATCTACCCCAGGTTCTGACAACGTAATGTACGCGATGCTGAAGGAACTACCCCCCGAAACTAAAGAAACCCTCCTCTCTCTTTATAATCGCATATGGTTTTCAGGTGTGATCCCCTCCTCCTGGAAGGAGGCTGTTATAATTCCAATTTTGAAGCAGGGAAAGGATCCCTCTATTGTATCAAGTTACAGACCTATAGCATTAACAAGCTGCCTCTGTAAACTATTTGAAAAAATGATTATTTGCCGCTTAGTCCACTACTTAGAAACAAACAATTTGCTCGACCCATTTCAGTGCGGGTTTCGAGAAAGTAGATCCACCACAGACCACCTTGTTCGTATCGAGGCACAGATCAGAGACGCCTTCGTCCATAAACAATATTTTCTCTCTGTGTTCCTCGATATCGAAAAGGCTTATGATACAACATGGCGTTTTGGAATTCTAAGAGACCTGTCCCACTTTGGTGTGCGCGGAAGAATGTTTCACATAATTGAAAGTTACCTGTCAAACCGAACATTCCGTGTCCGTGTGGGCAGTGTTCTCTCCCGAACATTTGTCCAGGAAACAGGCGTGCCACAAGGTGGTGTACTTAGTTGCACACTTTTTATTATCAAAATGAATTCCTTGCACTTGTCTATCCCCCGCAATATGTTTTATTGTACATATGTCGACGACGTTCAGCTTGGCTTCAAGTCATGCAACTTGGCAATGTGTGAGCGGCAGGTTCAGCTGGGTTCAAACAAGGTCTCCAAATGAGCAGATGAAAACTGATTTCGACTTAACCCACAAAAAAGCACCTGTGTCTTGTTCTCTCGAAAGAGAGGCATGCATTCGGAACCTGACATTGAACTGAACGGTCAACGTCTGTCTGTCAATGCGGAGCATAAATTCCTAGGCTCAATCTTGGACAGCAAGTTGACCTTCGTACCGCACATCAAGTATTTAAAAACAAAATGTTTAAAAGCCATTAATGTTATAAAAGTGTTGTCACGTACTACGTGGGGTAGTGACAGGCAATGTCTCATGAACCTCTATAGAAGCCTCATTCGCACCCGCTTAGATTATGGGGCCGTTGTCTATCAGTCTGCTACTCAAAGTGCCTTGATGATGCTGGACCCCGTGCACCATTTGGGCATCCGCCTTTCTACGGGTGCTTTTCGCACCAACCCCGTAGAAAGCCTTTATGTTGAGTCAAATGAGTGGTCGCTTCATCTGCAGAGAATTTACATGTCCTTTGTATATTTTCTGAAGATGAAAGCAGACAAGAAGCACCCCTCATACTCTACTATTAATGATCTGTCGAGCTCCATTCTGTTCCAAAACAGTCCTTCGATGAGGCAGCCCTTCTCAGTACGCCTGAAGGGCCTAGCTGAAGAAACTGGAGTGTCACTTGAACACAGTTTAATGGCTCCTGTAGCATACCCGCCACCGTGGCAGTGGTAGACTATAGACTGCGATGTGTCTTTCCTAGAAGTCACAAAACATGCGCCTATTGCCCATATCCGAACATACTTTCTGGAACTTCAACACAAATACACACGTCCTGAGTTTTTTACAGATGCCTCTAAGTCCAACTCCACTGTGTCCTACGCTGCTGTCGGCCCTTCCTTTTTGGATGCTGGCCCTCTACATCCAGGCACAAGTATCTTCACAGCGGAAGCTTACGCGATACTTGTGGCAGCTAAACACATCAAACAATTTCAAATACAAAAGGCGGTAATTTATACAGACTCCCTCAGTGTGGTAACGGCTGTGCACAGTCTTAAAAAACAAAAAACCCTGTCCTCGTCTCACTTTACTCCATTTTATGCACACTTTGCACACTAAACCATCATGTTGTAGTGTGCTGGGTGCCAGGGCACCGTGAGATTCAAGGCAACGTGATGGCGGATCAGCTTGCTGCATCCGTCCACGAAAGCACCGCTACTACACTCACATCAATCCCGGCCCTTGATCTTAAGCCGTCTATCAAACGAAAGCTGAGGGACTACTGGCAGAGCAAGTGGGATACACACATACAAAACAAACTACACGTTATCAAGCCACACCTTGGCCATTGGCTACCAGTATCTAAATCACGTCATACACAGGTAACATTAACGAGGCTCAGGATAGGACACACATACACTACACACTCATATCTTTTGTCCGGTGGCGATCCACCATTGTGTGACAGATGTGGTGAAGAATTGACAGTCCTTCACATGTTAATCCAATGCAAACACTTCGAAACTCTAAGAAAACGATATTTTCCATTACCCTACCGACAACATATACCTTAACACCTTGCAATGTTTGTCGCTAGGGAACCGCTTTTTAGTCATAAGTCATTGTTAGCGTTTTTTAAAAAAAATCATGATTTTCATATCATATACCCGGGCATTCCGTAGCACGACCTCTCTAGAGAGGTTTTTGCTGCGGAGGTTACACAAGAAAGCACTTGCCTCACGGCCCTTGAACGCAAGGGTATGAACGGGTGAGGCACTTGTGCTAATGCCATACATATCCACCATCATCTTTATTATCACCAACTTTTGTCATCTATTCACACCACACACATCTTTCACGGCATGGTCATCATTTTATTATTTGTATGTTCTTACCCGCCTTATTGCGAGGAATTTTATGGCCCTTATACAGCCGCTAATCACAATCATTGTCCACATTCCTTGTCGCATGAATTGGCGCTCTTTGGCCATCAAATGGCCCTTGCGCCAAAAAACACCATATATCATCATCATCATGTCGATTGTTCCTCGTTCCTACCAAAAAGCACATCGTCTACGCTTAACTTGTCGAAGAGTAATTTGACCTTAGCGCTTTTTTCTTTTTCTTGAGCTGCACTCTTCCATGACTGCTTGCCGATTTCCCGAATTCTTTTCGAAAAGTCATTAGAGAGTGAAAAATTGGTGTTCTTTAGTTGAGGAGAAGCTTTTAGTACCGCCATATTTTCACTGTAGTCTACGAACTTTACGGTAACAGGTCGAGGTTTCTCAGACGTTTTTCGTCCAAGCCTCTGACACCTCTCAATACCATTCACGGTTATACCCAGTATTTCACGGAAAATGTTATTTTTGACTGTCGCCTCTAGTTCCTCGTACATCTCTTTGTTAGGCTCCTTTAAACCGTAAATGATGAGGTTGTTCCAATGTCCCTTATTTTCCAAATCATCAACCTTAAGCATCAGCTGTGAATTTTGTTCAACAAACTTAGACACTGAGGTTTCAAGAACTTTAACTTGATTAGTAACAGCATTTAGGTCAGTCAACTGTTTTTCAAATCTATCCAGACGTTTTGTTAAGGTTGAGAGCTTATCTTCGATTTTATTTTGCGTGGTGAGTACGGCTTCAGTTGTTGCAGTCATTTTACTTTGTTATTCTACCAGTTCTAGCAATATAACTCTATCTGTTTTCGAAGGCCCTCGATTAGCCTGTAGTCGCCGCATGACAATAAGTCATCACGGAGGCCAAGAACGGAGCGAAAATTGCACTTAACACGAAGTGGGCATGGCAGCAGAATCAAAAAACGGTCATCACTCTGGAAACACTTCGTATACCGATAATCACTGAACTGCAGCACGAAGCAAAAGGTTTTGCTGAGTATGGTGCCGGTCTCGCTGCTGCCATTCCCACTGGCGATGCCCGGTGTTCATCCGTCTTTTATGGTGCTTCGGTCCCTCACGTGATTGCATGTCACCGACGTGGTCATCCTTGTCGGCGCAAGCGCGCTCTGCAGTGCAGCGATGAGTCAGCGATGATGCAGCGTGTATATCCGTCGCTATCAGCAGACAAGGTCCTGTCAGGCACGCCGATTCCGTTCACACATGCCACCCCAGGATAGCGGATAACATCAGCCGCGCCGCAAAAAGCACCTGCAGCACGAAGAAAAAGGAGTTGCTGAGCATGGTGCCAGTCTCGCTTCTGCCATGCCCATGCCAGGTAGAGGGGCCATGGGTGCAGATCCTGCTGCTGTTTTCCATTGTGTACATACCCCGCCATTCAAAACTATCTTTTTTACTGTCTGACGTCCCTTCAGCAGGCATAAGCATTCTCGAGGCTCTGGTAATGTTGCTTCAGCATCTTCATGAATAGTGCGCCATAGTACCACTGATACGATAAGGCTGGTGAGCATACTATATGCAAGTCGAATGGAATAGCGCATGTCGTGATTAGCAGAGAGCTAGTGCAGCCGTCTACCGACGCGAAGTAGGCCGTCTATATTCATAAAGAGACAAATGGGGAGAATGCTAGACGGTAAGGGTGACCGCTGACGCTTGCATAGTAGAAGTTTGTTGCGAAAGGATTGTTCTTGAATGGTCTGTCCTAAATAATGATCAACCTGTAATAACTATTGCGTCATTATGGGCACAATACTGATGAAAGGCGTCTAGAAGCGTTACGAATCAAGCGCTTGATCCATGCAGTGACTCGGAGCAGACTCGTAGTAGAGCTGCAGTCTTCTACGCACAAGACGCAGTAAAAGACGAAAAGACCTGACGAACGAACAGACGCATTGGCACAGATGGGCTTTGAATATTAGTTGATTCCTACAATAAAATCTCTGTAGTTGTGGTGCAATCGTTGTGGCTCTTACACTTTCAAAGTGTTTCACCTGTCACAAAGCCAAGTTTAGTCATGCTGCCACGTAGTAGATTCGATTACACCAGTAATTGATCCTTCAGAAGTAATGACGTCAGCGGAATTTTCCTTGCTGCTACAATGGAACCGTTGTGATAGACTGCTGAATTGTTGTTTCTCAGCAACCCGATGGCCTAGGAAGGGTTTAGTTTTGTTGATGAACCCCTCATCCTGTGGGGTGCTAACAGCGGGTCTGTCCAGAAGAACCCTAGAGCTTGCTGAAAGGACTGCACTTTTGATACATTTATTTTCTTATTTTTATTCGTCGTGCACCAAACCCGGAAATCGCCCCTTTGTAGACTTTCTTGCACGTCATGACAATGGCGACCACTGACAACCTTCGAAAAAAGCGCGGCTCAATCAGAGCTTTTGTCACACGAGCCCTAGGTCAGTTGTCGGACGTGCTGCAGCAACCACATCCTTATACCTCTCAGATTAACGGCCACATGAATTTCCTGAAGTATAAAGAAGCAGCACTTTCGACACTGAAGGTTTTTTTTTTGCAACAACAAACAAAGAAGGCATGAACCATGAAGTGGAAACACCGAACAACCACAACGAAAAAATCTTTACGCCGTGTCACGAGTTGGGTTTTGGCTATAGGAGCGTGAGAAGGCAACCAGAGCACAGGCAGGAGCCACTAGACCAGCGCCAAGCGACCTCGAAATTCAGCACTCCAGCGAAGCAGCAGGGCAGGTAAGAGTGAGCCGCACGCTTGCAGTTCAACCGCTGACACTCCAGATGCGAACTTTGATGCCAGTCTTCATGGATCGCAGTTCTTTCGGCATCCTTTCGACGCTAGCATCCACACGAATACTGAGCTGCCTCACATTGAAAAATTTGAATACCTCCTCCCCTACTTAAACGGTAATGCGAAGTGCGCTGGCGAAGGCATTCGTTTAGTAGAGCTAAATCACGATGTTGCAATACAGACTTTCCCGGATTGCTTTGGACGCGAGAATCTGCTTGTGAACAAGAATGTTGATCATGTCCTTGCGGTAAGCCCCGTGAAAAGGTCGTCATACGTTTAAAGGCTTCGTCTGCTGCACGATAGTGTTTAGCTTCATGTTAGTGCCTTGGAAGGCATAGAAAGCCTAAGAGCACCAGTCCAGTACACTGTGGTAATAAACCGAGTCCTGATGCAATGTCTACCGGGGGATCTCACCATTATGAACAGGCAAAAATTTAAAAAATTTAACTGTGCTTCTAGCAACTCGAAACACCTGAAGACTGAACGCGGCTAGCGAAGAAGTTTCTGACGTTTTCCCGCATTCAAGTGGAAATCCGGCAGGAGGGCCAGTTACAGCCTCGTTTTGCATCGTAAGATGAACTCAGGACCCATATATCTTTACAAACGAGTGGCGCAGAACAAATGCTGTCAGCGTTCACCCTAACGGGGAATACATTGTAAGTTGAAACCAGCACACCCACTCTTCTACGGCAAAGATTACATGATCGCTGCCAGCAACGCAAACCTGTCTGCTGAAGAGACGCCGGAAAGGTTACAATATGCCGATTGCTGCTTTCATTGTGGAACTCGCCACTAAATCACCCGAATGTGCAAAAAATCATTTAATCTTAGGTGAGGTACCTGGTAGCGACGCCACCCGTCTATCTTTTGCGAGTTATTACGGCTAGCAGCGGATCCGCAGCCCAATGCTGGAACCAATGTGTTTCGCCAATCACCACTACTAACCACGAGAACGGTCACTACCACCCAGAGTAGTCACGCTGGGCCCTATCACGTATTGTTGTGGACAGTTCCAATTTGGGCAGAGTATGGAAATCGCCTACTCTCCGTGCGGGTACTGCTGGATAGATGAATAGATGGATGTATCCGGCTGTGCCCTTTAGAACGGATGTTGACTTACGACACCTAGCCATGAAGTTAAGTACTACCACTGTGTATTTAGGATTGAATTTCACTCGCGCCTCAATGGTAGCGACAAATCAGTTAGCCTCCTCCTGATTATTATACCCGTTTAGAGCCTATTTTGCCTTCACTGTTTCTAGGCCCCAATGCTTTGAAAAATTCGGTGCCGTTATCGCCGACTGTAGGTGGAGTCCTTTACTATTATCAAATGTCCAGCAGTTTCCTCCTCTTGTCCACATGCACTACATATCGTGTCTGTGCCTTCGTATTTTCCTTGGTACGTCTTGGTCTGCAATACTCCCGTTCTGGCCTGGAAGATCAGAAAACTACCCCGAGATTTATCGTAAATTTTTTCCCTCGCAATTTCCTGCCTAAAAGTTCGGCAGCTCTCTAAATAGGATTTCGTAAGCATTCACAACCTCCACGTGTCCCTCTCTCTTTTCTCTACCTTCTTCTTACCAAAGTGTTCTTTTGGCTTGATAATATGGTCTTGTCTGAATACTTGCTTGGTAGTTTTTGAGTTCCGCCTCTATTTATTGTTAACATTATTCATGTACAAGTAGCTGAAAACTTTTTAGCCCAACGCTCCTCTCCCATTTTTTTCAATTGCTCAAATTTCATCTTGCTGCTAGCTTCCCTGCACTCAAACAATGCCCATTCCATGTCGCCCTGATTTGGGATATTTCCGTGTGCTCGCAAAGCAAGTTTACCTATGCCACGTTGTTTAATTCCCAATCTTTCTTGAACTTCTGTTTTCATGCACAAGACCGCGTTGCCGAACGTCAAACCCGGGACCGTGACACCTCTTCAAATTCCTCTCACAACGTCATACCAATTGTAGTTCCACAGAGCCCCGTTTTTCATTACAGCTGCATTCCTAGTGCCTGTAGTCATTATGCATCTTTCGTTCTCTCTTAGGCAGTCAGCCCTGTTATTTATCCATACGCCCAAATATTTGTATTTATCCACCAATTTTAGCGTGAATTCCTGTACCTTATGCTCACTGCTTTTGTTCTCATAAAATAATTATTGCCGATTTTCTCTACTGAACTTCCAATCGAACCTATCTCCCTATTTACCACAGGTGTCTGTGAATACCTGCAGATCTTCCTTGTTTTTGGCTAATAATACTGCATGAACTGCATACGTCAATGCTGTAAATAACTGTTTAATGTGTTTTCCTTGCATGACAAGAGAGAGGCTGAAGCCCAGTCGACTGCCCTCTAATTTGGCTTCTAGTCCCTGGAGATACATCATAACTAACAAAGGTGACAAGAGACATTCCTGTGGAAGCCCGTGTTGTATCTCTTAAGGTTCAGATACCTGTTGTTCCCATTTGGTAACTACCTTGTTAGTTTCATAGACATTCATTAGAAGATTAGTTATTCCATCTTCCACACATAGTGTGTCCAGTATTCTCCACAAGTCTTCTTGAATCACACTATCGTAAGCTTTCTTGATATCTAGAACCGTCAGCCACAGGAACCTGTGTTCTTTTTCCGCTATTTCAATACACTGCATCAATGAAAACAGATTGTCTTCCAATTTTCTCCGTTGACAGAACCCAATTTGTGGTTCTCTCAGCAACGCCTTTTTCTTTACGCGTGCCTGTAGTCTTTGACTGAGCAGTGGCAGTCAGCCCACCTACATTCGTGCAGACCTGGGAAAGATTCCTAAGTGCTCTATCGTGGGATAAATAGAGCTCTCCCTTGCCACTTTTGGATGATCTAAGTCATGGAGGCAACTCTTCAGCGAATGTGTCAGTGTGGGGCTTCGAAGCCAGCTTGACGATTCAGTGATTACATTGGAAGCGTAATGATTCCTGAAATGTGCGCTCTCACAAGCCCACCACTTGACTCCAGCATTTCACACCCGCTTCTAGAGCGGCAGTACAGCGTAGCTGACAACTTTCAACCGAATACGTAGGAACTGGACGAGATCAGTGTCCTTGTAGCAGTGGACACATAATAACGAATCAGAAGTGGAATAGTCTATCAAATCAGCGCAAGTATAAGCGTCACAGCATCATCAAAAGCACCTGCCGATGCATCCCTACTGAAAATTCCAAAATGATGGGACCCACACATCATACGCTGTTATTGGATACAGGTGATTTAGGGTTTATGGCCTATACAGAAGCTATAGATATTACGGCTCATATAGAAGGTATAAGGTATATGCGCCAGATAAGTTTTATAGGGTTTCTGAATAATATACGGGATAGGAAATCGATTAATTTTTCTGTTCCGGCCAAAAATCAGGATGCACTGCAAAAAAAGCGACCAGACACACAGAGCCACAAACCATATGATTTTTAACAAGCACCAAGTAGCCCAAGAACAAGTCCTTCTGAAGAACTTTTCCAATTCCTATGGGCATGTAGTAAGGGTCATAAGTAACGTGTGACAGACCATAGTAATAAGGCAATGCCAGTTTTAAGTGCGAAATTTCGAATATGCAGCAATGAAGAATTAAATGTTGCTTCAAAAGTGCAGTACACTAAATGAATTGAACAAAGTGTTGAATGTAGTGTAATACCGGGACAATGAAGAAAACCAAGACAAAAATTTTTGCATCTATGTAAATTATGTATATCAAAAAACAATCTGCAATAAAGTCTTTCACCCTTCTCATTTGGCCAAGTGCACGCATATCTGCTGGCTGCTCAACATATTTCGCAAAGCCATCGGCACAGTGTTGGGCAAACGCATGACACAATAATAAATAATTGACTTAATTGTTTACCTATGGGTTAAAACTTAAAGCCATTCAGCCAATGCAATGTCATAAAGGGGTACTGACAGTTTTGTGGCTCAGAAAGCCTGCGAGTTGGATCCGACTGAATGTGAATTTATATATATATATATATATATATATATATATATATGTATGTATGTATATATATTGAAAAAGGGTTTATTGGCGACTGTTGCGACGGTGGTCCTACGATGAAACACGATCGAGCAAAGCAACGGTCAAGCAGATGCCGGCGATGATCCGAGCGAGAGAAGCCCAGTACCCACTACCGAAGCGGTGGCGATGTTGCTTGCCAACGAAGCGTTTTCTTCTTCATAATTTGCCCCCGCCGAAAAAGAGACATCCTGGCGACCTAAGAGTCTGGAGGCAGAGGGCTATGATATGGCTTAAGGCGGGCGACGTGGACGATGTCATGTCCACGCCGGCGCATGTCGTCAGATCCGGAAAGTGGCTTGATGAGAAAATTCACCGGCGACGTTTGTTCCAAAACGCGGTATGGGCCCTCGTACTTTGTAACGAGTTTTGAGGAAATGCCGGGGGTTTGGTAAGGAACAGCCAGCCATACAAGTAATCCCGGGGAATAGCTGTGGCTTTGCGAAGAGTCGGCGTGGTTTTCTTTCTGGCGCTGTTGTTCTTGTGACGTAAAGGTGCGTGCGAGTTCACGGCACTCTTCCGCATTTCGGGCAGCTTCGGACACAGATGGGCATTCGGATGCGTCAGGACGGTAAGGAAGGAGAGTGTCGACGGTGTGGGATGCTTCGCGTCCATAAACAAGAAAGAAAGGTGAAAATACAGTGGTAGACTGTGCCGCGGTGTTATATGCGAACGTGATGAATGGAAGAATGCGATCCCAGTTAGTATGATTGGATGTCATATACATGGCGAGCATATCGCCAAGGGTGCGGTTAAATCTTTCCATGAGCCCATTAGTCTGCGGGCGGTATGCCGTGGTCTTGCGATGAACAACATGGCATTCAGAAACCAGAGACGTGACGACTTCTGATAGGAAGGCTCGACCTTGGTCGCTTAGTAGTTCTCGAGGTGCACCATGTCGTAGTATGAAGCGATGAAGTATAAAGGATGCTACGTCCCGCGCAGTGGCACTTGGAAGGGCGGCGGTCTCAGCGTAGCATGTTAAGTGGTCCACAGCGACTATGATCCACTGATTTTCATCTGATGTTGTCGGTAGAGGGCCATAGAGATCAGTTCCGATCCGATCGAAAGATTTGGCAAGGCACGGAAGCGGTTGAAGCGCACCGGACGAGTGGAAAGGCGGTGATTTGCGGCGTTGACAGTCAGGGCAGCCCATAACAAATTTTAGAACGAAATTATACATTCCGCGCCAGTAGAAGCGACGGCGAATGCGTTCATAAGTTTTGAAAACTCCAGCTTGACCACATTGGGGATTGTCGTGAAAGGAGGCGCAGATTTGTGATCGCAAGCTGCGTGGGACAACCAAAAGCTACTTACGACCTTCGGGGGTGTAGTTACGTCGGTGTAGCAGCCAATCACGAATGACGAAATGAGCAGCTTGACGTCGGAGAGATCATGGTACCGCAGTGGTTGATGATCCGGAGAGACAGTTAAAGAGGGAAGCGATCCACGGGTCCTTGTGTTGTTCACTGGTAAAGGAGTCGAAGTTGATAGATGCGACGGAGTTGGTACCAGTGGTTCTGCAGGCCGAGTCGGGAGGTAACGGCGAACGCGACAGGGCGTCGGCGTCAGAATGCTTGCGTCCGCTGCGATAGATGACACGAATGTCGTACTCCTGGATTTGCAGTGCTCTCCGAGCTAGGCGGCCAGAAGGATCTTTCAATGTGGCGAGCCAACAGAGTGCATGGTGGTCCGTTACCATGTCGAATGAGCGACCGTACAAATAAGGGCGGAACTTGCGAAGCGCCCACACTAGCGCCAAGCACTCTTTTTCAGTGACGCTGTAATTGGCCTCAGCTTTAGTAAGTGTGCGACTCGCATAAGCGACGACGTATTCGAAGTAGCCCGACTTGAGTTGGGCGAAGATGGCGCCTAGACCAACCCCACTAGCGTCTGTGTGAACTTCCGTTGCATCTGTTTATTTGAAATGCCGAAGAATTGGAGGAGGTGTTAGCAGACTACAGAGCATGGCAAACGCGACGTCGCAGTCAGAAGACCAGGATGAAAGGTATGCATCACCGCGTAGGAGGTTCGTCAGTGGTGACATGATCGACGCAAAATTTTGCACGAAGCGCTGGAAGTACGAGCATAGTCCGACAAAACTGCGTAATTCTTTCAGTGTAGTAGGTTTCGGGAACTCAGCGAGTGCTCGCAGTTTTGGAGGGTCAGGTCGAACACCATGCTTGGACACGATGTGCCCTAAGATGGAAAGCTCTCGCGCGGCGAAGCGGCACTTTTTATGGTTCATTGCGTTGGTTAAACACGTCAGAACCAGTTGGAGCCGAAGCAGATGTGCAGAAAAATTGGGAGAGAAAACGACAATGTCGTCGAGGTCGCATAGACAAACAGACCACTTCAGTCCACGCAGTGTGTTGTCCATGAGTCGTTCAAACGTGGCAGGAGCGTTTCAAAGCCCAAATGGCATTACGTTAAATTCGTACAAGCCATCTGGTGTAATGAACAGTTTTCTGGCGATCAGCTACTGCCATAGGAACCTGCCAGTATCCAGATCGTAAGTCTAAGGAGGAGAAGAATTCGGCTCCTTGGAGGCTGTCAAGGGCGTCGTCGATGCGCGGTAATGGATAGACGTCTTTCCGCGTCACCTTGTTTAATCGCCGGTAGTCGACGCAAAATCGAATCGATCCATCCTTCTTTCGAACTAGAACGACAGGAGATGCCCAAGGACTGTGCTATGGTTGAATAACGCGACGGCGTAGCATCTCTTCGACCTGGTCGTTGATGACGTGACGTTCTGCAGCAGAGACACGGTACGGTCTTTGACGCAATGGCTGGTGCGAACCGGTGTCAATGTAGTGGTGCACTGCGGAAGTCCGACCCAATTGCGGCTGAGAAACGTCGAATCAATTCGCGAAGTGCTGGAGGAGATTAGGAAGCTCGGCGCGTTCATGGGCACTTAAGGTGTCGGTGATGAAACTCGAGAAGGTGTCACTCGATGAGCATTCCAGTGGGGAAAGGGCATGAAGTTCGGTCGAGGCGCTACTGCACGATTCGTCTGGCATGTTAAGGAATAAAGAGGAATCGATTTACTCCACTTGACCGAGACATTCGCCGGCAGGAAGCGTAAGCTGTGCAGAAAGGGGGTTGTGGACGAAAATATTGCTTCAGCCCGCAGTGACGTCGAGTGTAGCGAAAGGCAAGGAAACGGCTCTGCGGCTAATGAAAATGTCGGAAGGTGTAAACATTACTGTAGTGTCGTTTCGGTCATCGCAGCAAACAGAGACAACGGCAAGAGAGGCTGGCGGAATTTCAGTGTCTTCACGTACGACGAGTTTTGGGGACCGCTCAAGAGTTTCGTGCAAAGGTTCGTCAGACAGGTGCTAAAATTGAACTTCAGCGCGTGCGCAGTCGATGACGGCATGATGATGTGACAGGAAGTCCCACCCGAGGATAACGTCATGCGAGCACACCGAAAGGACGATGAACTCGACAACGTACATAGAGCCTTGGATGAAAATGCGGGCTGTACAGGTGCCGAGAGATCGAACTGGTTGTGCGCAAGCCGTACGAAGCGATAGTTCAGAGAGCGGCGTGGTCATTTTGCGTAGGGAGCGGCAGAGCTGGGCGGCTATAAGAAACGGCAGCACGTGTGTCGATGAGGGCAAAGGTAGAAACACCATCGACAGATATGGCGACGACGTTAGCAGGTGAAGTGCGAAGACTTGGGCATTTCGATGACGGCGCAATTCTTGCCTTTGGAACTGCGGCGTTCAGTTTTCTCGGTTGGAGGAAGCGGGTCGGAGACGCATTGGGGACAGAGATCGCCTGCGAGGAGACGGCGAGCGGGGAGAGTGAGTCGGAGCTGGGGGCTGGGGTGACTGACACTCGGGAAGATTAGTGTAGCCATACTGCGGTGAAGGATAAGGAGCAGGTAGGTGCGTGGGCTGTGGGTCATACGGTAACGGCCAAGTAGCTTTGTGTTGCGATTGGAAGCGACGACGACAATATCGTGCCACGTGTCCTGGAGTACCGCAGGCGTAGCAGATCGGTCGATTGTCAGCAGTGCGCTAGGAATTGCTGACTCACGGTGCGGCCCAAGGTGTCGAAAGAGGGGTAGAAGTGAGAGCAACTGCAGGCATGGGTGGCAAAAGCTGCTGGCGGGGTCTGCTGCGTACCTTATGGGCATAAGTAAGAGGCGCGGCCACGGGCTGCATAGCTGGCACATGGGGAACAGGCATGGCCACAGGCTGCTGGTGGGCAGCGACGGGAACAGGCTGAGCTACCTCTTCGGCAATAACGTCACAGAGAGGTGAGGGCAGACGAGAGGACGGCGGCTGCTGCGTGAAGGAAATCAACGACAGCTGCCGAGCTACTTCTTCACGCACAAAGTCTTTGATCTCTTGCAGAGTTGTTGAGTAATCAGAAACAGAAGTAAGACTAGATAGTGAGTCAGCGTGTGAGGAAAATGGCCGAGTCAGGGTGCGCTTCTTCCTCAACTGGTCGAAACTTTGACATAAAATCAAAAGTTCTGCAATGGTGGCAGGATTGCGCGCCAGGAGCGTCTGAAATGCGCCGTCATTTATCCTTTTGAGGAGGTGTTGAATCTTCTCCGACTCGGGCATGGCGTTGTTCACATGGTTGCAAAGACCAATAATGTCTTCGATGTAACTTGTGAACAACTCAGATGGCTTCTGCGCGCGAGTCCACAAGCGTTGTTCGGCTCTGGACTTGCGGACAGCGGGTCGGCCGAAAACGTCAGCAAACGACGTTTTGAAGATGGACCACGTCGTAATGTCGTTTTTGTAATTGTTATACCACATTTCGGCCACGTCAGTGAGGTAAAACATGACGTTAGTCAGTTTGTCCACGTCATCCCACTTGTTGTTTGCGCTCACCATTTCGTAGTAGCGAACCAGTCTTCCACGTCGGTCTCATCAGCTCTGCTAAAGACTTTGGGCTCTCGCAAACGAAGAACGCCGGGGTTGCTAGGGGACGGAGTGGAAGAGCCAGGTTGCGCGTTGTTGGTAGCCATGATGGGAGGTAGCGTTCGGTTGCGCAGCTCCAGGTTTAGGCGACGGCGAATGGCAGCACGCAGGTTCAGGCGACGTGGAATGTCAGAACCCTCCAACAATTGAAAAAGGGTTTATTGGCGACTGTTGCGACGGTGGTCCTACGATGAAACACGATCGGGCAAGAGCAACGGTCAAACAGATGCCGGCGATGATCAGCACGAGTTGAGCGAGAGGAGCCCAGCACCCAGTACCCAAGCGGTGACGATGTTGCTTGCCAACGATGCGTTTTTTCTTCACAATATATATATATATATATATATATATATATATATATATATATATCAAATTCGAATAAAAACTACAGTTTAGACGACAGTTTACATGAATATTGATGTTTGTGTGCCCGATCCAGTGCTATACGCCGCAACTCACATCGTCGAATCACTGAAAGTGACCTGAAGCTGAGTCACAAATTCCCAGGCGCCACCACTGTGGCCGAGGTCAGAGCTAGGCAGCATAAAATTGCGTCAGTGTTCTGTGTGTAAGGAGGAAGAAGAATGCGACGAAGGTGGCCATCTGTTTAGGCAGAAGTGCCGAGTGCAAGTAGTTGGCTTAAGCGCCGTAATTTCCGAGTCGGTTGTCGCCGCCCGCTTTCACTCTCAATAAATCTGCTGTGCAAATGCTTCTTACGCCAGGAAACCCCGTTTAAAGTCTACCAATTTGCACACCAGCTGGCACTTGTTGCACCCGCCCCAGGTAGCTCTTGTTTTTGGAGCTGTGCCAGATGAAAACTAGTCTGTATTAAACAGACAGCAATTGTTCATCTGTCCCATGCTGCAGCAAGTAATGCACTGACTGCCGTGTGGCTAATAGGCTGTCATCAGTGTAAAAATGCAAAACAAAATTATGTGTCAGTACCTCTTAAAGCAATACTCACTAGCCATAACCTTTATTTCATGCTGCCTGGGCTCTATTATTGGACACCTGTTTTTCCTCTTGATGCGCGAAACCCCAACACGGGGCTACTATGGGGCTCTGGTTCTGAAGCTGAAGGGCACTCCACAAGAGCTTTGTGGTCTCCTCGCATAACAACAGCAGTGAAGCTCGCTGCTCCTTCTTCTGCCTCCCAGATGAACATGCATTGGAAAGTGTCTCTGTGATTTTTTTTTTGTGGCAGTTAACTTTGTAACACTCACTCTCAAAGTGTTGCTAATACACTTAAAGTTTGCCCCGCCGCGGTGGTCTAGTGGCTAAGGTACTCGGCTGCTGACCCGCAGGTCGCGGGTTCGAATCCCGGCTGCGGCGGCTGCATTTCCGATGGAGGCGGAAATGGTGTAGGCCCGTGTGCTCAGATTTGGGTGCACGTTAAAGAACCCCAGGTGGTCGAATTTTCCGGAGCCCTCCACTACGGCCTCTCTCATAATCATATGGTGGTTTTGGGACGTTAAACCCCACATATCAATCAATACACTGAAAGTTTACTTGCATAACTACATAACTACTTCAAAGAATAAAGTTTCAATAGTGAAAATTGATACAAGAAGTTTTACAATTTTCAAACCGAACAGGCAAATAGAAGGGCTCACAGAGAAATATACGTGCAGCTATGGGCATGTACAGGAGTTCTATTCTGTGTCATTAGCACATTTAGAATGGCACTTGGTTTTTCTACTGAGAACAAGCATGTGCCATTTAATAAATGGTGAATGCTGAGAGCACACGTGGGGTGCCCTCTGCACTTACTATTCGTTGAGACTACTGAGAGCGAGAAAACCCCTTTACGCTCAGAAGCACTCACATTGACTCTAACCAGCGGTTCGTTTTATGTGAGATCGACTCTGAAGAGTTAGCAGCTAATCTCATTTTGTATAGCATAACTATTCGCTCCTATTTTATTCATTGCTTCATGCGTGCCAAAACACTTTATGCTCAGATTTTATCTTTGAACCCCGACCTTCATTTTCTAGTGTTTTAAAACAGAAATGCATCAGCCAAAATACCATTTGCAGAAATTTTAGCAGCAAGAAATTGTTACTTTTGGAGCACTTATTTGCAAGCTCGGTGCAGTTTACAGAGAAAGACATGCATTTTTATCATGAAATACAACATTTGGAGCAGCATAATATTAAGGCTTACATTTCGAGAAAAGTTTATATAAAATCCATTCGACAACACTTAAAATTTGTAGTGTGAGCATGAGCACTGCTATTTTATATAAAGTAGCCATTTTTTTATCATGAAGCAACGAACTTGGAGCAGTATAAAATGGCGCCTAAAAAATGATGTAAAACCATTCAATATCACCTAAATTGTGCAGTGTGAGGATGAGCACTGCTTTTTTATAGCAAGTACCATTTGGAACCACTCACTGAACAACCAGTAATGAAGTCTATATTAGCATTTGCTGCACCTGTAAAGTCAATTGACAGATTCTGAGAATTTATTTTTCAATACGCGAAGTTGGTTACCTTAAATTTAGGAAGATTCGTAAGAATCGAGGAGTAGGTGTTGCGAAAAAAACTGGCGCACTATTTAGTTTGTTTCTGTAGGGACTTTCAAGCCAAAAAGCTTACAAACCTGGAGGACCGAAGCAGACGATATAATTTGATAGTTCATGGAATACCCGAATCATCCGATGAAAGCGAAACGTCGCTTAAGGATAAGGTTGTAAAAGACGTGTTCGAAGTTAAACTTGGCGTGAAATGTAGATCCATTGGTCGCATTCATCGACTTGGACATCACAAAGGCAAGCGCCCATTGATCATATACTTTCAAGATTTCAACAAAAAACAGGATATCTTCGCTGATGAAAAAAAGCTAAAAGGCGTCTCAATATTTGTCCAGAATGACTACTCCGCATTAACATTAGGAAAACGAAAACTAATGTGGGAAAGTGGTAAAATTGAAAAGCAACTCGGGAAGAAGGTCTCGCTTATTCACGACCGGCTAAGAATAGATAAAGAATACCTTTATTGGGACGAAACGCTGAACAAACGTATTAACGCAACAAAAACTGCACAGTCCACGCACGTAAAAGGTCAGCGCGATAATACATCGATATTACCTTGCGACTGACATGATGCCTTTAAAAGCCCTAAACAAGTCCAAATATTGAATGTAAACGTCCGCAGTGTGAAAAACAAAACTGAATCCTTAGAAAGTTTGTTGCTACAGTATGATCCTTATGTAGCTGTCTTAAATTAAACCTGGCTGAATGAGGAGTTATGTGACAATGACATATTCCCCCCTTCTTACACAGTATTTCGTAAAGATTGGCAGGCTAGGGGTGGAGGCGTGGCTATCTTTGTTAAAGGTAGTGTTCAGGCGGTTTTATTAGATGACGTAGTAGGTAAAGAAAGCTTGCGTGTTAAAATTTCTATCTGGGGTCAGAGTTTCATGTTGTACGCACTTTATAGACCTTCAGATGCCACAACGGATGTATTAGAGACGCTGAATAATGAAATGTCAATGCACGAAAATAAGAAAATTGTTCTTCTCGGTGATTTTAACCTGCCGGGAGTAGATTGGCAAGGCATTGCTGCCAGTAGCTCATATAATAAACATGTTATCATTATGTTCCATATTATGTTAAGGTATAAATTAATGCAGGTAGTCTATGAACCAACTCGTGTACAGATTTCATCTAGCTCTGTGTTAGACCTGGCGTTTATAAGTCGTGATTTTTCTGATTGCACTGTAGAGGTGTAGCCAGGGCTCTTTTATCACCATCTCGTACGCATATTATTACCACATCAACCACTTAAAAAGTATAAACACGTCCCTGCACGTTCTTTTTAGGACTTTTCTCATGCCAGTGACCCAAGCATTATCAATACTTGCAAAACTGTTTCATTTATTTCGAGGGCAACAACGCTCAATTACTTTAGAACAAGTTCAAAGACATGTGTCACTATTGCCTGGATAATTTCGTCCCTAATAAACTGAAGAAAGTTAAAAAAGAAACGCCTTGAATGAATCGAAAAATCATTCAACTAAAACGCAGGATATAGAGATATAAAAAGAAACATGTGCAGAATGACAAAATAAGGCAGATGCAAGATGACCTCGCTTGTGCACTTCGCGCAGAAAAAGATTATTATTTCAAAATATCGCTTCCTAACTTCTTAGAAAAAGAGCCTGATAAGTTTTGACACTACATAAAAGATAGCAAGAAGCGAGTTACTCAAATATCAGTTGACGGGAAGCCGGTGACAGATAAGAGTGAGATTGCTCAACACTTCAACAACTATTTTCAAGAAGTATTCTCTAGCACAACTATATGGGCGTGTGACAGCACATTCTCAAAACAATTAGATATGAGTTTTGTATTGTATGCTGGGGTATTTTTATGCTTCTTAACTTGAAAACTAAGTGTTCTTCTGGTCCTGATGAAATTCCTAACATAATTCTCAAACGATATACCGAGCTTCTTGCAAAATTTCTTGTATTCTTGTTTCGTGTCTCAGTCATCACTGCACAACTTCCTATTGACTGGAAGACAGCCCGGGTTGTTTCCATGTTCAAGAAAGGTGACAGGACACTTATACAAAACTATCGTCCTATTTCACTGACATCCCAATGCTGCAAACTTGTGGAACATATTATAGCCAACTGTGTTCATGAATTTCCAGAAAATAATGCTGCACTAACAGAACATCAGCATGGCTTTCAAAAAGGGTATTCAATGATAACCCAACTAATAACAGTAGTTTATTCATACGCTTCATGTCTTGATTCTAATGGCCAAGTAGATGTAATATTTCTTGATTTTAGTTAAGCTTTTGACAAAGTTCCGCACAATAAACTAATCATAAAGCTTAGAAGTCTTCGCGTCCCTGAACACTTCATCAGATGTATTTCTGCTTACCTGACTGACAACAAGCAATATATTGACATTGGAGCTGAACGTTCTGAAAGTTTTCCAGTCACTTCAGGGGTGCCACAAGGCAGTGTCCTAGGCCCCCTGCTTCTCTTGGTTTATAATAATAATATTGTTAGCATAGTGAGCCCTGGTGTTCAAATTCGATTATTTGCAGATGACTGCGTATTATTCAAAGAAATTTTTCATCTTGATGATCAAGTTGAGTTAAATAGCAAATTAAATAACGTATTGCAGTGGTGCGAAAAATGAGGCATGGTTTTGAACGCCGATAAAACAGTACTGCTCCCTATAACGCGTAAAAAGCAGCCCTGTCTTTTACTTACCAGCTTGGTTCTTCGCCACTTAGGCAAGTCGATAGCTATAAATACTTAGGTGTTACATTAACAACTACCTTATTGTGGAATAAACATATAAATATTATGTCCTCCTCTGCATTCAGAAAACTTTGCTTTGTAAAACATAAGCTTCATAATGCCCCAAGCAATGTTAAATTACGGGCCTATATTTCTTTAATAAGACCTAAATTAGAACACGCGAATGCAGTATGGGACCCATACACTCAAACTAACATAAAGTGCCTGGAAAGAATACAAAAAAAGCCGTCCGGCTCATCTTTAACAAGTTCTCACGAGTCGACTCTCCTTCTGAAATAATGAAGGCCAATGGCATTTCCCTTCTTAGCACACGTCGAAAACAGATAAGAAATAACCTTCTTTCTCTCCTTCTGAACGACAAACTTGCGATTGACCCATCGCCGTACTTGAAATCGTTATCAACCAGACCCACAAGGCATCATCACGCCAAATCTCTTACACCCTATTTCTGCAGGACGGACGCTTATAAGTTTTCATATTTTCCACGCATGGTCTCAGATTGGAACGGAACAACTCGGGCATCCTCAGAGAATTTATTTCTTCTTCGCTCTAAATAGCATTGTCCAGAAAATTCAGGTTTCCGATCTTTTCTCACAGCATTTTTCTTTTCTTCTCGTTTTCGTTTCCATCTTGTAAGTGGTGTACTTATTGTATACTTACGTATTCATTGCTTTCTTGGCTTGAACGGTGAAAATAATCGTCTTTATTGTTTTGTATTTGTTATGTATTTATTTTTACTTTAATCACACCACATATGAAGTATGAATTTGTAGTGTTTTTTTTTCTCTTTTGTCGGGTACATGCGTTATTCGGAAATAATTTTCTATGTTGCTCCTTGTGTTCCCTTTGACTGTATGAAACAGTCATCCTAAACAATTTTTATGCCGCTTATTGTTCGACTATGTCCCCTTGTAACTGCCCACCTGCTTGTACCTAAGGGTGTGCAGTATGTAACAAATAAAAAATATTAAATAAAAATAAATATCATACGTGGCTTCAAATAGTTGCCAGCAGCCTATTTAAGCGTCAGTGATTATACTGGTTGCCAGAATTGTACGGTGTACAAACGCATGAATAACTGAGCAAATGTGCAGTATCCCACTAGTGCTCCTTCCTAATCCTAATACTCTTTTTTGCAGGACACCGGGGTAGTGCTGCAAAGGTTGCTCAAGCAGCTTTAAAATTAGTCAAGAAATTTTCTAACAGCTACAACACCATCACGCCACTCCCCGCCCCCAATTTTTAAACCACGGGCATGGGTGCGGCTCCGGCTCCCTTGAAAGGCGCATTCGACCATATAAAGCAACAATGGCGCTCGCCCGTAGCCCCGGCGGCGCCTTCACATTACAGCACCATTCCAGCCGGTGACTGCAGCGCCACGGTGAGTCATGGTGCGAACTAATACGAGAGACCACGCCGCTAGGTGCTTTTCTGTCGACCACGCGCTGCCTAGGCACTACATCGCGCGAACATCTCTAGGCACTTTACCCCGTATTCTAGAACGCCCGTTCTAGAATACGGTTCATTCAACGTTCCACCTTAACTTGATGATGATGATGATGATGATGATGTGATGGCGGCCGGCCCCTTTGCAACGGGGGAACACACTCAGTGTCCTGGCCTCAATGAGAAAGCCGATGGAAGCGCCATCTCTAGGCAGCAAAAGTCACTGCATATCAGTGATAATTTGCTGCTATTCTTGAGTAGTGAAGCGTAAGTTCCAGCCGAGCAACGGCGCAGTGCGCAACTCTGTCGAGTGAAGGGTGAAAGTCGAGTCGAGGAGCGTTTATGAATACGGGGTTAGTCCCTAGCGGTGCACAAACGTCGACTGTCAGCGCTTCCACTATTTTGGTCAACGTTGATTTTGGTGCTGTGCGGCGGTGTATATTTGCTGGGGTATTTATTGCGAAGCTGGTGATGCGGGTAGTCATTCTCAGGTCGACCGATCCTTCAAAAGGGGATATCGAGCGCTGTGGGTGTTTCGTGCAAGCGGTAGCAATGAATGACCAACAACCCGCGTCAAATTTATATGCTCAAGTGCTGGCTGTCTTGTGTGTGCTGTGCGATGGTTTGTTTGACAAATTTCATTCCCTGCACATTTCGTGATACGTTAGTGGGCCTGGTTCATGCGAGCCATAGCGTAGAATTACTCCCGCATAGGCGTGATCATGCTCTTGGTGCCGGGTGTTTTGTGCAGACGTACTTCTGAATGAGATTTAGGGTCTGACGTACTGTACTGACAACACCACTGTGACACGGGTTCTTGTTTGCAATGTTATATTGTTTTTATCGCAGTTATATGACGGCTGCACCGTATTTATTTCGAATAGTTTTGGCAGTTAGCGGTGACAAATAATAATGTAATTCGAATACTTTTGGTCGAATTGACAGTTCTGCCGTTGCTGCGTCGAATATAGTTTTGCGCAGACGCCCTAGCTGATTGCAATCAAAAGTGTCCATGTGACACCAGTATGATCTTGTGTGCGAATGCTCAAACCCTTTTTGTGCGCTCTTGATGTAACTACCTTAGTGGCTGCTGGCTGCATCAGTAGACGAACATGCAAGGTAAGCAGTTAGTAGTCAGTGCACGGTACAAGCTTTTGCGCTTCGTTGGTGCGTGTGCGCAATATTGAATATCATCAAGTTACATTTCTCGGCTCCTCTATGTTATAAATAACTTCATTTCTTGGGATAGACACAGTGGTAAAGTAATGTGGTTCTTGTATTGAACAAATTTCTCAAAATTTTGTTGAGCCTTGTAAAACACATGTACACTTGTCCAAACATCGTCTCCAGCACCCACCCTCGTGTACAAAATTTTCGTAACTCCCCAATGTTGGAATTTCACTAATAATAATAAAAGTCAATTTAGCAAAACCATATTACAAAGTTTCTAATGTAACGAAGAATTTCCATTCAACAGCAAATATCTAAAGAATGTAACGTTGTTCTCGAACCGATTTGAAGTTTTTTCTAAAATGACTCGGTACAAAAGCAGTGATTTTATTCTAGTTTGGCCGCAAGAGATTAGAGCATGCGTTCGGAAACTACCACATTAAAACAATTATGTGCCCTCACTTTACTTTTATGGAGCTGAATGCCTTAGCCCTAGGCAGAAGAACAAAAGATGCAACCTTTGGTAGCGCTATCACATTCGAGATGTTGGCAGAGGTGACGGTGGTTGCTTTTATTATTTTATGGCTTACGCGACAGAAGCCACTGATCACTCCTAGCCTTTTTCTAGCTTGAAATGCTCGCGCAAACTGCATTCATTATCCTTGTCATTGCATATCGATAACTTGTCATAGCCTCATGTTTCCCTGGTCTGCATGACCCAGACAGGGTGTCCATCTTCTATGTCGAATTTTCTCCTACAGATTTTTAAGACACAAAAGTCAGGCTGGAAGTAGGTTTTGCTAGTCTTATCGCTCCATGGTATTGTAGAAGCCAGAAATATATGGCTGTTTTGCATGACGAAATAATGAGGAAATGGGTCTAAGAGAGCTCAAAGTTTTGACAGCTTCTTCATGATATCCTGAAATGAAAATTAAATGCACACACGCGTGGGGTATTCAAGGATCACGTTAAAAACATAATAACTAATCACAAACTGTGAACTTGTTTTCTACCTACCAGAAAGACAAGCAAGTATCACTGAGAACTAATGAAGCTCGTGGCCTTATACAGAATGCATCTACGAATTCTCGGGTACTCGTGTTCCTGCTTCTGCCAATAGTGCTAACCTTATTAAGGTACGACTCACACTTATGAGAATTGCAATGCGTCAGCAACTGTGCGCCATCTTTTTTTAACGAAAGCTCAAATTTCTGTGCATGAACATTCACGCATATTCTTGCCCGGCCAACATTCGTATTTTGCCACAGTATAGTGAAAATCGATAAATGACGCCATTGATGCATTTTGTGTATGACTTGGCGTGCATCTTGCCGTACCCACCATTGTTGCTTTTATCAGATAGTATACTAGTATAAATAAAGAAGCTGAGACTATTTTCTTAGCCAAGAAAAAAGAATCAGCACGCCATGTCTGTTTGCAACCATTTTTAAGTCGTGTGCAGCTCGGTGCATACACCGTACACCCTCTGGTCTCGCTGTTCTGCACTCTTGTTCTACCCCTGTACCGTGGTGTTCTCTCTTATTAATCTGGTGGAGTGACTCAGCTCCAGTGTTAAGGAACATGTGAAGGGAACCCACCACAGACAACCAATCCAATTGGTTTTGAAAAGTCTTCTGCATAACACGTGAGCACGACCATGCACATGCATAGTCTGTGCATTGTTCAGCTATGGCCTTTTTCACAGTTATAAAATGCATCAACTCGTATGGAAGGAATTTTTTTGCACACCTAGACAATAACTGCCAACAGCCGTGACGGCTCTGCAAGGTAATGCGTTGAGCTATAAACTGCGAAGCGCCAAAAGCCTTGAACTCAGGTGTACACCAATCTTTTTTCAATATGCAAAAGCCTGCTAAAACATTGTTAACAATAGACTAATAAGTGACAGTGGTTAGTCGTTTTTAAATAATAAAAAATTGCATGCGTAAAAACATCGAAAACCTCCCACTAATTAAAGTGTTGGTGAAACGTAATAAAAACGGTGACAGTCAAACATAAGAACTTGCATAAAACCGGTGCGACATATGACCCTACGAAAATGCCTCGTCTTTGAATATAAAGTTGCTAATAAAGTTGACTTTAACATAAAACTTGAGAGAGCCATAAAAGCTTATACTGCCATGTCAGCGGCGTTCCTGAAGGCAACCACACAACTTTCGTCTATGCTACTTCTTATTCAGAAAAATAGTTTACTGTGCAGGACAGAGCAAAATACATCAACCAAGAACAAGCATCCATCGAAGAACTCTTTGCGAAAGGTGAACGATGCATGATAAACTCTGAGTTTAGAATGGGTTTTTCATGACAACTGAGTCTAGCCGCTTCAATAAAAACTTATAAATCGCATTCTGCCAGATACCTCACTCATTCACAATCGTCCTGAATGAAACACCTTGCTTATGCGTCTTGGCCGTGAAAAACACGGAAAGGGTGCTGCTTTTGCTATATCAGCATTATGCAATAGCCTCTGCTAGTTGTGCAGGTTCTAAGTCCCTACTCAGAGCCACTGCCTCGCTCTTCAAAGCTCTTGTTTTGATAACTTTTATAGTGACGAAGTTCGTGTAGACTGCTTGCCCTGCCTTGAAGTTGCACAAATCTACTTCCAATGCTATGAAGCTACTGCTTTTATCTACTTGAAATCGACACAAATTGTAGCGCTTGAAGAATGACAACACCCAGCATGAGATCCTTCTGACAAAGAGTAGGTTTTTGCCCTGCTCTGGCTAGAGCTTAGACACTGTCTTGCAAGCAATAGTCTCTAACTGCTACATCTACTTTTGTGGCAACTCGTCGGTGCAATGTCAGTGCTTAGTGAGCCAGCAAAAGAGCTTCGTGGCGAGATGTTTGGCCTCTATTTTGTATTGAGCGTATACTTTCTGCGATTTGAACATTTCCCTGCCAAGTGAGGCCTTCCCAGTTCGTGCGAGCAGGCTTCATAGCTATGAAACATTGGACATGCCTCACATTCAGGTTCCACATTGCCTCAGTGATGCAGGCTGCTGAGCGCTTGGCGTCGTGGAACTTTTTCAGTGCCAGTCACTCCAGCTCCAAACTTAAGCAAAGTGCACGGATCAGGCAAAAAAAGCACACCTGCTGCCACAAATTATGATTTCACATGTTTTCGTAATGACACGGCGAGAAATGGAAAAGAAAATGGTAAATGTAACCTTAAGAGACAAGAAGAAACTAGAGTGAATAAAGAAACAAACCAGGGTTAAGGATATCATAGTTGAAATCAATAAGAGAAAATGAACATGGCTGGGCGTACAGCATGCAGACAGATTACCGCTGGTCATTAAGGGTAACTAACTGGGTTCCCAGAGAAGGCAAGCGGGTTAGGGGGAGACGGAAAGTTAGGTAAGCAGATGACATTAGAAAGTTTGCGGGTGTAAATTGGCAGCGCAAGCACAAGATAGAGTTGACTGGCGGAACATGGGAGATGCCTTTGTGCTGCATTGGACGTACTCAGGCTGATAATGATGATGACTTTTGTCACATAATCGAATGAAGGTGTGACTTCCCGAAAAAGAGCACTTACTTCTTGTAGAACATGGCATTTCGGGGAAGTCATGACTTCACTTGGTTGTGTTAGCTAGTATGTAAAATTTGAAAATACAAAATGTGGCGGCAAGTGCGCCTATTTTTTTTACCTCGTTCATGCCATGTGCTTTAGTTTGGAACTGGAGTGGCTGGTGCTAAAAATTCACAATGCCAACCATATAATATTTCACCAGGCACAATAACAAATGCCTCGTCAGGCATGCGTTATCAGCCGAAAGGTGTCATCTTTCAGAATCCACATGCTGAAAGCGCCCTGAGAAACCATGCATCTTCAGTTAAACAGCCATACCCTTCAGCAAGGTTACTCTTGTGCAAAGCAGCCTAGCATGTATATTAGGTCACGTGTGCCCCTCGTCACACCACGTCAGAGCCCGCAACTGCCGCAAAGTACCATCGATCAAGCCTGGCTGCAGATGTACTATTCACAGTCGGGTACATAGCAATACATGGTTCTGCTGAATGTTTCAGATAAGTTTCTACGTTGCTAGAATCCAGCCGGCAAGCTGTTGGTATGTACAGCTACAATACGTAAATACTAGCACTGCGATGTGAGTTGATTAGCCTGTTGGTATTGAAACCAACCTGCGATGTACAACAGCTCGTTAACACATGCTCTTGTTTCATATCAGCCTTTTTATGTACAATGTTATACAAAGGTTTCCCCTAGCTTTCCCCTGTTATACAAAGGTTTCCCCTACAATTTTTCCAACCCTGTGCAAGCCTATTGCATCTTATGCGTGCAACGTTTTCGATTCATCATCCCATCTAGCCCTCTGTCTTTCTCAACTATTTTTCTCATCTTTTCGGCGCCTCAAAATCTCTCTAACTGGTCACTTGTCTCTCCCTGACATTGCTTTACCTGCCTAGGTCCACTTTTTTTTCCTAATGTCAGCTAGAATGTCATCTAGCCGTTTGTTTTCTGTCGAGCTCTGCTTTATTAAATACCTCTATGTTATGCTTACCATTTTCTGTTTCTGTTTCGCATAGTTCTTGATCTGTTCTGAACTTATTTCTTTTCATTTTCACTATCATTCAAGTTTGTGCACCATAAATTAGTACTCACAGCATATAATAGTTGACCACTTTCTGCTTTAGGGACAGTTGTAGAGCCTTTTATGATTTGCAAATTTCTGTCATTAAAGCTCTAGCCTATCCATATTGTTTAGTGAACTTCCTTTTCATGAATAGTGTGTCCTGTGAATATCTGACCTAAATACATACATATTGTAAGGATTCTAACGTTTTGTTGCAACTGTAGCTCTCTTGTTTGGCATACTAGCATTATATCCTTGTATTTTACTTATTTACCTGTATAAACACTTGACCCCTTGAACACTTGAGCCCTACTTGAACACTTTCTCAGTTTAGACCCACAGTTCATTGTAGTTCATCGGCACCACTGCTGAAAAGCAGAACGTCATTTTCAAAGCGAAGGTGCCGAGATATTTTTGTCAATGTTTATTCATGTCTTTTATCAACACGGTGGCTCAAATACTTTTGCTAAGCATGCTGCATGCTAAGCAAGCGTGCTTTTGCTAAGCATGCTCAGATTTCGTCAGCTCGCCAGATCCACTTCACGATTAAAGTTTTTGTGCTCCGCGACAGCTCCTCCACCATAGATAGACTTTTATAGTCGCCCCTCAAGACCCTAATAAAGTTCATTTTCTGTCTGTCTATCTGTCTGTGGACTCTCTGTAGATTTCGGCTAGGGTATTCATGTATGCATTATGCACTAGCTACTCTAAGACTGCCGTTATCTCTATCGAGTCGAATGCCTTTCTGTACACTCTGCAAGCTAAGTAAATACAGTAATCCCTCGTTAACTCGAAGCCATCAAATCCGGGGAAAATTTCGAGATAGGCGGTATTTCGAGTTAAGCAAAACGCCGAAAATGTTCGCCCAGGTCACTGTAAAAGAAAAGCCAGTGCTGCTAGGAAAAGCTCCACTGCACAAAACAGCTACCGTAGTAAAGGCACAAGAATTCGGAGGGGAAAAAATTTATTACCGAGGACCGAAAAATTGCGTGATGCTCGCCTGTTTCGCTTTAGCGTTCCGTCCGAGAAAGGCGTTCTCCAGTTGCTCAACACATCGCATGAGCCGTTGGTCGCCACCGCTGCATTCGACCTTGTTGCGGAGCAAGCACAGCATGTTACGTGTTTCTGTCGTCGTAGGCACTTCTCGAGGCTCTTCCTCACCTGCATGGTCATCTGCGTCGTTCACGGCCATCTCAACGATATCGGCATCTGACAGCATTCCGGTAACGGGGACGTCGGCCTCGTAGAGCGCATACTCCTCAAAGGCGATCTCGCCGTCTTCAGTATCGCTCACGCAGCCAGTTGCCTTGCGCACTTCATTGCACAGCTCATCACAGCCGCTGAATTCTGCGCCAATGTCTTCTTCGATCGATTCCGGAGCGCGAGAAAACCCTGCATGTGCGAAGCAGTTAGCAATCGCCAGCGGGCGTAGTTGGCGCCAGGCTTCGGCCATCAGATTGACTGCACCCAGCAGATCGATTTCATACTTTTTCCCATTGTCGCATGACAGCATAATTCGGTGCAGCAGGCTTTTCCTATAATACTTGCGGGCCATCTCAATGACTCCCTGATCCATTAGCTGGAGAACGGACGTCATGTTCGCCGGCAGGAACTCCAGCGTAACAGCCGCTAAGTTGTCGATTTTTCCGTGGCCGGGGCAGTTATCGACAACAAACAACACTTTCCGACCGTCCTTTGCCATCTTCTGATCAAGCGCACGGACATGCTCTTCGAAAAGCGCCGCCGTCATCCAGGATGTTTTATTTGCGCGGTAGGTCACATCCCTCTGGAGCCGTGCATTTCGGAAACACCTGGGATTCAGCGACTTGCCAATGATGAGGAGGGGCAGCTTTTTATCGCCGGTAGCGTTGGCACCAAAAAGAATTGTTATCCTGTCTTTTCGTTGCTTAGCGCCTGAGCACGCTTCGCCTTTTGGTGTGTATGTGCGGTTAGGCAGCATCTTGTAAAAGAGAGCGGCTTCGTCTAGGTTAAAGATGTCCTTGTCCGCGTACTCCTTTTGCAGCTCGGCTAGGCGTAGCTTGCGCCATGCGTCTGCAGCCTGTTCGTCAAAAATGCCGCTTTCGCCGTGGATAGGCTTCGATGACACGTTATTTCGCGTCTTAAACCGCTCGAACCAGCCA
Source organism: Rhipicephalus annulatus (assembly GCA_013436015.1). Lineage (NCBI taxonomy): Eukaryota > Metazoa > Arthropoda > Arachnida > Ixodida > Ixodidae > Rhipicephalus > Rhipicephalus annulatus. Next base: position 471,207 of record WOVY01001284.1, on the reverse strand, counting down.
TTGCTGCAACTGAAATCCGCGTGACCCATCTGCAGTGCCAAAGCGTCTGCTTTCTCCATCATCATTTGGGTTGTCACGGGAAGATTGGCAGCTCGAACGTTTTGGAGCCACAACAGAAGTGCTGCTTCGACGTCCGGGAATTTGGACGCTCGAATGCGCTTCCGCTTGCTTGAGAAGCTTTGCTCGAAGCCTTCCAAAACCTTTTGTTTGTTCTTAAGCACTGTCGAGAGGGTTGACAAAGGGATGCCGAATTCTTAGGCGATGCACGACTTGCTTCGACTTGCTTTTTCCACTTTCTTGATTAGCGCGACTTTTCTCTCCGACGTCAGACTTTTGCACTGCTTTGGGCGGGACATCTTGGTCGATACGGAAGCGTTCGTTGCACAGACCACTCACTACTCAGCAAAACTGAGCTCAAGATGCGTCGTGCACAGATCGCGAGGAAAACAAAGAATACCATCTCGCACATGCAAGGGCTAGGTTGCGTACTGACGGGCGCATGCTGCACACGCCGCCCACCGCGCATAAGTCGCGCGCAGGTGCGCACACGTGATCACTCCCACAGTTGCCTGACAAGGCTGATAGGAAACGGCTGCGTCCGCGGGAATTTCAAATTCGCCCTTCACGACTGCGTTCGGCACGTATAGTAAGACCTAAGCGTTCGCACGGAGCCCTCGTTTCCTGTTGGGAGTAGACTTTGCCTTCTGCCCTCCCTGTCAAGATTTCGAGATATCCACTGTTCCCTCCGGAAAACTTTTCGAGATAAGAGGGGGCAAATACATAGCACGTATGGGAGGTTAATGCACGGCGAAAAAAAGTCTCGACTTAACCGAGATTTCGAGATATGCGAGTTCGAGCTAACGAGGGTTTACTGTACATGTGTTCCACTTCGCAGTTTTTTCAGTTTGACAGCGCACGGCCATGATTCATTGATATTTGGGGTTTAACGTCCCAAAACCACCATATGACTATGAGAGACGCCGTAGTGGAGAACTCCAGAAATTTCGACCACCTGGGGTTCTTTAGCGTGCACCCAAATCTAAGCACACAGACCTACAACATTTCCGCCTCCATCGACAATGCAGGCGCCACAGCCGTGATTCGAATTCACGACCTGCGGGTCAGCAGCCGAGTACTTTAGCCACTAGACCAACGCGGTGGGGCCGCATGGCCATGATCCACAGTGGGACATCTACTGATGTGTGTACAATCCTTTAAATGTTTCGTATCTTTTTTGTATCGGTTCGATATTCACATTTTTACAGTTCGGTGCTACATTTGATTCGCAAGTACGTGAGGCATTGTGCAGAAAGTGTCACAAGCTTGTTAAACTCAAGATCTTCATATTTGGTCGGGTCAACAATTTCAGTGCATAATTTTTGTGGGTCACGTTTTGTAGGGCACTAATTCATTTTCTCAAGGTAGAGTATCCAACAATATTCGTTCCTGATTAGGCTGGTAATTTATGTTTCTTTCTTTCTAACTTTGTTTATATTTACTCATAGAATTTAGGTGTTTTGTTGAACTTTGCCTTCCTTCTGTTAGGTAGCCTATTCGTGAGCTATAGGAAAAGTCTTCAGCAACCTTACTATAAATGTTGAGACTGCTGATTACATTACTCTATTTGTTGGAATGTGCACTCGTAAGTAGTTTCCTGCTGTCATGCTCCATCCTTTCTTTCAATTCTTCATGTATTTCGTTGGTGCTAAAAATCCCCATGTCAGCAGTTTTCTCTTTGTTAGTCAGCCCTGTTAGCTCAGTTACTTCTACTCTAAATTTTGAGTGGGTAGATTTTCTAGATTGTTTCTTTTTGTTTTTTCTGAATTGGGAGAGTTTGTTTTCTTCTTGCCCTAATGCTTTAACCACGGTGCAAGATACAAACACTTTAGGGGGGGAGACTCATGAGACGCAATCGACCAGATAACGTAACATCGATGCGCGTCCGTCGGACCACTGCCGGCAGCATGGCTATCGGCCAGTCGACGCAACTTGAAGACACAAAGAGGCGTTGTTATAACAGCCGGTCTTTTGCGGGACATTTGACTCAAATGGAACGAGAGAATTAATCGTTCCAAAGAGTGAAATTGATTACTGTTGTCTGCAAGCATGATGGGAGCTTGAGTCACGTGGAGGACACTGTCTAAATGCCTCTCTATGGAACGCATGTCGAGATTTGAAGTGGTTCTCGCACGTCTTGTGAACTTGATTGATTGATATGTGGGGTTTAAAATCCAATATATTATTATCAGAGACGCCGTAGTGTAAGGCTCCGGAAACATCGACCACCTGGGGTTTTTAAAGGGCCCTTAAACAACCAGAGTTCATTCGAAATTTTGTTGTGGCGTTTCAGTTGTACTCGAGTCTACGAGAAACGCCGGCGGAGTTACACGCGTTTGCTCATTTCACTCTTTCCTTCGCTAGGCTTCATTTGTCCGCTCGCCTTTCCACCTCTCCGAGTGGCATTCCTCTGAGACCAACGTGGACGAAAAAGTCACTTACATCTTCTGTCAGACAACAGACTCTCGTTCGCTCTTTAGCCCCGTCTGTTGCTTGTGACGTCACCTACTCTGGCTGTTGTCAATAAAGGAAAGGCAGGGAGAGCATCACACGAGCGTCTATTGGTGGTATAGGGGCACTTTAACGTGCACCGCAATATGAGCGAACGGGCATACAGCATTTCCGCCTCCATCAAAAATGCAGCCGCAGCAGCCGGGATTCAAACCCGCGACATGTGGGACAGCAGCCGAGAGCCCTAGCTACTAAAGATCACCGCGGCGGGGGTCCTGTGAACTTAGTACTACTTGGGGCGTTACAGATACGTGCATAACTGACCCGGTTTCCGAAACTTTGTATCAAGAAATTCTTTATTTCAATGCACTAGTTTTCATGCAATCGCTGATGGTATAGGAAGGGCACTCGTATCGGCAAGTTGGATCTGAGAATTGTGCGAATGGCTTGAGGGGACACACATGCTTTTGATGACGAGCAAAGCAGACCATGAATAAAACAGCGCTACTTCTCGTAAAAAGACAGTCAACCAATAAGATAAATACCTCGACCAATTCGTTGGCGTGCGTTACACGATACCATCCGGTGTTGCGCCAAATTCTATTTTTGCGACTCTAACGCTAACTATATGGCAAAAAGTTCATGACCGTGTGATTACCCGCTGGTAATCACACGGTCATGGTCATGGTCATAAACTTGTAATCGGTGGTAACCGATTACAAGTTTATGGGAGACCCTGCACAGATTTACTAGCTGATATTACCATCTCTTTTTACCATGCACCGAAAGGATTGTAGAGTATTTTTTTCGCATTCAACAATTAGCGGACATTTCTAGAAATGCCACTGGAAACTTGCTCACAAACAGCAGTGAATGAACAACGTAATACAGTAAAAAAGTTGGAAATGTCACTACACCTGTATCAGAAAAAAAGCACTATTGCAACTTATCATTGGGTCACATAAACATAAAACAAAGGCTCGTGCCGCAGAAGTTATTCATTCACATTCACGACCAAACATCTCACCTGTGAAATGTTTGTACACTGCATCGGTTGCACTGCATCGTTTGAGCTGAGTGCACTGCATCGTGAAATGGTTGCACACTGCATCGTTGGAGCTGAGTGGATATCACACTTTCTTGGCACATAGAGTAACCTGACCGGCAACCACTAACCAAGCACTTTCTTCTCGTATTTACTCACTGTGTGAACGTATTTTTTTAGCAGAATTCATTCATGGCTGCTCACCACATCACAAGTTTATTTGGCAAATGGTAATGATGATGCGCCACTTGTTACTTCAAGAAACTCGCCAAAGGCATGCTAGCGACTGAAGCCAGCGAATGCCTTGTTTTTCGCAAGTGAAAAACGTGGAAATGACAAACGTGGAAATGACGTTGCCACCAGCCTCACCGGTTGCTATAGCACCGATGACTGAAAGGTTTTGCCCTTTTTTAAGTTGCGTTGGCTTACCTATAGGTGCACTGCCGGCAGCGGTTGGATGGACGCGCTTCTTTGTTAGTTTATGTGTTCGATCGCGTCCCACAAAACAGCTGAGAAGTGTCCCCACCTAAACTGTTTGTATCTTACACCATGTCTCTCTCCTAACTGCAGTTGCGTTTTAGTAATTAGTGTATGTATGGCTTTGTTAATTTCCTCTGTCATAATTTTTCTCTTGTTCGAAGGCCTTCATAGGAGTGTTCTTAGGCAGTTCTGAGAATGTCAAGGTTGGGTAAGCAGTCAACCCCTAATGATGAGGTGATCGCGTTTTTGCACCTTAAAATGCGTGGCAGTGATGGTAATAGCGCTCTGTGTTGATGTACCGCAATTCAAAAACGTTCTCACTGCGCAAGTTGCTTGGTTTGTACAGCAGCCTGATGAGATAATTGTAGAGGCTAATGCAGATCTTGACAATAAAAGTAGGATTTTCATTGTTTACCGTACCTCCACCATACGCGTTGTTGCGCATTTCTCTTGTTCACTACGTGTACTGAGGATATCCGTTTATTGTGCGTGTAATTTAAACACATTGCTGGTTTTAGGATCACGTGACGCTCTTCTGCTGTGTCCGATCTGCAGTGGCAGCGTTTCGACCAAGTAAAATCAGCTGCGCTGACAATGCGTGACAGGCGAGCCAGCTGTTCGGTGCCACATAACAAATAAAAATGATACGTCAAATCTGACCCACATTCGAATTGTTATGCTATTTACTTTATTAAACCTCCAAAAAATTGAAGATGAGCATTGGCAAGGGGTAAAACATTTTTACTTATTATTAAAAAGTTCTACAGTATCATGTCACAAGACTAAAATTTGCTTACGAGATGCAGTTTCAAGTTGAAGCATAATTATTTTGACCTCATAATCTCTCCGAGTGCATGAACCTAGCACATTAGCACATATCATCTTCTTTAAAATGTGACTGCTGTGATTTGGAATCAATCCAGTGATCTCGTGCAGAACTACAAGCAGTGGCAGATCCAAAAGGGGCACAGTAGGGGTGATCCCCTTCTTCCCAAGCCTGTCAGTACCTCCTTCCCCTCTATTTAGTGCTTGCTGTGTACCTGCTATCAATATTTGAAACAAATGAGTGGGATTATTTTGAGCGCACAACAATAGTACTTGTGCTACGATAGAGGTTTTGTGCTAGTTAAAAAAGAACAAAAATAAAGACCACGCCTCTCTCTCTTGTATTACTTTAAGCTACCCCTCATCCCTCGTCCTCAAACGAATGACTGGATCCACCCCTGACTGCCATGGCCCCTTTTGTGTCTCCTCTAGGGGCAGAATAGAGATGTAGGCTCGTTTTCTTTAAATGCACTACTTCATATTTTAATAAAGACAGTCACTTTTACACTGATGATTTTTAAAACTACATGTGTAGACCACAAAGCATATGAATGTGACCGATGATATAGAGTTTTGTACGAACAAGCAGAAGTGCTCATATGCTGTGCAGCAGAATCGCTGAATAACGTCACTGCTTCAAACAATGGGTTACAAAGAAACCTCTTTGGGATGAATGGAAGCTGTGACATATTAATCTGTTTTGGCATCTAGCATCAGACACGATGCTAGGTCGAGTGAAATATGACAAAGACTGGCAATATAATACGACTTCCGTGTTCAATTTTCAATAATGTAATGCACATGCATAAACAAAGGATTAATATGGTGATACTATATGTATAAGCAACAAAGTTCAACCTCAATACTATTATTTTAAATAAATTAGTTCTACGACTATGGAGATACACAGCAATGCTTTCACTTGATGATACGTTACCCCCTTCATGAAATACAATAAAAGGCCAATATTTATTTATAGAACTTTTTTGTTAATTTAGTTGAGGCACTTGGTATTACATCATTTGTGATGTGTTTGACAATCTGCGCAAATGCATGGCAATTGAAACAGCAACTGTTCAGTCAGAGCAAAAATATTGTATTCATTACAGTGAAGTTCAATAAGTTATGACGCCATTCTGACATCCTGACACGCTAAATAAAATCCGAAACTTTTGTGACAATCTTGACTTCTGAAGTATTTGAATTTCTAGACATTTAACGTTCAGGTAATAGAATTTTGTTAACGAATAGGAAAGAAGCTATATGAAGAGTAAAAACGAGCTTAGTAAAACAATGTATCGTGGTCAGCAAAATAGCTTAAGACCTAAAAAACAGATTACTTTTCTTGGTACTAGCAAAGGGTGTTAAAACTCTACTGCAAAAGACTACAACGGGCTTTTTTATTCACAATCAAGAGAAGCCTTGCCTGGCTTTTTCTGCTAAGGAAGCAATTTTTCACCACCAAGGCCTCCTCAGGGGGTGTTAGAGAATCTATACATTATAAGTACTTTACCTTTTCAACTAATTCTAAGCAGACAGGCTTCCTAGTTGAATTGTTTCGCTGCTAGAGGTAAATCGAATTAATTTATCATGCTTTTAATGGTCAGCAACGTAGGTTTTTTCTGATCTGCTGTGCACGAGCCTGCAAGCACAGAAACTTATGCAAGTACGAAAAATCTCTACATATTGACAGACTCTCAACAGTGCTGTGATCAAGTGCTCCCAGCTTTTTCGACTGCAAATAACTAGCTTAAAGTGCTGCAGCCGCAGTTTCGTACCTATTGACATCATATTTTAGACAAATACTATTGCACTGTGCAATAATCAGGAGGCATGTAGTACTATTTGGGTGCTGTTTAAAAGCTTATGAACTGTTATTGATCGTCTGAGCATGTATTCACAACCAAAAGTTCACACAGACAAATGGTTAAAAATAGAGTGTAATATCCAATAAATATGCAAGGCAGTGGTCTTTGAGTTGCAGTTGAAGATTGCAATATTGTAGTGCATGATCAAAATGTCAAGGCCCTCCACTGTCCTGGTACTTTTGTTATTGTATGTGACCTTTTATTAAATAATTTGCATTAGGAAGTGGAAAAAACCAAGAAGACCATAACTGATATTTCTAGCCCAGAAATAGCCCAGAAAAAATTTGCGAAATACATCAAGGAAAATATCCCGCATAATTGTATTGAATATGATTAATATAGAATTTCGATTAATTATAACTATATGTGTACTGATTGTTAACTGCATACCTTTAATGCTGTTGTTTGCTTTAGAAATTAGTATTTCTGCAAACTTGTTTTTGATCTCACCTATTTTACATATTGCGATAATGATGTTTTTCTTTAAGAGTATATTGTCTTTTCCTCTACATATTGTTGTGTTATTTGACGCATTGTAGTGCTTATTTGTCTGATCAAAATTATAATTTGCTGATTTTTAGTCTTTATTTAAAAGCTGTTTTTTATCTGCGTCAAAGTTCTGTACCAAACTGTATTTCGGAGCAAAGCCTTCATCAGGCTTTACAGCCTTATGCTTTTGCTTCGTTTTTTATATACAGAAAAAATAAAAAAGCTAAACCTGAAAACAAATTCCTGCTAGATCATGAAAAGAAGGTGCACCGACCGAAATATGACGCAATGAACTGCACTGTGAATGTATCCTAATGTTTGTATATCGCATGCTATACACATATCAAACTACACCTTTACATACAAGCAACTCCTATATATAGCCTTCACAGATTAAGAGAAGGTGTTTGACTCAGTTAAGACATCAGGAGTAATGCAAGCACTACGTATTCAGGGCATCGAAAAACCCTACATAAACATACTGGAAGGAATAAACAGTAGATTTACAGCCACCATAAACAAAGCGAAAAAATTTTAATAAAGAAGGGTGTAAAGGAGGAAGCACGATCTCTCCCTTGCTGTTCTCCTCATAATTACAGGAGCTATTCGGGACCTTAGGCTGGGAAGTGTTAGAAATAAGAGTTAATAGAGAGTACCTTAGTAACCTGCGATTCGCTGATGACATTGCTTTGATGAGGAGCTCCTGGGATGAATTACAACTCACGAATACAGAACTGAGCATAGAAAGCGGAAATGCCTGAAAGTGATTGTGCACAAAACTAAACTATTGTGCCAAAGTCTAGGCGGAAAACAGCACTTTGCAATAGATGGAGAAACGCTGGAAGCTGTAAAAGGATATGTCTACGTAGGACAGGTAGTAATCGCGGAGCCGAACCATGAGAGTCAAGTAACCAGAAGAATAAAGATGGGGTTGATCACATTCAGCAAGATTTCCTAATCATGAACTGAAATCTGCCTTTAACCCTCAAGCGGGAGAAGTATAACAGCTGCATCTTGCCAGTACTTACCTACGGAGCAGAAACGTGGAGGCTTACAAAGAGGGTTGATGTTAAATTGAGAACGACGCAGTGAGCGATGAAAAGGAAAGTATTTGTAACCTTAAAGCATCACTGACATCAATTTTACTCATGCCAAGATTTTTACGTAAGCGAGTAGCTATAGACTCCGTAGCAGCGATTCGCGACCTAAAACGCAACTGAGGGATGAATAACTATGACTTTTATTGATTTATACTACCGTGATCTAGCGATATTCATAAACGGCCAGCAATCCCGTCATTTTTAGCGCTCGGAGCACCAGCAGAGCGCTACCTCGCGGTTACCTCGAGATCACGCTACAGCTGACCACTTCTCCATAGAGAAGAGGGACGTCTGTCTCAGCTTCTCAGCAAACATTTGTTCTGATAGGTGAACACATTAAGTCATGCCTTGTCGCCTGCATTGCTGTTGTCGCCATACGAAGGGTCAACTCGTATTTAATACGATAGTCTGGAGCTTGAAATCCCCACGATTCACGGTGTCGCGAAATATTTTTGCTTCGATTGACCTATTGCAGAACAGTGATTCTTAAAAGGACGTCATTCTAAGCAGCACTGCAGAGGCGCCCGAGGATGCATGCTTCAGCCATGTTCGCTAGTGTGTTTCAGTTAGCTATATTGGTGTGTTTTATCGTGCAAAGCATTCAGCTCTACGCAGAGAAGTCAATGCATTATGGCTATCGCGAATGAGCATCAGCGGAAAAATAGAATATGTTTCCTGCTTGCCAGGTTCTTTTTTTTGCGCCTCAAGATGGCCCCACTTATCCAGCCTCTCGCGGTTAACATGGTATTACCACTTTTACGTGGACGCAAAATCTACAGATGAACTAAAATTCAACGATACCTGCATGTTACTTTTTACGATGATATCTGACTACACGCTCTTCCACGTTTGATAGCTTGTGGTCGTGTTGATGAGTAACACATACGTGATAATAAAAGACACACTCATTGCACTTTTTCCATGCTTCGAATTAGACAATTACAACTCACAACGATTCCCCGAAATGCTGACCGAACAGCACACGTTTATTCATGCTCTTTTCTTTCGCCACTCTTTTAAAGGTGGTTTTTATTATGAACATTTCACGAAATCATTCAAACCAGCGCGTTGAAAATCAGACGCGAAGAGCCACAGCCGAACTAGACTGAAACTGCACGTGCTAGCCTCGCCCAAGCTCGGCCGTGGACGAGCAAGTGCGTTTCTGCACTTCAGCGCCAATCAGCGCCATGATAAGAACACTCGGATCGTACACGTCATCCCTACTAGGGCATCGTCTCTCAGGGTTGTATTTGTGAAGTGTATCATAATGAACACATAGCACTAGTGCCGATGTTGCAGGACAGTCTATTTTTCATTTGTTTTCCTTAGCTTTTCTACGATGTTTGACATCGAATTAAATACCTTCCACGCGACGGATGCCGTTCAAATTCGGCCAAGGAGACCTAGGCACACCAACAATTGAATGATGGGCACATCTCGATTTTGAAATTTGATGTCAGTGCTTCTTTGAGAGACGAAATGAGTGCAGTGGGTTAGGGAACAAACGCTGCTTAGGAATATCACAGTTGAACTCAAGAAGAAATGGACATGGGTGGGGAATGTAGCATGGAGGCTGGGTAACCGCTGATCATTAGAGTAACTGACTGGATTCCCAGAGAAGGCAAACGCACGAAGGGGAGACAGAAAGTTAGATGGGTGGCTGAGATTAAAAAGTTCGCAAGTATAACATGACAACGGAACGCACAAGACCGGGTTGATTGGCAGATCATGGGAGATGCCTGTGCTCTACAGTGCGCGTAGTCAGGCTTATGACGATACACCTTCACTGTACGACGAGGATCAGATTTAGGTGTTAAACAAAAAATGATCATGCCAAAGTTGCGCTAAAGCAAAGCAGTTGCTTCTTATGCAGATGACAATTTGCAGGTGGTCACTTGACCCATCAATCATATACTATATGTATATAGCGGTGGTCCACTGAGGCTCATGTCACCAAAATCCTGACAACAAAAATTTGACAAAAGCGTGAGAAATAGGCTTGTTTGCAAGGCCGAACATGTACATGTGCTTCTTCTCAGACATTTTATCTTTTCTAGAGACTTGCGTATGTATGACGTACCTTTTCTGCATAACTTTGATGTAATTGCTAGACTGCTTTTTTCTTTTTCTTGCGTTGTCATGTAAGTGGCAGCCAAAGAAGCCAAAGAAGTAGAGCCCACGAATGTGTACAAAACCTGAACGGTTTAACTTCGTATAAGCATTTGCGTGTGATCACCCACAGAAGAAATCACAGTCACTGCTCTTTCTTTATGCTGCTTGGATTACCTGTGCGAGTAAAAAAAATATTGCAATATTCTTACCGCCAGTGTCACACAGACACTTGTGGTCGTCGTCAGGTCGTCTGGGCAAAGCTCTATGCTTGATTGATGATTGATATTTGGGGTTGAACTTCCCAAAACCACCATATGATTATGAGAGACGCCGTAGTGGAGGGCTCCGGAAATTTCGACCATCTGGGATTCTTTAACGTGCACCGAAATCTTAACACACGGGCCTACAACATTTCCGCCTCCATCGGAAATGCAGCTTCTGCAGCCGGGATTCCAACCCACGACCCGCGGGTCAGCAGCCGAGTACCTTGTCTACTAGACCACCGCGGCAGGGCAGAAAACTCGTTGCAGTATGGCGCAGCAGCGACAAAGCTGTTGCGCCATACAAAGCTGTTGCGCCAGCTGTTGCGCCATCAAAATTTCTCGAGGAAAACGGTATCAGTCACCGCTACACGGTCTAAACGTATCTGGCACAAACACAGTGCAGCACGACCATATGCCACAAGTACCCATGTGACAGCGATCACTAAAGCGCGTCAGAGCGCACGGCGCATTAAGAAATAATGTCCAGACAGAACAGTCAGCACTCACGCATTGCCATATTAGCAAAAAGTAATATCGCAATTATACAAACCACTGCACAAACAACACCAAAATAGAGGAAGCGCTGACACTTAACACAGTCAGTGGCGCCTCTACATACCCGCACCGCTCCAGCCAGCGGGGGCGCACCACTAGGAACTATAGGCAAAGGCCTAGAGATGTTCGCAGAATTTGGAGCCTTGGTCGCGGACGGTCGTCAGAAAAGCACCTAGAGCACAGCCACTCGTATTAGCTTGCGCCGTGACTGGCCGTGGCGCTGCAGTCACCGGCTGATACTGTGCTGAATTGTAAATGCGCGGCCCGGCGACGGTACAGCATTTCTGGCCAAAATTAGCACACCTGAAAAATTGTGGCTGGCTGGGCATTTTGGCACAGCATGGCCCTATTTAAAGAAATTTCATAGATTTGGCGCAGATTGGTTCAACAATCTCGAATTATATCAAATTGGTGCCGCTGTTGCACTCCTGCTAGAAGGACCTGCTCTTAAACTGTTCAAGCTTCAGCAGTGCATTTTGGCGGCTGTTATGTCAGCCATTTGAATCTACCCGGTGACTGCCTCCTATTGACGGGTTATGACAATAAATTTTCTGGACCGTATATCTACTGGTCATTGTTGAATAAGGCGGTCTGTGGGTGCATGCAATCTCTTGAATATTTTGAAGCACGTCTCATTTTGAGGAGACTGGACAAGTCCCAGACTTCCGTGTATTTTTGACCATATAGTGGTCATTTTGGGCATACAATATTTATAGCGGCCAGATGTTTGTATAATTTGTTCAGAGTCTTCCCTTCTATTGACTGAATTAGGTTATGGCTTATTTTACGAGAAATTGCGATTTTCATTTCTGTAAGTGGTTTTGTTCTATTTCTTTACATCAGAAATTTTGTTCCATTTTCTATTCATCAAGTAAAAATTATTGTTAAACATCAATTTATGTTCGGTGCACCACCATGTACTGTTGAGTATGAGCATGAAACAATCAGCATGACATCCTTTGCCTTTTTCGAAAATATCACACTGACATAACAAAAATCGCACTTCGAAAGTTCATTGTAAGCAACGGAAATTTCACACTTTGTACTATGCCAAGTTATCTATTTTGCTTTGTCTGACTTCGCTAAGAGCTTAAAAATTACTAGTCGGACGGCTTTTTTATTTCTCTAAAAACGCCTAACTTCATGCTTTTTTTTAAATATACAAAGAAAGGACGCTACAAATATACTATTCGTCAATGGGCAATTTGCTTTCTGATCATTTTCTTCGTTGATTGAAAATGATACGCAAGATGAGGACCAATACTGCAATATTCAAGCAAGCGCTTCCACCCAAGCAAGTGCCATTCTCTCTCGTTCATGAGATTTACAACATGCGCCAACAGCTGAGCAACCTTCCCCACCTCCCGCCGTCCAGCCATTTCTGCAGTTTTCTTCACTTTCTTTGACTAGTAGCCCAACAAGGTTGCAGAATCTTAGTGAATGCTTGCATATTTACTAAAGTGTTTCTGTTTCGTTGGAAACACTTGTGGCTTTACCACCACCATCTTCGCTTTCTATGGAAGACCGAGCGAGAACCCCACCGCCTTGCGAATCTGGTCACTTTCACCATAGTGGAAGCACTTGCTCACAATCGCATGGTACGTGAAAAGCTGTAAAAAAGAGTACGCTTTCATATCTAGTAAGCAATGAAAAAGTACTTCTTTTCAAATTTTTGCTTGCCCTACTCTTTTGAAACAAAATATTGATAGCTTAACCCTTGCATATATTCTATATTGGGTATATCATTTCGCAATAGAATATGCTGATCGCTGATATTGTAACCTGCTCTTCTGTCGAATTGATGAGCAGAGTTAAGAATTTAAAATTCAAATGGTAAAAGTGTATTTAGTGTCGATATTTAGTATGCGACCCCATGAGCGTACAAAGTTAATATGCTGTTTTCTTGCTTTACGAACATCTTGTGTACTTTACAATATGCGTATTACTTGTTCTGCATATATAGTTTCTTTTTCCCCTTTATTTTGTGTGTATTTAAGTTCAACCTGCTCCTGCATGAGCTCAAAAGGAACTGCAGTATTGTAAAGTAGTAGAAAAATAAACTACTTCGAACTTCACAACCTTTGTTTCCTGCACTGACCGACACAAGTAGTTTCAACCCCATTGAAAAAGCATGTAGTTGGCTTGCTTGTCAATTCATTTTTACATTCAAAACATCAATGCCATTGAAAACTATATTTTTGAACATTGCACACTTGCCTGATAGCTTCTTTGGAAGCATGCGAAGCCCTGTCAAGGTGTGGCATGAGTGGAATAATTTAGATGGGCTTTGGTAGTGGCTCAGAATTGGCATTGTTGGTTTTGATGCAGCAATGGGTGAAGTAAAATGTAGGTCGTGGTAGCGGTAGCAACGGCTGCAGTGTTTCTCCCGGAAGCAGCTGACCTGGAGGTTATGACTGAAACCTAATGGGTGACAGATAATACGTACCAAGAAATTACAAAATAGAAGGTTTAGTACATTATAGAAATTTACAACTTGGAGTGACAAACAACGGAGCTTCTTGGTAGAGATTCGTGTCGGACTTCTGTGAACATATACAGTAAGAAGCGTAGCAAGTAATGGGTGTGTCGTTAGTAGTCTTTACTTTCACAACATATCTCAAAGGCTAAAGAACGTGATAAACAGATACATCATCAGTGTATTACGGCCGCTAATAGACTAGGTACTAGGTGAGATATGCGGCGTCGTGCTGAGAAACAGTGAGAGGGGACAAGCTGGATTCCCATTTGTTTCGTAAACACACCAAAAAATTTGTTCAATACCACACAGGTGCAAAGCAGAATGTTCCTTCTAGCTTCGGCCATGTATACATAGGGCACATGAAGGGCAGATAGGCCAGTGTTAACAATTAATAATGGATAAGAAGAGGACGCTAACGGCAGGCTCACTAAATAATCTATCTTTATATTGTACAAGGTGGGTCGAAAAGCACAGGCCAGCAAAAAAATGTGAAGCTCACTCAATCAGAAAACGCATTAGCACATTTGGCTCATTCAGATTATCAATCACGGCCCAATCCGAGTTTGATTGACTCGGCATGTGAGGTAGTGTACCGACCTTTGGCTGAGAGTGGTTCAGAAGTCTGTTATTTCTTTCCTCCAAAGCCTCCATCTGTTTCTCAAGCCACTCGTTCTGCCTCCACAGCTCTTTTAAAATAATTATGATTTCTTCCTTGAGGAGGCTCAATCAAACAAGCTTCTAATTGCCAGAGCCATACCTGAGGGCTCTTTTTTCTTTCTTGAGTTACTGCATTTTGTGACTGTTTTTTTTTGGGGGGGGGGGAGCGAAGGGTCTTGGGAGTGTATATAATAAACCAAAATATCACCACTCAATAGAGAGGCTCTAAATGCTACAAAATTCAGAGTAAGCACTCCTAACAGAGGAACCACGCTTCTATTTTCTTCGAGATGTTTTAAATCGGTAGCCTCTTCTCGTCTAACACCATTTTCGCTGTTTACAATCGCCAAGTGAGGACGGATGAAAACAGTTTTGACATGTGCATTCCTTACTGAAAATTCTGGGTCGGTGAATGTAGGAATCGTTGGTGGATATGGTGGGAACTGAAGTGGGCATAATGGCTAATCACGGCGAGAGTGCATAAAGTGATCTTTGATTGTGGTGGTAGTGGCGATCCAAACATGGTGACGGTGGAAAATACCGGCTGATGACGGCTAGAGTAGAAAAAAACGGTGGCAGATGGTGGTGGTGGTGGCGAGCCAATGGTGGTGATGGTGGAAATTGTCGGCTGATGATGGCGAGGTAAAACGTGTTTGGTGGAAGCTTGGTGAACAAGGTAGGTGACGGTGGCGTGATAGAAGCTTAGTAGATAATGGTGGCTTGATGAAAAAGCACATGACACTACGTGGAATCATTTATTTGTAGTGTTTTATTCTTGTAAACGCAGAGATATATATTTACGGTAAAAACAAACAATGCTGCTCATTACGTTTTCTAGCACGTTTCTTTTTTATTCCTGTGGTGTCAAGAACGCTTCAATTTTCGTGGAGCGTAGAATATGCGGCCGTGAATATGATTACATTTCGCGCACGTATTCACACCAGTTCGACACCTGTGATGTGTTTTTTGTTCTGATGTTTAGAAGACTACAGGTGTCGCTGTGATCAGTGACAATAAATGTTTTACATTGGCGCACAGTTGTACAGAATTAAATGAGTTCTAGTTCGCAATTGCCCCTTTCAATGTTGGAGGAGAACATAGTGGTCACTTGATGTCGCCACGCTAGAAACGCTACTTTGGAAATTCTTGCACACTCTATTGCTTGAGCCGTGCTTTTAATTTATCTAAGCGCGTGCGAATATGCATAAACTTTAACTTTCCACATGCGTCGAGACGAGCCCCAGCGAATTTGACTTTCATCCTTCTGTTCTACCACCAGGAATTCGGCCAGAGGTTAATCCTACCGACTGAGTCCGTACAAGTGTTTTTGGCGCTTCTGGGTTTCAGAATGCACAATTTTGAGGAGTAAAAATGACACTACAGTACCACTGTGACATCATTTAACCAATATGAAGCCTTTTTTATTGTGTACGTTGTCCGCGCAAGAAGCGACAAACATCGATGCGACTCGCTTGCAGCTCTTCCAACCAATGCATGCCTCCCCTCACCGACAGCCGCCGGTCGCACTCGCCGGTATTTCACTGGCTCTTATTCGAGAACGCAGACTCGTCAATTCAAGTGCTTACAGAACTAATATGAAAGCACAAGGTTTCTGGCGCACTGTATTCTTTTTGGCCAAGCCATTATGTAGTTGTTCCTAACGACAGAGCAACAGTGGTGCACTGCCCAACTGCGTGGTGCGTTGCGGGAAGAACATCACAATCAATTGTGTGGGCGTATCTATAGAATGAGCATAGAAGCGCCATAAAGTCTGCAGAGATAACACCTTTTGAAAGGAACGAGAAATGGATATTAAACTTGGCAGTTACCGCCGATAAACTCTACCTGCTGCTCAGTCCACTGAGTTGTTATTTTTCTTGTGGTTGTAAGTTGTAACAAAACATTAGCCAGTATCTTAGTGGCAACCGTTACTGGCAGCAGTTGGTCGTGTTTATGAAATGTGCAAATGTTAGTAGCTGGTGCAGATCCTGTCCGTCTCGAGTAAGCGACAAGCAAAGCCGAAGCTAAACCTTCGAAGAAGAAAAGATGGGAAAGGGCATGCTCAGCCGGCGCACTACGTGAAAAGTGTGGAGGAACTGATATCAAGGCGGCCATATTCACTGGGCACAATGGCAGCGTTGCTATAATTCCGTGTTGTGCAGTGGAGCTGGTCTAGCAGTGAGCGGCCGCAGCTGGCGGTGGCATTTGTGCCTCTACAGGGCTCTTGCTGAGCCGTGGCGGACAATATTTGTGCTCTGCGCCGCGTTATTGGTTACGCAGTGTTCTCCGTGCAGTTACTGTACTCTTAGCAACGTTTCCAAATCCTTTTGTTCATTACGGGGTTTAAATAGTGCGTAGAGTGCGTGCATATTCATTTGTCGTGTGGCGGATGACGCGGATGAAGCAACTAGTGTTCAGAGAAATCGCGCAGGGTCTTGACGAAGCGGAACGACGATGAATGCCTAGCAACTCAGTGATGGTTGGGCAGTGCTCCTGCTTGTGACAACGAAGGACGCTGTTGAGCCCAGCTAGATTCAATGAGGACCATGTGCACATACGTAGTTTCGTGTTGTGTGTGTACAGCAACAACCTGCATGTGCGTATAAAACATCTTTTCTGTTACGCTTTGTATACTCTCCCCCAGCATTGCAGTAATCTCAAAGTTACAGCAACCACATTCAAGTGTCACTTGCACCATCGCCACGATCGCAGAATGCTGACGCCGGTGAGTTTCACGCGGAACACGGACACAGTGACCGGATGTTGCGTCGGCCGCGTGGCGGAATGCAACTGTAGAAGGCGCACGACCGATCGTGTTGTCACTACAGTTGCTGAATTCATGACGTGAAAACACTCGCCGTTGTCAGTGCTTCCAGTGCGCTTTCTCTTGTACTTGCTTTGTTTGTTGGTGGTGAGCTGCTACTTGCTGTTAATGACGATAGTTATTGCGCGAGAACAAAACGACGACACAGAGACAAGAAGGACACGAAAGACACGAGCGCAATGAGCGAAAGACACGAGCGCTTGTCTCTGTGTCGTCGTTTTGTTCTCGCGCAATAACTATCGTCATGCCATACCAACTAGCCCAAGCTGCCACACTTCTAAGTTGCTGTTAATACTGGGACGAAATGATTTCATCGAACGAGTCGCGCTGGCCCAGAGTGTTGAGTCCCGTTTCATTAGTTTTGGATTGTCACGACACGCGCGCTGCGCAGCTCACGTGCTTACCGAGCCGGAGACAGAGTCGTATCTTCTGCTTTACATTTGGATGTAAACAAGACAGGAAAATCCACCCAGTCAATATGGCCGACTTCCGGCTTCATCGCGGCTTCACAACAAGTGACGTCAGGGCCTCTCCTACCTTTCTTTCCTCCGCGAGTTAAACAGTGAGTTTGTGAGTTAACTAGTTTCTAACTAGTGCTTAGTGTACTCAGTTAGGAATCCAAAGGTGGCAGGTTCAATTCCGCACTTTTGCACCTTTTTAAGGGTGCTTTCTACATTAATTTTCAAATAATTATTATTATATTAATTTAGGGGCAGCTTGTCATTGTGGTTCTGACGCTGTTTCGCGCTCCAGCATTGCCGGCTGGAGCGCACTATTCACCATACACCTATGCCAACAACATTTTCACCACCATAATCTACCAAATTGGTCAATGGTGGAATAGAGCGCTCATGTGGTGGACGTATTTATCAATAGGGTTGTTTATTCTTACCCATTCTGGCACTTCCACGTTAATTTTTGACCAATGACTTAGCAAGAGCCTAAATATTGTCAAAATAGCGTTGACTCTCCAGGAGCACTTGCTGGAGTTTTTATGGTAAGCACAACATACTAGAAAGTTTGTATTTTTCAGTAACGCATACCTCAGAACTAGAGTGGCAGTGACTGCCTCACTTAAGTCGTGTATTACTCAATAGGTAGCCAGTAATACTCACCTGTCACATATCATACTGCCTGCTGTCTTGCAGGCAACACATCAACAGCGGCATGTGCTCCTAAATTTGAAACAATTCATCTGTTGCACATCATATTTGCATGCTGATGCTAGGCAACGGCTCATGGTACGTTCGGATCTGTCTCGCACTGTTTCGTTTCGCTGTAAATATTGCAGCCACTGCCGACTGACACACTCTTTTTCGTTCTGTTTATTTTGAATCGTTGGAATGCTTTCGTGGAGGGAATGGGTGACCAGTAAAAGAGCAAGGGATTTTGGGATACACCATCTGCTACCGGCTTCTGATTTGAGAAGAGTAGACGACAGCAAACCACTTCGCCGCAAGCCTCAGATTATCCGGGATTTGAGCGTTTGGTCACCCATTTATCTTCGTCCTGATAAACCACGGTCGGTTGTTGAGGCATTGGCTACTACAACTCTAGCATGAAAGGCAAGCAGAGGTATCAACTCTCATGTAATGAAGACAAAAACGATGTGGGCCGTGACTGCAGAAGAGAGCCACAGCGACAGGTAGCCTTTGAGTACGGAACTTTGAAGCCACAGTGTGCGAAAGCCATTTTGTTGCAGGTACGTGTGTATTCCACACTAAAAAAAACTTACGCATGAATTTTCTGCGAATATAATATTGAGAAACAAACTCTCGTTCAGGCACGCCTAGCAACAATAATATGGGAACGAGTGGGCAAACTATACCTGGCATACAAGATTAGCGCCGGCTATTGCACCCATATACATGACAAAAAACGTGAAAGCTTCACTCAAGAGTAAGTTTACGCGTAGCGCTGGACGAGTTTGTTTGCGTTTAGCTTGGTCAAACTGTGCGACAGGACGGCACCCAAAGGAAAAAGTGTGTTAAACAAGCGCCGGGTTTTGAATATTCGGTGGCGTCTGTGTCTGACTGTATTGTTTCTGTGCCACCGTGCCGTGAAGATTCACCAAGATCAGCGTTCAAATAAGTATCTGACTTCGCCAAAGAAATGCATGTTGTAGTGCGCTGAAGGCTAGAAAAAAATATCTCAACGCGCTCAATAAGTGTTGCGCTTCATTCTGATAGATTTAAGATGTCGACCGAAGCAGCCATCCTAAAATTAACTCTCAGCACACTGCTACAGTCATTTACGTCCCCTAAGATTTTTATTAGGTGACTTTTTATCTGCAATACCGTATCATGCAAGGAAAACCGTATTATGTATCGACTGATCTGCTAGTCAAACTGACAGCATCCCCAAGCAGCATAAAAGCATTGCAGATCATTTTAGTGCGACGAAAAAGTTTCCGGATCGTTCATGGCTTTCGTTGCTTGTCATCGTCACAGTCACGGGTGGTAAAAAAAAACTTCTAAAGCAATGACATTGCATGGCCAGGTGCTTTTTTTCAACAAAGCAGTACAGAAATGCACGCGTGCCGCTGCTGACCCACGTGGAGCGTCGAACTGGAAGCCATCGTTTCCCACAGTTGCCTGCGATTTCCCATTTTACCGGTCACCTATTCGAGTGACTTCCAGAGAACAAAGCGAACGTTGAAGCTTTCATCGAATGAACACCCGTTGCAAGCCCGAGAATTACGGGCTGGTGAGAAAAAACCACTTCTTTTTTTTAAGAACGGTTGCTAGCTGAGCTCGTTGGTTCTTTTAGCATATGTAGTTTTTTCGTCAATGACTGCGTAGGCGTCACACGGTGGCAGCGCATTTCAATATTAAATTTTAAAATTTCTTCACATCTCAATCTGTCACCAGAAAAACGTGCGTTCTTTGCGGCATGGTTTCACGCGTGAACAAGTCACTGACTAAATTGTTATTTCTGAAATACCATCGCTAGGTAATACAAACCAGGCCGTTGCGATTAAAGAAGGCAAATACATTGCTGTCGCCTCGAACGTGCCCTCGTAGCTAGCCCATATATTAGTGCAAACTCATACGAGTTAATAGTTTATCGCAGTCGCATTTGAGAAACGTCATATAAATATGGGGGTGATTTTGCTATAGTGGAACAAAGAAAGCGTCACAGGAATCAGCAATACTTCATTTCTGCCACATTCGTCTGGCCTACCTGACATGGAAGCAGCTGTGTGCAATGCGCAAGGAACCTGCTACATGACACGCCTTGCGAAGAAGCAGCCTCGAGTGATACGTGAGTAATGAGGTATCATTACATATATGTATAAAATAGTGCTGTTTACTAAATAACAGGGTTTATTTGTTTACTTTGGAAAACTTTAAGCATTGATCATGCATTGATTACATGCATTGATATCTGGTAATGTTACTTAGTTTTCCTAACTGCCATGCAACGACAGAATGACTACTCCCAAATACACACTCTGCAAGCACACAATACATCTGAACGTTCACTACAACAGGTCATGTCGAACCTCACACATGCAATGCAGTATTTGTGGATGTTTTGCCACGCATATCGTGTAGGAGTGCTTTATATTGGCCACAAGCACTGGCTGTCTACCGTGACATGGAATCTACACTTCAATAACGTTGAAACTGTAACCCTAGTAGTTAGATTGTGTGGCACTGCTAAGCTCAACAACACAGTGGCCATATTGCGATGGTGGTAAAATGCTAAACTTCTTGTGTGCTTAAGGGTGTGTTCGATTCGCCTGCACCACATGATACATTTTGATATAGTGCTGCACCGCACGATTCGTTTCAGTAGTGCAACAATAGCTTCCTCTAAACCGTGCCAATCATCTCAAAAACGCAGGAGTGGTACAGAACTAAATCTAATTTGTTATTTTCCAGTAGCTCGCACTCTGACGGTGCTGGTATGGTGCAGCCGCACGCACACCTTGACAAATGACATAGCATTAGACGTAGGTGCCCTACGCGCCTTTACAAACGAGGGGTGTTTAGCACCTCAATAAGTTAAGATGTTATTACCTCAATAAGTTAAGCGAACAAAAATAAAGACTCCACCTTGTCGGCACCTTGTCATTCACTTGTCATCCCGCACTGCTGAACTCGTGCAGCACAAGTTCTGAACTTCTCGTTCACAGCTGTGAACCAGATCCCGTTGGTGCAGGTGAAATAAAGTGACCATTAAAAATGGTAGCTTAAAAATATGAAAAATATTTGAGCACGAGGTGTCTCAGCGAATGTTTTGACAAGCAGTCTTGTTTCCTTTGAGGCTACAATGTCATTTGTATTAACTCCTGGAAGCCAGAATCTAAATTCGCCCACTACTGCACGACTCATGATTACTTCTTAGTTAGCTTGTGATTTGTCAGATATTATTATACGCACACTAAAATGAATACCTCCACAGTGAGGGGCGTTAACAGGCTTTCAGAAATTTATTTGTGCCTTGTGACAGTGAACTACACCCAGAACTGTTTTGTATTAGGTGTGTTTAACTCATACCAGTTTACAAAACGATGCGCCAAAGCTCATAAGGCTGCACTCAATTGTTTCAGTTCGTATATATGTTCAATGGGCTCCTAAAATAATATATCGTAAAGGTAATCAGCACTTGAAGCACAGCTTCCTCAAACACGTGAATGCTGTCGTGATGAGCAAGGTTGTGTTCAATGGGTGTGGTAGTGCTTTTTTTCATATAGCACACAAATGTCCCAGATTTCTTTGAGCACATCTGCTTCTTTTTAAATGAGTCTTCATAGCTATAGTGTCTACCACTACGTAGTGAAAGTCTGTGCACTACCGTCATGAAAAAAATCTAGGGAATCGCAAAGGTAGTTGAAACATACATGATCTTGACTTATTCACAGCCACACCCACAACAAACGATTCAAACCTTACTTGATTGATGTCGTTCGGCCAGTCTAGACTAGTTAGGTGACCTGACGATATTTACAGATGCGAACCGCAATTTAGCAACGAAAAAAAACAAAATACCAGATGAAGAGAGAAGCGCGAACCAGCCGCGAACTTCTCACCTGCAGCAAAAAAAAGGTGTCTGTTTATTGATGATGATAGTACTACCAGCGCCATCTCACATCACGGTATTGCAGTTCAGTGCTCCGCCGGTACGGTTTGCATGCTAGTTTGATACAACAGCCCAAAGGTACAGTTTCCATTCTCTAAACTGGTAGATGTTTTGTGGTCACTGCTCTCAGTTCTTGAAGCAAAGCGGACATGTAAGCATGCCTGGAATAAGTGTGAAGTGTGCTGTAGTTCAAATTCTGGCAGCAGAGCAGTGCAGTGCCGCTGTAATATAATCGATTATTGAGCAATGTGTACAACACAACTTTTGATCCGTGACAGCTAGGCACTGCAAGAGTGTAAGAAATTAGAAGCTGGATGCACAGTGTCGGCAATGCAGACTGACTGGAAATTAAGCAGGTGTAAAACAATTGTCTTGTTGACTGAACGGACCAGGCAATTCGGTAAAATTATTGCATCAGAGTTTTTGGGCTGAGTAATTCATTTCCCAAAATAGTGCAGTCAGCTCTATACACCCGTGATGGCAAACCTTGTTTGCACAAAGGGAGACTCCAGTGCCGCGTTGTAAAGACGACGACTTCTTTGCTATTCTTGATCAGTTGAAATTTAATTGTTCCGTAATATTGCTTACAGAAACGTGGTATCGTGACGACTTGGATGTTATCACTATCGAAGGTTACAATACAGTGTACCTAAATAGAAAAACAAGAGCAAGAGGTGGTGTATGTGTGTACTTTAAACATGAAATGAGATACGAACGGTTAAATGAATGGTGTCAGTGCTTGGATGATTGTGAAATTGTATCTGTTAAAGTGGACAACTGTGTACTTGTGACAGTGTACAGACCTCCCGATGGTAACTTTATGAAGTTTTTAGATCATATGTTTGCTTTAATAAATTAGCATAATTATAGCAATGTATTGGTAGTTGACCTGAATCTCATATGTTAGCAAGCACAAAAAAAAACAAAGGATCTTTCCACACTTCTTGATTCTCACTTTTTATCAAATGTAATTGTCACTCCTACTCGTATTACTCAATCGAGTGCAACATTATTAGACATGTTCGTAACAAACTTTTCCTCAGTATCCAAACTTTCAGGCACTATATTTACCGCGATTAGTAACCACCTCCCAGTATATTTTATTGCGCCCCAATTCCGTTATCAGCCCAGACAGTCCGTTTCTGGTACATTATATCAACCAGTGAACTTAAAATCTATTTCGAACTTTCGGATTGAAATTGAGCGAACAAAATGGGACAACTTGTTTTCCTTGTCCACGGCTAAGTTAGCATTTGACTATTTCATGCTAACGATCATTTCGCTTTAAAATAAATGTTTTTCTCTTAGGGCTTTTAAAAAGCCAAAGCGTGCTTGCCAACTTTGATTGACTTCTGAGATACTAAAAATAATGAAGGAAAAAAATATTTATTGAACGGATTTCTATTTACCCAAAATTCAGATGATTTGAAGACGTTTAAAAATTACAGAACTTCAGTTACTAAAGTCCAACGTCAAGCAAAACGAAATTATTATCATTATACTTTTGAAGGTGCCTCTGGGAGCAAAGAAATCTGGAATAAGTTAAACTCCATCATATCTCGAGGTAGAGCTACAAATTGTTAAAAACTTGTAATTGACAATGAGGTTAATAAAGGCAAAGAGTTAGCGAATAAATTTAATGAATACTTCACATCTATAACTAAAAGCTCTACCAAACAAGTACTTTTGAGTACTTACCAGCACCACTCAAGGAATCATTATTTTTTGTCCGACAGATGAAGATAAGGTATTACGAGTGTTTAAAAGCTTTAAGATGTCCAAGAGTGAGGGTTTGAAAGGCCTAAAAATTGAAGCGATAAAACAGATTATTGACCTACTTACTTCATGTCTGACAATCATTTACAACGTCTGCTTAAAAAGTGGGATTTTCCCACAGAATATGAAGGATGTTAAGGTGACGGTGGCCCAAAAAAGTGGAGACAAAAACACTTTAACAAATTACAGGAAGATTTCAATTCTCCTGCTTTTTTCCAAAGTACTTGAAAACATTTTTCATACTAGACTTGAATTTTTGATAAACATTCTGTTATGACTCAATCACAATTTGGTTTTAGATCAGGCTACTTAACCGAAGGAGCCCTATTGTTTCAAAAGGAAATGGTTCTCAAAAATATTGAGGTCAAAAAGTTCACACTTGGCATATATTTAGATATGTCGAAAGCATTCGACAAAATAAACCACAAGACATTATTAGGAAAACCGTTATGGAATTCGTCGTGTAGCCTTAAATCTGATCGAAAGCTACCTAACAGACAGACGCCAGTGTGTATCTATAAACAGGGAAATTTCGTCCATGCACACTGTTAAAGATGGTGTTCACCGAGGCAGCATATTGGGTCCCCTTTTTTCATTATATTTATAAATGATATTGTACATGTTGACCCTTCAGCCCAATACGTAATTTACGCAGACGATACAAGCTTATTTTTTTAGGTACGAATGTTTGCCATCTAGTAAATACTGCTAACTCATCGTTACAAAAGATATACAGCTGGACCCTTAAAAATTCTTTACTTATAAATTGTCTCAAAACAACAGCTGTTCTTTTTCATGCCAAATCTCCCCTCAATAAAACCCCTGAATCCTACAATGTCATGTTAAATGGCAGCATAATCGAATTCTCTTCTACCGCGAAGTCTTTGGGTGTTGTTTACCAAGAACACATGAAATAGGATTATCACATGGAAGTTTTATACAATAAGCTTTGCAAAGTCTTGGGTGCCTTAAAAAATGTCAGGGTTCATTGCCAGCTACTCAAAAACTTCTGATATTAATTGCTCTCTTGATATCACATCTGAGTTACTGCAACCTAATTTGGGGGTAATGAAACAAAGCAACCTATTATAAATCTCATTATCTTAGAAAAAAGGCGCTACAATTTGTTGCTAACCTCCCTTTTATTGCCCATACTTCACAATTTTTCGCCAAAATCAAAATAATCAAATAAACCTGTTCTACAAATATTCTTTAACAGTCTGTTTTAGATCTGATACCATAAAAGGTTGCGGCTATATACGTCGTTTAGCTAACTTGCAAAAAAATCCTTCAACGCGCCTAAACCGACACTCTGAATATAAGCATGTGCCGAGACAGCGCTCAAATTATGGCTTTCAGACATTAGGTTATTGCTTGCCGAATATACTAAATAAATTAGGTATTAATTATGAAAATGTTCTTATGATCTCTAATAATTTTATTTCAATTATGCTTTAATAATTTGTGTGTAGTATTATATTCTGTTTGCTTACTTCTTTCGTTCGATGTATAGCATGTGCGTTTTTGATTAGTACAGTTTGTTTAAAATTTTTGTTCACATGCAAAACATATGCATTGCTGGTTTATATTGTCCTGTGCTTACATTTCATTTTGCCGTTTTTGTTGCCACAGTTGCCATGGGGATATGGGGCTTTGTCAAGCTGTTTATTACAAATTTTTTTCCTTTGTCTCAGCCACAAATTGTACAACTGAACGTGGTAAATAAACTGAACTCAAACTCAAACCAGTTCCTAAAATGCTGACTGTCCATGAAGAAAATTACAAACGGGCGCCACTTTGACATTTCTCTTCCACTACCAAGGTGAAAGAGCAGAGTCTCTGAACATAAAAGTCACGTACAAGCAACAAGCCATTGCTCCACTTCAAAAGTGAAGAAATAAAGGTGCACTACGAACAATGGAAGTATTCCGATGAGTGCAAAGAAGTTCAAGTGAACCTTCTTTAAAAAGAGGCGCACGGCTGCTGCGTTTGTGGGGAGAAATTGTGGTATTTTTTGGTAGAATAGGTGAGGCGTAAGCCCGCAAAGGCACATGAGATTCATCATCTGTATGGGCTAGATCAACATACCCGTGGCATGCTTTTTCACTGGCCGTGTTTTGGTGCTTTAGACACAGCTTTCAATTTCATTGCAATTTAGTCGCTCGCACATCATAGTCGGTTGTGCAGCAGTTGAAAACAGCGCCAAACAGGAAATGACGCTCACAATTTCTTGGAATGAAGATAAAAAATTGAAGTGAGTGTTATCGAGAGCTATGGTGAGTAGTATAGCCTTTGGATGCCTAGCGTCAGGTGGTTCATGTTTATTGCAAATCCTGCAAGGATGCTTTCGTTTCATCCATTCGGTATATACGTTCAAGTGCTCTCAGCAAAAATCCTTGGCAGGTTGACTACGTGCCACCAACATTTTGGCACTGCGAAAGAAGAACTGAGGAGCCAAGACCTAAGTACAAAAGACATTTGGATGTGCAGATTTTCATAAGCACAATTACTATCACTATCTTCGTAGCCACGACAACCACACGGCATTCGCGCTAAAACACATGACCACCACGCACCGTGCAGCCAGCTCTGAGCTTTATAACGAAAATAGCGTGACAGAGCAGCCAACAACCGCATGAACTTCAGCCAGCGGTGATACCGCGGAATCCACGGACACAGCATTTCCAATGGCATAAACTGCAGCGGTGTATACACAGTAAGCAGTGGTTCAGAAGGACATGGCCTCGCAGCAGTTGTAAAAAAATGAAGTGTCAGTAACGCTATGTGGACAAGAAAAAGCACACCACTATTTTACTATTAGAACAGGTATACAATGTGTTGCTGGTATTTTTCAACTGTTCCTCCAAGCATTCATCTTGTAGTGGTTCATTTATTCATAACCGATCTGGTGCAAATGCGGGAAGAACAAGTAACTAGGCTTAATAAACATGGTGCCTGGCTATTAGGTGATCATTGTCTCTGCCAGTTTGCTCACCTACGCGATGCAATACGTAAACGCCAAACAAGCTCGAATTTACTAAAAAAAGTTACCGCCGACTAATTTCGCTTTCAAAGCTTTTTCAGCACTGCAATTTAGTCGATATCATTCACGAACAATTGAACATTTCGCCAGGCCGTAGCCGCTGAACACGTAATTTTAGTAACATATAATACCGATTGTACACGGCCAACATTCATACAATATACTCTATACCCAGCAATCTGAGGCAGTGACAGAGCGGTGCGTCTGCGAATGCAAAAACGACGAAGTGCCCCCACTGAAGGAAAAACGTAATAATAGGCATAATAGTCGGTGATCAAAATTTTTATGCAAGTGTAAAATACAAATGTAGTTGAAACACATGACAACCAGTGTCCCAGCACTTATTACTACCACGTGTTCATGATACCACGTGTTCCACTTCAAATGAAAATATAATTCGGCAATTATAAACATTCGTAGTTAGTCGTAGGTGCGGCCGTGCTAACATGTGCTAGAAATTTGCAGCATACGCTTTGTATTACAATGAAGAAAGCGGGCTATATCGATAGAACGCCGATACCGAAAGAGTGAATCAGCAGACGGAGAGCTGTTGAACCGGTGGCCGGTGCAGACTGCATGCCTTCCATGAGCCTTTGCAAGTTTCTGCTTCACTTATTCATGGGACATGGCATGACCCTAACTGCATCTTTGTAAGTGCAACACCCAAAAGCTACAGAGGGCAATTAAAAATAAGCGAAGAGAGATTTTGTCATTAGGTGCTGTCTTTTTTTTCAAGGCAACATAGGGCTACAGAGGAAGCGGTGGGACGTTTTCAGTCACACATCACCATACAGTTCAACTTAGCTACCTCTGATTACCATTTCTTTGCTAAAATAAAATGCTGGCTAGGAAGCCTCTGCTTTAATCCAGTCCTCTACTCCTCTATGCTGCTTTCTCCAGAGTGGCTTACAGAATTTCTAGGCAGAGATTAAAGGAAAGTTGCAAAACAGACAGTTCTGATGAAGCCCTTGATGAACATTTGCTGTGACGAATACTAAATTACTGAAACTGTTACATCAATAAGTCACAAGTGTGGTTGCTAACTATTAGTGATGTTTTTTTTTGTAAAAACTTCCTGGCCATACTGATGTATTTTGGTGTGGGGCCAGTATTGTTATAAGCTGTTTCTGTACCTTTTTCTTTCGTTGCAATTCTGCTGCAGCTTGGGCCATGTTACCCTGAAATATTGTGGAAAAAAATAAATAAGCGAGTTAGTCCTACACGCTCACAAAGGTCTCAGTCGAAATGGAAAATATTTAGAGATGTAGCTGGTATACGTACCTAAATGTTTCGAATGAAGCAATCTTTATTTTTACACTGGTTACTGTTTCACGACCAAACAGAACATAAAAAATTAACAGTGAATAAATAATCCTTGCGTAGGCAGTTAGTGCAAATGTACTTGAATGAGCGACTTACTCTATAGATGTGCGGCTTGAGGAAGCAACCCAGATATTGGAAGTTAGCATTTCGTATACGTTGTTAAAACAGTTTTACTATTAGGCACATTTACCTTCCAAGTTCTGAGGTTCTTTTACAGTCACTCTGGTTGAAAAGATTGTGTTGCATGGCGAGTCGTTTTTCCCCATCAACACGAAGACTATAAGTGTAGTTAACCCCAAAGAACACATATATTTCGAGAGCAGGCAACTGTAATTAACCATACAGCAATTAAAACCTAGAGGTTGTGACCATTACAGAAGTAAATGCAACATACTGCAGGTTGGTTATCAGGAATAGCGACGTGGACTTATTCATATGAATACTAAACTTTAAAGGTGTCACACCGGACGTTTTGAGTGCCATCAGAGCCGATCTGAGTGTGTATGTTTTTTATCGCAAAGGACAGTGCCTGCTACAACTTATTACAGCGTGCAACCGCTCCAAATCGAGACATTTTAAACTGGAGTGGTCATTATCCTGATAGATTCAAGAGGACATGAGCGCGTGGTATCAGGTACACAACGCCAAAATACACAACACATGAACGAAAATCGGCACATAAAATAATACGCCCACACGCTCAATTTCGTTTTCGTTGTGCTTTCCTTTGTTCGTCTAAATGCTCGCAGCGAAATCTCAAGGAAAATAAAAAAAAAACCTCACCTCGAAGAAGGTGGACATTTCTGTGAAAGCAGCTCTTCTTGGTGTTTACCGGGCTGACATTCCTGATGAATGCTTTTTTCCCATATCAGCAACGGTCAGCAAAATGAAGCCTTTCAGGAGGTATTCCACAACGGTGCGGTAACCATCTCCTCAAAGGACGAACGTGACTTTTGGTGCACCACGCATTTCATATGCGTCTTCGTGATTTTACTGAACCACATATTCAGCATAGTTTGAAGAGGCATAGAGGCTACACACAGCAAATGTATAAACTCGGTGGCACAAAACTTGTAACAAAACCCACCATACAATCCACAAGCGCCACAATGACATCTAAATGACTCCGAAATAGGCTTGTTTTGGCCGCTTGGAATTAACCGATTCTCTTGAAGTCCACATGAAAAAAAACATTGAAGCTGAAGAAAGCAAGAAATCTCCTTCACACAGTTTCAAATTCATGAACGGACGTTCTTTTGTACGCTAAAAAAGCAGGTATTAGGTTTGATTCGTCTTCAACCATTTAACTTTTTTTTCACGCCACCAAACATTGTATTTTGGCTTCCGCAGAGTGGCTGTCAGGTGTGGTTGACCTATGGCTTGTCAAAATACGGTTACGTGAAGTCGCTATTGGCAGCTAAGCGTTCAGTCATGATTCCGTTGATTTTCACTGATGCAGTAACAAACTGGAGCTGCCTGCAGCGGAGAGCATGTGAAAAATAAAAGTTTTTGGGAGCTTCACTAAGCTTCCTAGCTGATTACTGTTCAGCAGCATGCCTTGACAAACTACAATAACTGAGGTGCATAAACATACTTAATCACCAAAAGAACGTGATCAGTACACCAAACATAGAGGAGACCAGCAGAAAAAAACACATCAAAGATAAAATAATCTGTGGTGTTGTCGATTAACGACGGAACCACAAAGTGCAGATCTGCGAGGCGATGACAATATCCATTCAATACACAGGGCAACGGTAGAGATATTCTCGTCTGGGCCCCATAAGTAGTGTGCGATTTTTAAAACTTTTTTTTTACAGGGTAGCCAGCCGGTCTGAGAACTGGCTAACCTCCCTGTCCTTCCTCATTTATTCCTCCTCCTTAAAACTTTTTTTCACAAGACATAAGTGTTACAAAGATGAGTATTCGGCTGTCCTTACTATATCTATGAGCAATAATATATTCTTTATATCGTATACGCAAATGTCCAAACTCAGCATAATTAATGAGTGTAAGAACACTTGAGCTGTGGAGAAGAATTATCTCTGGCTAAGTTGTAAATGATGCGTAAAGCTCTTTATTGAATGACGTGAAGTTTCTCCAAAGCACTGCTTGTATGAAGAACGTAAATATCGCCGTATAGAGACAATTCAAACGTGAGGCAACTTAACGCACGTGCAGGGCCTGCGCATCCCTCAGCAAATTGTTTGTTAAACAAACATAAATGGCTGGCGCATTTTTTTATGTTTTTACAGCTGCAAGTGAGTGATTCCCGTTATACCACATGCTTAACCTCGTGAGCAAAATGTGAGTCTTTTCGTCTTAGCCCCAATAACTTGTATTGTACTTTCGCCACTCATGCTTCAATTACCTAACGCGAATTTTACTCGCAGCTTCTTGTTGCAGCAATGCTAACCGCAGCCACACTCACTCCGTCGTTGTAGGAACACAACATTAATTTGCCAAATATTGCCACGGAAACTGCCAGCGCTCACGCTTCACGCACATCGCTAAGTGCGTTGAAGGCGCCGCGAACCAAGTGGAATGCCTACAGCGCCTTTACAACAATCGAAGCCTGCCGCACTACATGCGCACGAATTCCGACCATAAAGAACGAAAGTGGAGGGTTAGGACACAGCCTGCGTGAATGAGGAAAAAATTGAGGTTGGAGGCTGCAGTGACTCCTTATATCTACACGCTCCCTGTTTACTCGCTCGCTTTCGATTGATCGAATACGCCTACAACGCAGATGGCGATGCTACATGACCCAGGAGCCCACGCCGAGATATCAGCTCTCAAACAGAACTGTACTATTGGTGCCATAACTGCAAGCTGATCGGCAGGATCCTCTTTTGTGGGGGCACAAAGGGCTGCTCCACACGGCTGAGGGAGGATGAAAGCACTGGTGTAGTTTAGGCGAGTGCAACTGCTGGTGAGACTTGAGGGGAAAACCTGCCCCTTTTGTTTCCCCTACCAACGCCCTTGCATAACAGTACATTACGAAATGAGTAATAGATACTGAAACTCTTGTTAATAGTAAGTTAAGCAAGGAACAACCGAGTATGCTTCCCTATGTGAATGCTAGCTGCCATAGAATCCAGTGTTTCCAATGAGTGCCAATCAATAATACCATACTGATGTTGAAGCGACACAGGAGTTCATGAGTTAAAGGACCTGATTGTCATCCTATTGCACAGCTTCAAGCTTGGCAGAAAGCAATTCTCGCTTTTGTTTTATACGTGTAAGACTTTCTTAAAGTAAACAAAGAAGGCTAACAATAGACACTTCTCTTCAATTCTTTGGAAACTAAATTCTCTCTGCGTTAAAGTGCCGTTGCAATACACCTACTTTTTTGAAGCCATGTTGGCCTGATTGATTGATTGATATGTGGGGTTTAACGTCCCAAAACCACTATATGATTATGAGAGACGCCGTAGTGGAGGGCTCCGGAAATTTAGATCACCTGGGGTTCTTTAACGTGCACCCAAATCTGAGCACACGGGCCTACAACATTTCCGCCTCCATCGAAAATGCAGCCAACCATGTTGGCCTGGCCTTGGAAATTTACGTCCTTTAATCAAATGGAAGAGACGTTTTCTAATCGCTTTTTCTGGGCCTCTAAACAAAACGGTAAATGGGCAAACAGAAAGGACACAAGTTTGTGTAACACAAATAATCAGATTACACATTTAAAACAATGCAAGTGCAAGTGAACACAAAATTCAGGGTACTCATCTTGCTCCAAGAAGGCTAGTACTGCAAGACATAGTTGTCTAGTTGGGACAATTGTTTCATGCATACGTAAACCAAGCTGTAACAAGCTGTTTGGAAAGCTCAGGTGAATGCGCACGAAAGGAAACATTGAGAATTACTTACTCTTGCGCTCCATCACTGTCATAACCAAAGTAAAGTACTGATCACAAAGAAGAAATCTTGTGCCCCAAAAATAGTCTGAAAAATTTTAAGCAGTGTAAGAGCGGAAACCAAAATTTGAGTAACTTATAGTACGACACAAGGACAGTGACAAACAGCTGTCGAGTGAAGACGATGCTTCCATGCATGCATACATCAAGCTGTTTTCAAAGGATCACATGCAAGTACATAAAGTAACCCGTGGAGAGATATTTCCTCGTGTGCACCTTCTAACTGATAAACACAACCAAGTACCAGGAAGAGGACTGCTTGTGCCACAAACACACTCTGAATCATTTCAAGCAATACCTGGAAGCTCAAAACAAAAACTTCAGTTCCTCTTGTTTGTAAGGCACGAGTGGGAGCGGCGGCACTACAGCAGCAATGTCGCTGAAACATGCGTGGCTTAACTTGCAGTTGGTGCCGCTCGTGCACAGTGCTCCAACATCGACCGACAAAGTCCAGGCCCTGCCCAGATTATCCCCGACAGCATCCCGTGACGTCATCGGGGCCAACCTAAGGAACTGGAAGACTTCAGTGACGTCACCACGCAAAGAAGACATAAAACCTCGTGCGCTTCAGCGGCACCTCAGTGGGAGCGGCGGCACTACAGCAGCAATGTTGCTGAAACATGCGTGGCTTATCTTGCAGATGGTGCCGCTCGTGCGCAGTGCTCCAACATCGACCGACAAAGTCCCGGCCCTGCCCAGATTATCCCCGACAGCATTCCGTGACGTCATCGGGGCCAACTATGGAACTGGAAGACTTCAGTGACGTCACCACGCGAAGAAGACATAAAACCTCGTCCGCTTCAGCGGCACCTCAGTGGGAGCGGCGGCACTACAGCAGCAATGTCGCTGAAACATGCGTGGCTTATCTTGCAGGTTGGTTACTATGCTCCTGCATCTTACTATCGTTCCTGCAATCTTTTTTTGATTGTGCTGCCGCTCCCAGCGAATTGTTTTGACATTTTGTTCAAGTTGTGGTCAGAATTGGTGCTCATCCTTTCCGGGGACATTGAACTCGATCCCGGACCAACTGTAGAGGAAATGCTAGAAACAATCTTAAAGACACAAACTCAAACACAAGCTAGGCTAACTCAGATAGAAGAAAAATTGGAACCTTTGTCTGAATATGCTGCTAAGATAAATAACCTTTACATTGCTGTTGAAAGCCTCCAGCGCACGATTGAACAACCGCAAGAAAGGTTAAACGAATTGGAAGACAGGGCTAGAAGAAATAATCTTCTTGTTTTTGGTGTCACTGAGACGGATAAGGAAACACGACAGGACATTGAAGAGAAAGTATTAAAAAACATAGTCTCAGCGCGCCTTGGTGTTACAGTGTCCTCAGTAGAAAGAATTCACCGCATTGGGCAGAAGGAAAGCAAACAGGACAGACCAGTAATTGTAAGATTTTATAACTACAATAAAAAGATGGCCATATTTAGGAGCTGCAAAAAATTGAGAGGTACTAATACCGGAGTATCTGACGACTACTCAAAAGAAACATTAGAAAAAAGGAAGTCCCTTTGGCGCTCTTCTTTTGATGATAGGCGCAATGGTGCGAAGGTGAAGCTTGTTCGAGATAGGCTTTACATCGACGACGCTGCTTATACGTGGGATTCCCGTTCCAATACACGCGTGAAAGTTAAGAACGCTCAAAGCGAAGCACGCCGCCCGATCTGACAAAAGAAGCAGTGCGACATAAAGCTCATAAACGTAAACGCACGAAGCGTTTTGAACAAAACAGAAGAACTAAAATCGTTGACACTAATTTATGACCCTGACTTCGTGGCTGCAACAGAAACTTGGCTAACAGAGGATGTTGCAGATACGGATGTTTTTCCCATTTCATTTCATGTACTGCGTAATGACAAACCCGAGGCGGAGGCGTTGCTTTACTGATTAAGAAAACTTTTCGGTACGAATTGTTGTTGCCCATTAAAGACTGTGAGAACGTGTGGTGCAAATTATTTATGGGAGATATTACGTTACTTATAGCGGTTCTCTTTAGGCCCCCCGGAACTTCAGTTGATATTTTTGAGAAATTGGATGACTACTTGCTAAGAACGACAAACAAACAAAGCAGAGTATTAATCACAGGCGATTTTAATTTACCAGGTGTTGACTGGAATGCACGAGTTGCTGGGCCGCTTAACAGGCCTCTTGCAGAAAATCTGCTTGACATCATGGTCAAGTACGATTTGGTTCAGGTAGTTGACAAGCCCACTAGAGTTCAAGGACAAACCGAGACATTGTTGGACTTACTATTTTTGTCACAGGAAGTGTTTGATTATAAAATAAGTATCGAGGATGGAATCTCCGATCATAAGGTGGTTGCAGCAACTCTTAAACCAAATAAAAAATTAGAAAAAATAACCAGAGTAAAGGTGTACAATTTTCAGGCCGCAGATAATACCTCAATTCTTGATTACTTAGAAATAGCTTTTGACGCTATCCCGCCTACAGATGATGTAAATGACCTCTGGGAATACTTTAAGAAGGTAGTAAATGACTGCTTGTCACGTTTTGTTCCCCAAAGAGAAAAGAAAACTGCAAAAGCTAACCCATGGATTACCAGAAGTATCATTCACCGTCAGAAAATACCAAGAAACTCGTCTGTTATTGCTCACATTAGTGCTCAGGTACGAAGAGAAGTCAAGCAATCTAAAAGTATTTTTCTAAATAATATATTGTCTGAATACATATCCAACTCTCCCCAGAAATTTTGGCAGTACCTGTCTAGTTCGCAGTCTGAAATAACTGGGCTTTCTATAGACGGGACCTCCTATAGCGAACCGATTCAGATTGCCGAAGCGCTCAATCATTACTTCAGTACTGTTTTGTCTCTAAGTATTCATCATTCAAAAAAAGGCTGTACGTTCGATGATACTAGTTCCAATCTTCTTACCGTATCTAAAGAGGGCGTAATGACATTACTGTCTGAAGTGGATCATAAAAAATTACCTGGTCCGGATATGATTCCCAACGAATTTTTGAGGCGCTACTCTGATTGGGTTTCTAGTTTCTTAGTTAAAATTTTTAATTTACTTTTGTGTGCTGCCGCTGTTCCGATTGATTGGTTATTAGCAAGAGTTGCGCCCATTTTCAAAGCTGGTGACCACCTTAATGTTTGTAATTACCGTCCAATTTCTTTAACATGCACGGCTTGCAAAGTAATAGAACAAATAATTTCAAAACATATATTTCAATATATAGAAAACAATAATCTGTTTTATAATAAGCAGCACGGTTTTAGAAAAGGCCTTTCAACCGTCACTCAGCTTTTTGAATCTGTTCATGCTTTCGCTACAGCGATAAACTCAAAAAAACAAGTCGATGTCATAGCAATTCATTTCTCTAAGGCCTTTGATGGAGTATGTCACCAGAAACCTATTCAAAAAATGTTAATACTTGGTATTGATCCCGCAATTGTAAGATGGGTTGAAACGTACTTGCGCAATAGGTTGCAGTTTGTTGAAATAAGTGGCGCACGTTCTTCTCTTTTACGCGTATCCTCTGGTGTGCCACAAGGCTCCGTGTTGGGACCTATACTCTTTTTAGTTTATGTGAATGATATTGCAACGGTTGTGCCTCCTTTTGTTGATGTAAGGTTATATGCAGATGATAGTCTCTTGTTTTGTCATGTGACAAGTGTTTCTGATCAAATGCTCCTCAAAGATGCTCTACGATGTATTGACTACTGGTGTGAAAAATGGGACATGAAATTTAATTTTGATAAAACTGTTTGCATGACAATTTCAAATAAAAAATCCCCCTTTACTATAAATACACCATAAACAATAGAGAAATTAAGAGTTCTAATGAGTTTAAAGACTTAGGTGTTACTATATCCAGCCGTTTAAAGTGGGACAATCATATTGACAACATCACAGGACTGGCGAAGCGAAAGCTGGATTTTCTGAGAAGGAAACTCTGTAATGCAACGCCCTCTGTTAAATTGTTGGCGTATAAGACTATTGTTAGACCAACGCTGGAGTACGCAGCTATCATCTGAGATCCGCATACTAAAACTGAAATTAACAAACTTGAACGAGTACAAAGATTGGCCGCGAGGTTTATTTATTCAAATTACATGAGAACACAGTCTGTATCACTTTTACTTGCTAGGGCTGACCTTCAATTGTTAGCTACACGTAGAAAAATAGCTCGCTTAAAATTTATTTATGACCTGTATCATAAGAACTACAAGCTGGATCCCAGTGTATACCTGCGCCCCCCAGGACGAGTGTCGGCTCGTACCAATCACTCATTTTCTGTCCAAGCTTATGTACCGCGGGTGGATGTATTTAAGTTTTCGTTTCTGGTGCGATCTATTGTTGACTGGAATGTGCTTCCTCCCGAGGTACTTACAGGATGTAGATCCTCACAGGATTTTCGACGACGGCCGGACTTGTTTTTTGCCTAACATTGTTTGTGTATTGTTCACCTGTTCACCTCCCACCCCTGCTACAGCCCGCAAGGGCTAGCAGTATTGGTAATAAACTAAAAAATAAAAGTACCGGGACAAATAGCTGTCCATTTGGGATGATGCTGTGCATTCATGCATACAACAAACTATTTTCAAAGGTTCAGACGGAAGTGCACAATACAATGTTTGAAGAATTATTTCTTCTTGTGCACCTTCTTAGTGATAAACACAGCCAAGTCACAAGAACATGAATGCTTGTGCCACCAAAACACTCTGATCAATGATTTAAAGCAATACGTGAAAACTCCGAACGAAAAATTCACCCACTCTTGCTTGCAAGACATGTGTACCATGACAAATAGCTGTCGAAGGGAGATGATGTGGTTCATGCGTGCTTAAAACATGTGGTTTTCAAAGGTTCAGAGGAAAGCACATAAAACAAAGCCTGGAGAAGGAATTTTCTCGTGCTCCTTCTCAGGGACAAAGACAGCCAAGCATCAAAACCAGAGTTTTGTGCCCAAAAACACTCAAATCTACAATTTCAGGCAGTACGTAAAGCTCGAAACGAAAAATTGAGCCACTATTGTGTGCAAGGTATGAGTACCATGGCAAATAGCTGTGCAATGGTGATTATGCTGTAGATGCATGCGTACAACAAAGCCATTTCAAGGGTTCGAATGGACGCGCACAAAACAAAGTGTGGAGAAATATTTCTCCTTTTGCAACTTCGCAGTGATAAACACAGCCACGTATCACGAACAACAGTGCTCGTGTTACAAAAACACTTTGATCAACAATTTAAAGGAATACATAGAAGCTGGATACAAAAAACTAACCACCCTTGTTTGCAAGACAAGAGTACCGTGAATAATAGCTTTACAGTAAGGATGAAGCTGTTCATGCAGGCGTACAACAAGCTGTTTTCAAAGGTTCAAATGGAAATGCACAAAACAAAACGTAGAGAAATATTTCTTCCTGTGCACCTTCTTTGCAACAACACAGCCAAATATCAGGAACAAGAAAGCTTGTGCCACCAAACACTCTTATTATCCTTTCCAAGCAATGTGTTGAAGCTCGAAACGACAACTTAAGCCGCTGTTGTTTGCTAGACAAGAGTACCGTGATCATCAGCGGTCCAGTGAGAATGATACGGTGCATGCATGCGTACGACAAGCTGTTTTCAATGGTGCAGATGGAAGCACACGAAACAAAGTCTTCTGTATTATTTGCTCTTTTTAGCTTTTGAGAATAAACAAAGCCAAATGCATTTCACGAGTAAACAAGCTTGGTGCACCCAAACACGCATTCAATAATGTTAACAAGTGCGCTGAAACTTGAACAGAATATTTCAATCAATTTTATTTAGGACATGAGTACTGTCAGAAATACCTAGTTGGCCACTGGTGAATTTGCTTTGATGCATACGTACGACAAGCTGTTTTGAAAGGATCAGACGGAAGCGCACAAAAGCAAGCTTTGAGAATTATTTGCCGTTATTCCACTTCTGAGAAATAAACACAGCCAAGTACCGTTCGCAAGTGAGCAAGCTTGTGCCAAGCCAACGAAACTCTTGGATTGATCATTTTAAGTAGTTCATGAAAATATAAACTGAATATTTCATTTAATTTTGTTTCAACAGCACCAGAACTGCAAAACCTATGAAGGAGGTTTTATGTACTTGCTTTAATGAGAGGAAGTATTAATTAATTATTGATTTTATTGAAATCATTCAGTGTGTGTCTTGAGAGCGCAAAGGAAAGCTGTTACGCAAGAAAAGAGAGGCGTTGCTCCTAGACCATGTCGTGTGCCCTTATGGACAGTCCACATGTTTTCCTCGAGGCTCAAGCTGTGTAGAACTCATTCACACTCTTGCTTGGTAGTCCTCACCCCTTGTTTATTCTAACATGCGGCGATGCCGGAGCTTGTGAGCGAGACTAGGTGCATCTTTCCTGAATCTAACTAAGGACGAATTGTCTTTTATCCTGTTTTGTATTGTGCATATAATACAGAGTTACGTATTCCTTATTTACCGTTATAAATTTTCTTATTAGGATCATTCATTTCACAAGTACAACTTCATTATTCTTTTTCATAATTTGCGTGGCAATACTCGTGCAAAAGTAACACACGTACAATTAAGGTAATCACAACCGAAACTAAAGGGCTTTGGTAATTATCTAAAAAATTTTAGCATATAAACGCATCTCATAATACGTACTAATCAAATTAGTTCTGTCTTGAAATTTCGTACAGTCAACTAATGCAGCTAAGAGAATGATCGTTATAGGCTCTTCAATGCCAATAAATGTATTCATACCTGGATATTTCTTTTACAGATTCTATTCTTGTCCTACATTGACTCCTAAGTTTGACATTGGGCCCTATGCAAGTCCTACATATGGCCTCCATTCAGCCTCTCTACTTCTTATATTGTGCAAGAAGGCACCTGCAAACCCATCCCTTTATCACTACATAGCTCCTATATACCCCTACATAGGTCTTGCGCAGGTCCCATTAAGCTCCTACATACCACCATGTAAGTCCCGTATAATTCCTATTTACCACAACTTGGTTCCTCTACAGTTCATGTATTAAATCATGTGACTTCTCTTTTAAATCACGCGAATACTGTATGAAATTTATAACTTTTTTCAGTAGGGATGGCGCAAGGCCTTATAAAGTCCGACAGTTGATTCTCAACGAGTGCAATGTTCGTTGTGACTGACAACTAAGATTCAGAGCACCTCGGCGTGTCATCAATGTGGTGTCCCGATGTCATTGAGATTGAAGCTATCTGTTCTCGAACCACCGAAATTGACCCTCCCATGCTAGCATTCAAGCACGGCATATCCAAGCAAGATGGTCGCTATCAAGTTCGTCTAACGGTCGAACCGCCCGAGTTGCTATCCGGAAGCCGCAATAGCCGACTGGCCGAACGCCGACTACAAATTCAAGTTGACCGATTCCGAGAGCAGCCATTACTGCTAGAAAAACACATGAAGTAACTTTAGCTTATTTCAATGATCGTCATGCCGAAAAGATACCGGACGAGCAGGTACTCAAAGCAAATATCTCTATATGCGCCATCATGCCGTGGTTCGCCGCGAGGTTGTAACAAGAAACGTTCACGTCGTGTTTTACGCATCAACGCTTGAAGCTGGTCATGTGTGTCCAAACAATGTACCTGTCTTGTCTTGTCTCCTAGGAGATCTTGGCTCATACCCACATGGGGGATTGGCCACACTGTACCTCTTATTAGATCATTTTTGACAACGCTTGCTAAACATAAAGAGAAATTAGATAGAAACATTAATAACGTTCCTGTGAAAAAACGTGAAAAAACTGCAGAAGAATGCGATAAACCAGAATATATAATACAAATTAACAAGAATGATGAAGGGGAAGAAAGAATTGGATATATCTGGCAGTACCACTAGCAGCGTATTCTTCCGGTTGCCTGAATGAATTTATGTAGCGCTGACAGAGTAGCAGTGTGGCCCACACCCAACTGACTGGCTCCAAACGATAATAGGGTGGATACCAATCGGTCTTTCAAGAATTATTCAGCGCAATGAGGCGAAGCGGCGGCTTGTGAGAAAAAAGTGATCTATTGTTTCCGGTTCATTGCAAACTACGCATAGATTAGTTAATGAAAATCCTGATTTGTTGAGATACAAATTCAACAGAGGAATTCTACAGCGAAGGCTTGTGAGGGTCACCTCACTTTGACGGGAAAGGCATTTTGCGGTGTTCCATGTGAATTGCAAGTGCCGAAATTTTTCAGATTGTAGAAGCGACGGTTCGTTGACATTTAAGATTAACAGGTGTTTGAATTGTTCGGCAGTAATAAAAGGAAACTGTGGAGCTACTAGCACCACCGGGAAATTTAAAGATGCCGAAGCGAGTCAATCAGCAATTTCATTTAGTTCAGTTCCAGCGTGCCCGGGGACCCAAATAAACCGAATTTCTGATAGGCTATGCGGTACGAGAGACCAAAATATCCTGAGAAGAGGAGACTTCTTTGTGGACGTTAGATGTGGACATACAGACAAAGCATCCGAAATTATAATAGCTTTTGATTGCTGATATTTTAGTTTTTGAAGAGCCAATGTATTAGCCAGAAATTCTGCGAGATAAATTGGTGTGAAGTCAGGCAATCGGAGCGCAAAAGACCAATTAAGCTGATGAGAAAAAATACGTACTCCAGCCTTCTGAAAATTTTGCGTTGCGTTCGTCGAAATTACTACGTATTTAGGAAAATGACTGAGATGGTCTTGAAGAAGGCCCTCCAGAACATGCTTTGGAAGTAACTTGGATTTTTCGGAAAAGTATCATCGAAAATTAAGTCAACTGGCACCGAGCATTGGGTTTGGAAAGTTAAATGCCGGAGGGAAACGTGAAGATTTCATAACAGAGACTCGATGAAAATGACTTGGGGTCTTTGATAACGAAACCACGGGCGCTGAAAGAAACTGGATGTTTGATGAAAACTGTCTGAGAACAGAAGATGGGTGCATCGTAAAGTTTTAAAAATGTTTGCACAGCAAGCAGTCGAAATCTAGCATCAAGTGGAATGATTCTAGCTTCCAAATAAAGCACGCTATTCGCGACACACCTAGGTAGCCCAAGACACAGCCGCAGAGCTTGCCTTTCTAGCAATATAAGAGGTCTTAATTTGTACTCAGCATTTCCAGAAAACGGAACGCAGCCAAACTCCAGAATTGGGCGTACGTAAAGTTTGTATATCATAAGTACGTATTCCTGCGCATCCCTGAATTCTTATTGCTAAACCGGCGGAGCAATCCTACGGCGCTTTCTGCTTTACGGGTGTTTAATTCTATTTGTTGCTGCCAATTTAAATTGTCCACGTAAACAATACCAAGATATTTTAGCGCTGTTACTTGTGGAATTGGATCATTTCGATAATGCAGTGTAAGAAATACGGGAACGGATAGAGGGAATACAAGCAGAGCACATTTGCTAACATTAAGTGAAAAAGACAGCCCGCCAAGCCATGCCTCAAGCTCACTCAAATAAGACTTTAAGATTTGATTTAAACTATTGATATCTCGGGATGACGAGAAAAAAGCAATATCATTGGCGCAGACGTAAAGAGGAACATTTTTATGAACGGGAATAGATGATAATATTATAATAAATAAAAGAGGTGACAGGACCGATCCTTGCAGAACACCTCTTGTTTGCTTATATGAGGCAGAAGTAATTCCCTCATGGCAACAAAAGAATTGTCTCTCAAAGAGGAACCCCTGAACACAAGATATAATGTACTTGGGAACCTCACAGTCCACTAATCTTGAAATTAATGTACTGTATTCCACACTATCGTAGGCTTTTGCGATATCTAACGTGACTAATGCAGAAAGCTCACCAGATACTTTTGCAAGGCGAATTGGGCTTTCCAAATCAACATGAGCCCACCATATAGAGCACCCACTAATCTTGAAAATAATGTACTGTATTCCACACTATCGTAGGCTTTTGCGATATCTAACGTGACTAATGCAGAAAGCTCACCAGATACTTTTGCAAGGCGAATTCGGCTTTCCAAATCAACTTTAGAAAGGCCTAAACTTTGAGAAGATGTCATCCAGCTCCTCCTAAACCTTTGCTGTCACCCTGTGGTTCTGACTGCAGAAATAATGAAGGCATATCTGCAGGTTCTTATTCCATCTGAATACTGAGACATGTTGTGGTTTCTTTGGCTGGAAAGATTACCAACTGAAGAAGAGTCTACGCCACCCAAGAGAGAGAGAGAGAGAGAGAAACAACTTTATTTAAGTGAAAAAAAAATTCACAGAATGGCTATCAGGCAACGCCTGGCCGCCATTTCCTCTGCTCGCTGTATGGCCCGAAGCTGTACTTGTTGGCTCGTATCTCTGAGTGCTTTTTCCCATGACTCGGACGAGAAAGTGGTCAGGAGATCAGGTGGGTGTAGATTCGCGCTGCAGTCCCATAGTATATGAGAGAGGGAGGCGATGGAGCAACATTTTGAGCAATGCGAACTGAAGAAATCGGGGTAAATGTGTGCGTATACCCGAGGGCATGAAAACGAGTTCATTGTTTAGAGGTGGCGCCATGTGATTTCATGTGGTTTCGTGACTTTGAGATGCGGTGG
Organism: Rhipicephalus annulatus; assembly: GCA_013436015.1. Classification (NCBI taxonomy): domain Eukaryota; kingdom Metazoa; phylum Arthropoda; class Arachnida; order Ixodida; family Ixodidae; genus Rhipicephalus; species Rhipicephalus annulatus. The sequence goes on along the minus strand of WOVY01001284.1, from coordinate 428,290 downwards.
TGATTTTGTTCGACGTTTGAGTTGATAGTGCTGAGTAATTTCGTGATAGGATATGAGGTGCTAACCGTAGTTCTCTGGGTTCACATGACAACGTGGACAATGATGAGGGTTTCGTTTGGAGCCACATCAAGCCCATTCTTTTTGGCTGCTACGCTTCCACAGCACTTATCACCTTGTGAGCAGAAATACCCAATTACGATAGCCCTTTAGAACAGGCCGCCTATGTGGACGACATTTAGTAGGAATGTCGAGTGTCCCGGAGGCATCGAAGCTGTATGAAGAAATACAGCAGATATTGAGGGATGCCCGCATGGCGCTCCGCAAATGAGCTTCTAACTGAAGCAGCGACAAGAAGCGATTCCTTTGGGATAAGTGTGCTATTGAAGATAAGATGAAGCAGGAGATAGTCACACAATGAATGTTCTGGGAGTTTCTTGGGAACAGTCTGTTGATAGCTTTCCCCTCACAACTGAACATGATGCTACCTTCAAATCTGGGAAGCCTACAACCCAACTGCGAACGTTGGCCAGAATCCATGACCCCTTACAATACCTTTGACCATTGACCGTAAACACCAATATAAAATCAAAGATCTTTCGAAGAAAAGCCTTGCCTCGAACGCCATCACGGCCGCTGAAGAGCAAATCAAGTGGAACTGGTGCTCAGAGCTAAATGGCACAAAGTGTGTCTTCATCCCACAATACATGTCCCTGAAAGATGTCAAACCTTTGACTGTCAAGCTGCATACTTTCACTGATGCCAGTGCAAGAGCGTACGGCACGTGCATTGGCGCCTACGTAAGAACTGAATCTGGCACATTCTTTACACGCCTGTTCCTTGCCTTGAGCTCGTCGCATGCCTTCTAGCAGCGCGGCTAAGCTGCTACCTGAAAAAAAGTGCAGTTCCTTCAGCATGCTTCTCGATGCTCTGTCACGGCACATTTCACAACGCAAGCTTCTACGACGCCAACCAATAAAGCTGCTTCTGGCGCAAGACAATGTGCAGGGTTTCATGCACTTGAGTCTTCTGTATGTATAAACCGTTAATCAATAATGGTTAACAGAAGAGAACTTGTGTCTTCAGAAGTCACCCCTGCGCTTTTGTTTTGATTGGCAGTGGTGTTGTAGCTGGATTCACGTCGCTTCTATCTTGTGACAGATGAACACTTGACGCTCCAGCAGAATACCTTTCTTCATGGCATGCTTATTGTGAACACTTCTTCTTTGCGGAACTGTAGAGCTAAGTACTTTGAACAAACGAGATTTCTCGGAGCATTAACTCTCTGTTTCGTTTTGTGCGGATTTATTAAGTCGTTATGCGTAACTGCAACAACTTTTTGAAATGCTTCATCACATTTATCGATAAAGTTGACGACAGGAGATGCCAAGCCAGTTATTTAGGCACGTATTCAACATGAAGCGTTAAATGCATCTGGTTCATCAATAGTGGATTCAATTCTTTAATGCAGTAAACAGTCAGGTGTTGGCGATATTTGCGCAAATGAGAAACCCACTGAAAGGTTGCGAAAAATGACCGGGTTATCAATTCGTGAGCGTGTGGCTAACATCAACTGACGGGAATTGTAAATTAAGGCTCTGTACTGGGATGCGTGAAGGCTGCCTATGACTGCGATGACTGAGTTTCAATGCACCAGGATTGCGTGTTGTTTTTGAATAGTCACTATAGCCTTCAAGTTACAAGATTATTTCACCTTTTATTTTTTAGGTTTAATTAATTTCGAAGATGTTGGTGAGGTAAAATTTGAATGCCTCATCAACGACCTAGTCCGTCAAGTTAGTGACCATCTCCCATTCCGACCAGAATGCAGCAGTAGCGTGGAGCTCGAACAGGTCGAGCCAGTCAATGATTGCTTCATGATTCATGTCACTGTGTGAAGCTAGGATATGTTTTGGTAGTCTGTATGTCGTCAGGGCATCGTGCTGAAAATACTGATGATGATGTGCGGCTGATGAAGAGGCTGACAGATCAAAGTTTGCCTACTTGTGCGTGCTATATGCGGGAAGCGCGGCCGGCCTCATACACCATGATTATGATGAAGATGAAACCATTACGACAGTTTATGCGAACGCCTCCTCTAGAAAAATGTCTGTTAAGTCAAACGACTTTCCATGGAAATGGGAGGTTCCTCGTAGATCAGCGCTTTCTCCTCAAGAAGCGTGCGCAGCCGACACCACTACTTCTGCTTGATACGGAAGTGACGCCATCAAAGAAACAAGACTGTGTTGTCTCCAAGACGACCGTAGAATTTGCTTTAATCTCTGAGGCAGCAAGGTTTAGGTGGCTGCCGCAGTTAGCGCTCGCAGCTGACAATGTTTAGACGAGGGGACAAGGAGAGAGCAGGAGAAGGTGGGGAAGCGTATTTGACAACCGTATGCTAGAGAATGCGTGCGAGAGAGGGGAGACGCCCATGTCGTCTGGTACGGGGCTCATCGGCTACCACCACTGCCAACGCTATTTCTGCGCAATGCCTGACGCTCTCACCTGTCGAGGCCGCCATCACCTCGCTCGTGTGGTGAGGAGAGCGTGATTGCGGTGGTGCGTTGTATCATTATGCCAGTGATTCGACTGCTTTGGAGTTGTTTCCGAACTGCTGAAGCCGTAAGTAAACAGTGCATGGGCAAACTGCGTATACAGGCTTCATCCGCACACTCGTGGCATTAAGACGAGTAGTAGACGGACAAGTTTGTGCGTTGGAGCGAAACGTACGGCCGTGGCCACGGGGTTCCATAGCGTGGGGAGATTGTTTTTCGCCAAGCTTGTTTACCTTATGCGTGAGTTTTAACCCCTGCCCATTCTAACGACCCATTCTCATTCTAATCTCCAATCTAACCACCGCATATGACGGCCGTACGGGACCCTTCATGCTTTGAGCAGTTTTCAGTGCATGTATTTGCGAGTTTAAAGAGGTCGGTACCGACTTGTCTAAATTCAACGTTTTGTAAGGTCCATACGCATCAGCCTAGTTCAGTTCGCTAATGCAGGTGAACTTTCTTCAATCTGTTTCTGAAAATACTGTTTATACTTGAGCCCAACTTAGGTGTTCAAGCCTATCTATGTCAAGTTTATTAAAACAGTACTGAAAGGGCTATATATCAAAAATATCCGATTAGCAGGTCCCAGAGTTAACGAAAATTGCTGGAAGCCTATTGTGAATATGCATGTTGCCTGTCCGCGAACGCATCGTGAAGGCCGCGAACGTATTGGCCGCGAACGCATCGTGAAGGGCCCAATATACTCTAATGTAGCCTTGACGCGCGCGCACACTGGGCACAGCGACGCTACCTTAGCAAAACGCGAACATTAGCAAAACTCGAACAAAACGCGACGGTAAGTGGCGCGAAATACGACATGCTGCATTTTGCGCCGATGCGTTACCCAGACAACACTGCGTCTCCCTATTTTCGTGATGGAGGGACGCCGGACGCGCTGAAAGCAACGCTGCGCGGCGCGTGCCTGCGAGTATGTGGCAGACTGGGAATCTGACTTGGAAACGCCGGCGTGACGCGACAGAATGAACGCCGGAGAGCGCGCGCACCGCATCACGTCGAAATGAATTGGCGACCCAACTGTAGCATGTAGTCATGTTCTCACATGACACGCGTCTCATGATTATCATGTTTCCACCAGTCACATACCTTCGTCATCCATTGGCGTCACGTAATACCAAATTTGACGTAAGTGAAGCTAGCGAAATGACCGCGAGAGCATCATCAGTGTGGCATGTAGTCATGCTGTTACATGGCACCCATGTCGCTGATTACTATGATTGAATGTGTCATTTACCTATGACGTCTGTTCGCGTCTCATAATACTGAGTTTGGTACAAATCAAGCTAGCGAAACGGTTCATGAGCCTAGCGTGTACTCATGTTGTTACCTGACACGCAACTCATGTTCCTAATCTTTGCCCCAGTATCATACCTTCGCATCCACTCACGTCCCGTAATACCAACTTTGGTATAAGTGAAGCTAGCGAAACGGCTGCCAGCTCATCATGAGCATGACATGTAGTCATGTTGTCACATGACACGCATCTCGTGATTATCTTGTTTGCATCAGTCACATACCTTCGTCATCCGTTCACGTACTGTAATACCAAGTTTGGTACATGTGACGCTAGCGAAACGCCTGCGCGAGAATCATAAGCGTGGCATGCAGTCATGTTGTTACATGACACGCATGTCATGATTTACATGTTAGGATCTGTCGCTTCTGTTAGCTATGCAATCATGCCATACCATCCCAGTTTTGCAACATGCCATGTGAACGAAAGCACGGCAAGGGCTGCAGAAGCATGAAATGTAAATCATGATATTCATGACATGCATGTAATGATTTTCATAATATGACTAGTCCAATATGTTCTTCATACAGTCATGTTATGTTATACCAAGTTTGTTATTGATGACATTATCGAAACGACCAGGAGAGCTAAAAGGCATAAGCGGCTAGATAGATAGATAGATAGAGAGATAGATAGATTGATAGATAGATAGACAGACAGATAGAAAGATAGATAGTTAATAGATAGATAGATAAATAGATAGATAGATAGATAAAAAGATACGCTCACAGTCGCCGAAGTTTGCTATGAAATGCTTCGCAATTACAAGTGCTGATAGAGGAGGAAGCCAATCAAATTATACACATGAATTTAGCTTCCCTGTTCATTAGTACTTGCTTACTTTTAATGAAATGCCTGATCCTCTTTGAAGTTCGGAACCAATATTTAACAATCTAAAGTTAAAGTTACTATTGCTTACTTCATTTGTGTGCATTGAATTTTCGACTCTTTTCTGCGATACCCTCAGGCCTTGGAAGTAATACAAATAAAATATCTGGCAGAAACAAACACACCCTTTCATAATTTCTCGAAAACTAAAGTTGCCCTTAACCATCATTCAGTTTTCTTTCGCACCATCTGCCTGTGATGTATCTTTTTTTCTACTCGTGATTGTAGTATGCTGCTCAGTACCATGTTAGTGATACAGTTGGAAGCCATGGAAATGTCAAATATGATTTTTGTATTGCACTGCAACTACCCCTATTTACTTCATTTTGCTTCAAATATTACCCACGGTCACCTGCAAGTTATACATTTGCAGTATTATGGAGAATTACTGTTGCACAAAGTGCGCAAAACTAGGGCAGGCATCGCTAACTAATACTGCAATGTCAAGTAACCCGGCAGTTTATTTTAAAACTTGACTTCTCGTGTCAGAAGCCCATATCTGAAGCATCGAAATAAAGTATGTTCTCAATGTTGCTGTTCAGCCTCAGGCTAGCTAATTGACGACTAAAAGTCCTTTAGATGCGGAAGCATCTTATACTTGCGCCTTGTAGTGCGCCGTCCGCGCCGTCCGCACCGCTTCTCGAACATTCGACAGCTGACGCGCGCGCATGCGCCGTCGCGCCGTCGCCCACCATCTGTGCCGCGCGCGCTTCTCCTTCGAGAACATTCGACAGCTGACAGCGCATGCGCCGTCGCGCTGTATATATACTCAAGGTCGGCGCTCGCTCGCTCAGTTGCCGCTCGTACGTTGGTTTGTACGGCGCGTCGACGTCCGAAGTCGCCGTGAAATGATTGCCAACGAATCCACAAACAGAATGATCGACGTCCCTTCGACCAGCGCCGGCCAAACTGTTGGCAGAACCGCTTCCGCATCCTCCTCAGTGTTCCTCCGGGGGAAGCTGCGGGCAATTTTTTTCTGAGCAACTTGTATCAGCGACATGACAACAATAGTGCGCTACTGTTTCTGATTCTGAACAAAAGCTGTAGAGAGGTGATATTACCAGACAAGCCCTTCGTGAACAGAAATTTAATGGGGGGGGGCAAGACATTAGGATACAGTTATTATGTCTTGCAACTGTCTTGTAGAACACCACTGGATTTCTTATGAAAATCTCAAGTGACTAAATTTTGTCATTGGCGTTATTGCTTCCATAGCATCTGCACGAAGCGGAAGTTTTATGTATACTGTCGCAGTTATTGTAGCCACTTCGGGGAGTGCCCATAATACTGGACCATTCAATGCCACCCATGCTATAAAACCAGCAATTTCATTTAAGTTGAACTCGCAATGGCCAGGTACCCACACTAATTTCAGTAGCTGCAACTGAGGAGGGACTAGCATACGGAGCATTTTTCAGGCCATAGATTTTGATGACGCCGTGATTCGCAATTATACTGACAAAGAATCAATAATTATGATTGCGTTATGGACATTAAAAGGTAGCTCAGTATTGAAAAAATGACCATCATAGAAATTGTGGATTTGACCTTCCACCATTTTGGTGAATGATGGTGCTGGAAATATTGATGGCACATGGTGGATGGTGGCACATGATGGATGTTGGAGTGCCGGCAATGCTGGTGCGCGAAACGGCGTCTGAACCACCGCGGCAATCTGCCTATAAAAATGAAAATGATAACTGTATAAAACAGTACAGAAAGCACCCATAAAGATCGCGACAATGAGGATTCGTACGTGCCACCTCCGTATTTCCAGCTGAACACGCTAACCACTGGGCCAGGCCCACTTTTAAGTACCTAGTGAACTTATGAACTGAACGGCCAACTGCAGTTTTGTTTGTTGCTTACTCCAGACAGACTGAATCTGCACCAGCTACTAAAACTGGCACATTCAATAAACACAAACCACTGTTGCCTAAAACAATTTACACTGCGATACTGACAACAGCAATACGTTTTTTTACAATTCAGAACCGCGAAAAAAACCAAGTGGATAAGGACCAGGTAGAGTTTACCGGCGGTTACTGTCAAGTTTATAATCCGTTTCTCGCTCGTACTAAATGGCGACATCTGCTGAGGCTTTATGACGCCTCTAGGCTCATTTATTAGATACGCCCACACAAGTTATTGAGTAATATGTTTTTCGGGCAACATAGAGAGCAGTCATGCCAAAGCACTGCTGTAGCTCTATCGTTACCAACAACTACATAACGGCTTGGCCAATAGAAGGCAGTGAGCAGGAAACATTAGGCTCTCATATTGGTTCAGTAAGCATAACCTATTGGAAATAAACGAATGGTGGGTGTGGTGTAAACCACCACCCACCATTATAGTAGTATAATATAGTGATTGAATGCTGTAAAACGCCCACCAACACCATGGTGCATGGTTGGATACGGTGAATGCTGCTGTGCCGGTTACGCTTGAGGGCGAAATGGTGTCATAATCACCGTGACGAGCTGCCACAAAAGTGGAAATAAGAACGAATTGTATGATAACGATGTAAAAACACCCGTAAAAAAGATAGGCCACCACTTAGATTGAAACGTGCGACCTGCAAATTTCTATGCGAAGACACTAACAACTGCGCTAAAGCAACTTGACGAAACATGCGCGTTAAGTAGTTAGTTCACATGCGAACTGACAGGTCTACTTCAGTTTTGTTTATCGCGTACTCGACATAGACGAGATCCGCACCTGCTGCTACTAAAAGTTTTACATATATAAACACAATCAACTGCCACCTGTAATGATTGTCACTGCAATATTAGCACCAGCGCTATTTCTTGTTACCATTCACAACTACAAGAAAAAAAAACAAGTGGACTGGGTAGCAGGTACAGTTTAGCGGTGGAGTCTGTCAAGTCTAATATCCGTTTCGCACTTGATCCAAAGGCAGACACCTGCTGAGGCTTTATCACGCCTCTAGGCTCATTCCATGGATACACTGACCTAATGGATTGCGTATTTGGATGCTTTTCGCAAAAAAGTAGAGTGCAGTCATGTCAGCGCCCTGCTGTAGCTCTATCGTTAGCAATAACTACGTAACTGCCTGGCCAAAACGAATGCGGTGCGCAGGAAACATTATGCTATCATATTAATTCAGAAAGCATACGAAGTTCCAAGTCTGTGTTTTCGAATGACAGCCAGAAAACTGCCGGCGAAGGCGACCGGTGGCTGTAGGTGAGGGGAGACGTACGTTCTCTGGAAGTACAGGAAATGAGTCGCATCGGTATTTGTTGCTTCTTGCAATGACACCGTACCCAATGAAACTGCTTCACTTAGGGTAAATTATGATTATCATAGCTGTGCTGTATTGTCAATCTTACTCGTTGAAATTGTGTAATCTGAAACCCAAAAGCACAGACAACACAATTGTAGGAGCTCAGTCAGTAGGCCTAACCTTTGGTGTAAATCGTTGTGGTATAACATGTAGTGTACAGTTCCCAGCTTGGCACACCCTATATATTGCCCGCTACTATAAGCCCACCCGTCCTCTTCATTGTTTACTGCTTCCCAGCAGAATCGCATTGGTGGGCAGGGCTTCTCAAGATTGCTTACTATGTAGCCGCTACTTCCCACCATCATTTTCACTTTACCCATCTTCTGTACACCATGCCACCCAGCATGTCCCGGCTCATCCGTCATTTTCCACTACGTCCCTCTATTCTACCATAGTTACCATTATACCCACTATTATTTCTACTCGTGCACCGTGTTTTCTAGTATCCACCATGGTAGTTTTTTCGATAGGGTACGAATAGACAAGTCTGCGTTCTCACTTAAAAGCCAGAGTAGTGCCAGCGAGTGTGACCGGTGGCTGTTGCTGACGGGAGGCGTACGCTGCTGTAAGTGCTGGCACTGCGTCGAATCGATGTTTGCCGCTAATTGCGTGGACACTGTACTCAACAAAATGAAAATGCTTCATTTAGGTTACATTAGGCCACAAATGTGCTGTACTGCGGTTCTTACTCTTCGAAATTGTGTACTCTGTAACCTAAAAGCGCTGATAACACTTGTCGGGGCTCGACCAGTCGCCCTATTGCCTTTGGTGGAAATCATGGCGGTAGAACAGAAGAATGAGAGTCAAATTTGGTGGGGCTCGTCTCGACGTATATTGAAGTTAAAAGTTTATGCATTTTAGCGTCACAGCAACTTCGTAAACCTAAAAATATGGCTCAAGTTTTGAGTTTGCAAGGATTGCCAGAGTTGCGTTTCTAGCTTGGTGACACGAGCGACCGCTATATCTAGTTTATTTTTAAAGGGTAATTCCTATATCTCTATATTCAAAGGGTAATTGCGAACAGGAGCTCATTTATGTTTGGACAAATGCGTGGCGATGTAATAAATTCGCTGTCGCTGTTCACAGCGACACCTCTGGTTCTCTAAACATCACAACAAAGCACCACATAGCGCATGTCAAACTGATGTATTCGTGCACGAAATGTAAACATTCACGGCCGCATTCTACGCTCCTCAAAATTAAAGTGTTGTTGACACCAGAGGAAAAAAAACGTGCTAGAACTCGTAGTAAGCAGCAGTTGTTTTTTTCTACCGTAATTATACTTTGCGCATTCCAGAGTGAATCATTACGAATGATTAGGGATTTCACATTCTGCCGTCTGCTTTTGTATCATGCCTACATCATCCACCAAGTCACCATCTTACCACCGTCATCCAGCTTGTTAACCAAGCCGTCCACCACACACGTTTTGAATCGCCACCATCAGACCGAATTTTCCACCGTTGCTATCATTGGGTCGCCAACACCACCATTTGCTTCCATTTTTTCCGTTCTCGTCATCATCAGCCATCATTTTCCGCTGACACCAGCAACTGCTCGCCACCACCACCATCATTGCCACAATTGTTTTTACTCTCACCATCACTATGAACACTACAGCTTCCGCCATATCCACTGTCATTTCCATCATATCCATTATCGTTTCCACCATATCTAGTATTATTTCCGCCATATCCACCAACAATACAAGCATTCACCAACACAGGGTTTTCAATAGGGCATCTGCAGTGCAAGAAAGATTGGTAACAGTTGGGCTTCAAAAATGAGGGTGAAGTTCGGTAGTCCTCATGAAACAGACATGCCAAAGGAATGAGAGTACGTACGTACACCAATCTTTTCATTGATTACTGAAGCACCTGTGTCTATAACATTCGTTTGTGCGTCTTGAAGATGATAGTACATCTGTTTATTTATGATCTGCTATAAGTGCAGTTTAGGCTGACAGAGGAAAATCTCATCAAATGCTATCTGATGATTCTTATTTGAAACTTGTGTTGCAAACGCATTTCATTTTTCACATTTGTCCTGCCAAGATATTTCACAACAAAAGTAATCTGAGGTGTTCTAAACCATGGCCAATGGGCAAGAAAAAAAGGTGCATAGATCATTTATATTTTTATGTCATCTTCGAGAGAGCTACAAAATTTCAAAAATGCTGGAACCATTAGGATACGGAAACGACAAGTAAATAGGCAATCTTGCTTCCTGATACAAGATATCGCTTGTAACAAACATAGACAGCCCTAGACACAATCTAAAGGCTTCTCGTTCTAGTACTTTTCCTCATCTTTTTCTTCTGCTAACCATCAATTCTATCCTGCATAATATATATATATATATATATATATATATATATATATATATATATATATAATACTTGCAGTATTGTGAATATATATATATATATAATACTTGCAGCATTGTGAATATGTATATATATATATATATATATATATATATATATATTCACAATACTGCCAGTCTCCAAAGAGACCATAGCAGGTGGGCACTACAGTATACAGTTAGAGAGAGCACTTAACACTTTCAGGATCGTAAATTGGTGAATAATGTGCAAAATACAAATCAGCAACCTTGAAGCATACAATCAGCACTTATGCACACCATACACACCAAATACAAGTGAATGCTGGTTTGCATGTCACAGAAAAGCAGACATATCAAGGACGCTAAAAGACGTAATTTGCAATTCTTGATAAGAAATCTCACAATGACTGGGCATTAGTAGTGAAAGTGGTTAACAAATTCCATTCGTGGATGGCAACTGGAAAAAAAGAGTATTTAAACGCATCATTGTTACATTTATGTTCTAATAGAGTATTTGTATGTAGGTGCCGGGTAGCTCGTGTTTGCGAATATTCAACGTAGTTTGAGACATCTAATTTGAAATAATTATGTAGGAGTTGATAAAGAAATTTCAAACGTGCCTGCTTCGCCCGTATTTCGAGCGTGGAAAGCCCAGAAACAGCTAGTAGGGTAGTGGGTGAATCGGCTAGTTTAAATTTGTTATGTATGAATCTTATGACCTTTCTTTGTACCTTTTCTATTTTTTATGTTAGTCACGTTTTGAGAAAACCATACGGTATTTCCATATTCAAGGATTGGCCTAATGAATGTTTTGTAGGCTAGTAGTTTCGTCGAGGTGGGTGCCAGATGGAGCGATCTGCGAATAAAAAATAGTTTTTGCATAGCAGAAGAAGTAACATTATCAATGTGAGCGTCCCACCTTACATCAGATGGTATTGTTAAGCCTAGATATTTGTGTCTGTGTACATTCGTGAGAGCAGCATCATTTATGTTATAGCGAAGAATAGAGGGTTCTTTTTTCCGTGTTATCGTCATGCATGCAGATTTTTTTACGTTGATTGTCATCTGCCAATGGGAGCACCATTCTGCAACGGTATTAAGAGACTTGTTGAGAGAGAGGTGATCTTGTTGATTGTTAACTTCTCGCCCCGCCGCGGTGGTCTAGTGGCTAAGGTACTCAGCTGCTGACCCGCAGGTCGCGGGTTCAATTCCCGGCTGCGGCGGCTGCATTTTCGATGGAGGCGGAAATGTTGTAGGCCCGTGTGCTCAGATTTGGGCGCACGTTAAAGAACCCCAGGTGGTCAAAATTTCCGGAGCCCTCCACTACGGCGTCTCTCATAATCATAGCGTGGTTTTGGGACGTTAAACCCCACAAATCATTCATCATCATTGTTAACTTCTCGATAAATGATACAGTCGTCTGCGAATAACCTTATTTTACTATCTATCTATCTATCTATCTATCTATCTATCTATCTATATATATATTGTTACCACATGTGTAATTTAGGTATGTGCACCAGTGTAGCGGGGAACATGGTGGTAGCAAAAGAAGAGGACGTTCGGTTGGTGGCAAGAGCTCGCTGCTTCGCGTTCACTGCGGTATACCGTCGAGTCGACCGTTACGTCTGCTTCGAATAAACCCCTCGTAGGCGTAACAGAGTGGTGGAGGTGCGGAGTACGACACGTCGACGTACCACGGAGCCACAGTTGTTCGGAGTTCGCCGGAGCCGTTGTCTTGCCGGTCTGCCGCCGACAACAGTCGTCATGGCCCAGAGCGAAGGTCAGGAATCAACTGCCTCGACTTCGCACCAATCTACACTGACTACACCTCGGCATCACTACATGGAACCCCGCCCATTCGCAGGAATGGCAGGAGAAGATGTGGACGCGTGGCTAACGCACTACAAAAGAGTGAGCCGGTACAATCACTGGAACTCTATTGATCAGCTGGAAAACGTCGCGTTGTTTCTCACGGACACTGCACTGATGTGGTATGAAGACCACGAAGAGTCCTTGACGACATGGGCTCTTTTTGCTCAAGAACTCAAGAATTGTTTTGGTGACTCCGACTCAAAAAAGAAAAGCGCGGAGCGGACTCTTGCTGGAAGAGCCCAGACTCCCGGAGAAACCTGCACTGCTTATATAGAGGACGCCCTCAAGCTTTGCGAGAATATAAACCCGCACACGTCCGAAGAAGACAGGGTCGGACAACTATTGAAAGGCATAGCGGAAGACGTTTACAATTTTCTGATAGGCAGGGATGACCTCATCTCTGCCTCCGACGTCCAACGCCAATGCCGCACGTTTGAAAACTTGAAAAATCGTCGCATCGCCCCGAAATTTGGTAGGCTGGCAAATGCGACAACTGTTGCCAGCGTCGACGTGAGCCCGCCCACCGACCTTGCGGCTATTATTCGGGCAATTGTGCGTGAAGAGCTGCAGCGACAAGGTGGTAGGGTCGACGAAACCATTCCTCATCCACCTACCAATCCACCCTAATACACGGCGGCACCATCAGCTCCTTTGCCACCATGGGTATGTGTGGCAGACATCAGCGAAATTGGAAATCCGAGGCCACGTCGTGAATCATTCGCGGCCGACCAGCGATATGGCCAGCGCCTTCGGCACGGCCCCGCCACACAGAGGTGGGCAGCCCCCGCTCAGCAAGCTCGTCACCGACCCTTCACAGCTGAGCGGTCTCAGCATTGGTTCAGCGAGCGTCCTCTACCAGTCTGCTACAACTGTGGCTTTGAAGGACACATTGCCAGGTATTGCAACTACCGGCAGCCACCAAGGTACGACCAATCACCGAGATTTAACCGTTCTGGCCTTATCCGAGCACCGACAATCCCGGGAAGCGCGTCTTACGAGATCCCAGGACCAGTACGAAACCAATCTCCGGCCTCTGACCGCAGTGTGACACCACCAGCTGCCCCTCGCGCCAACCGATCACCGTCTCCTCGGCGCCGCCACTCCTCGCCTCCTACGGAAAACTAGCCGGCGCGGCCGTTGGAGGTGAGGTCGCCGGACAGTCTTCGATTTCAACAGATATACCTTCGTTAGCTTCCATGCTTAGAAATAAGGTTCGAGTGCTTATCGATGGTGTACCGACGATGGCGTTTGTGGACACAGGTGCAAGCGTGTCAGTGATGAGTTTAGTTTTCACCCGCCTTCTTGGACGAAAGGTTATGTTTCGTTGGGACCGTCCTGATACGTTTCGTGGAGTGAGTGGAGAGGTGTTACAACCTATTGGTGTCTGCACTGCGACTGTTAGTTTGGCATGCCAGAACTTTGTCGCGGAGTTTGCTGTTCTCCCTCATACTACGCACGACGTCATTCTGGGACTCGATTTCTTGAAGCTATGTGGTGCTACTGTTGATTGCCGCACAGGACAAATTACAGTAGATTCTGATATCCCAGTTTCGTTTATGGAAAACTCGCCCTCTCAAGAAAGTGTTCTTTGCGTGTCTGTGGACACAACTGTGCCGCCGTTGTCTGCAAAATGTGTCCCTGTTGCCTGTTCACCTGCAAGCGAAAAAACATTTGACGCAACTGTGGAGCCCGTGCATCTCAGTTGCATAAAGAAGACAGTTTTAACACCCTACTGTACATTATCGGTTGCGCAAGGGCATACTAGTTTATGGGCGATTAACTGCTCTAATGAACCTACAGTGCTGCCGAAGGGTCTGAAACTTGCAGAGATTCGTGAACACCAAGTATTGTCGCTTGCCACCCTCGCAGAAAGCAATGATTCCCCGGATAAGACCCGTTGCGATAATCTGCACGCCAGGGACACCACCATTATGGCTATGATTGATAAGTCACTCAGCACCAAGGAACGTAGTGAACTGGTGAGTATTCTCCGCAAACATGCCGGTATTTTTTATTTCGCACAGCATGATTCACCGTCATTCCCTGCTTCTTGTATAAAGCACCGAATCGACACGACATCTCACAGACCTCTCCGACAGCAACCATATTGTGTATCACCTTCAGAACGCGCAGTGATCAATGAACAGGTTTGCGAGAAGCTCAAACAAAATATAATTCAAGAATCATGTAGTCCGTGGGCCGCTCCAGTAATTCTAGTGAAGAATAAAGATGGGATATGGCGATTTTGTGTCGACTACCGCCGTCTCAACGCCATCACTAAAAAAGACGTATACCCACTCCCACGGATTGATGATGCTATCGACTGTCTATCATCGGCCTCTTACTTTTCGTCTGTGGATCTGAGGTCAGGCTACTGGCAGATTCCAATGCACGAGGAAGACAAGGCGAAAACGGCATTTTTTACGGCAGATGGACTACTTGAATTCAATGTGATGCCGTTCGGACTCTGCAACGCACCCGCAACTTTTGAGCGATTTATGGACAACGTTCTACGTGGATTGAAGTGGGAAGTGTGTATGTATTACTTCGACGACGTTGTAATTTTTGAGCGCACCTTTTGTGAGCACAACACACGCCTTGGTCTCGTACTGGACTGTCTAAGCAAAGCACGCTTGGTGCTCAACTCAAATAAATGTCGTTTTGGAGAGCGCCAAACACTCGTCCTTGGACACTTAGTAAACAAAGAAGGCATAAGACCGGATCCCGCCAAGACGGCCGCAGTGGAGGCATTTAAGCAGTCAAGCTCGGTGAAAGAACTGCGAAGCTTTTCGGGGCTTTGTTCATACTTTCGCCGATTCATTCCTGGCTTTGCCAATATCGCATACCCGCTCACGTGTCTGCTTCAGAAAGGTGCGCAGTTTGACTGGACCCCGGAATGCGAGTCTGCTTTTTCGGAGTTGAAGTTTCTTTTGACGTCCCATCCGATTATTCGCCACTTCAATCCTCTCGCTCCCACTGAGATTCTCACAGACGCCAGCGGTATTGGTGTAGGTGCTGTCCTGGTTCAACGCTTGGATAATCAAGAAAAGTCGTAGCATATGCAAGTCGCTCGCTCAGCAAAACCGAGCGTAACTACACTGTCACAGAGCAAGAATGCCTTGCAGTAGTCTTCGCAATGCAGCGCTTCTAGTCCTAACTGTATGGACGCCCCTTTACCGTCAACAAAGCAACAAAGGGACAGCGTCGTACAACAGCTTCTTGCTACCAAACCAAAATCATCGCCTACGCGCTTCTGCATCCGAGACGGGCTAGTGTACAAAAAGAGCTACACCAACACCGGCTCACGATAGTTTCTGGTTGTTCCGAAGAGTCTTCGCGTTTATGTTTTGCAGGCTATGCATGATGACCCAACATCCGGTCATCTAGGCACAGCGAAAACTCTGTGCCGTCTTCAAGAAAGATTCTACTGGCCCAAAATGCGCCAGACGACGGAACAATACGTGTCTAGCTGTAACGAGTGTCAACGTCATAAGCGCCCAACAAGTGCTCCTTTAGGGCGATTACATCGGGTGCCACCCCCTAGAGCTCCATTCGAGCAAGTTGGGATTGACCTCCTTGTACCCTTTCCCCGGTCTTCTGATGGAAATCGCTGGATAGTCGTTTGCACCGACCATTTAACACGGTACTGCGAGACAGCTGCAATACCATCGGCAACTGCAGCCGATGTGTCTTCCTTCATGCTACGTTTTGTAATTCTTTGACATGGACCTCCCGAAATCGTAATAAGTGACCTTGGCCGACAATTCACAGCAGTCGTGAAGGAAGAGATGCTTCGTGTCTGTGCTTCAAGGTTTCGGCACTCTACGCCATACCATCCCCAAACGAACGATCTAACTGAACGAACGAACAGAACTCTCTCGAACATGCTGTCTATGTATGTTGCGTCCGATCACAAGGACTGGGACAGTATTCTACCCTTTATCGCATATGCATTCGACACCGCTCAGCATGAAACTACCGGCTACAGTCCTTTCTTTCTTCTATATGCTCGACCACCTCGTCATATCCTGAATACCATCTTCCCGTGTTTGGACCACCGTGATCCCTGCATATCCGAGATCATCTGTCGGGCAGAAGAAGCTAGACGCCTTGCTTATTTGCGCACTCTTGCATCGCGAGATCGCTCAAAGGCACATTTTGACCGCCGACGCCGACACGTGACGTACAATCGCGGCGACCTAGTGTTGCTGTGGACACCAACTAGAAAACGCGGTTTAAGCGAGAAACTGCTAGCGCACTATGCGAACCTTATCTTGTTTTAGACCGTATCAGTGATTTAGTTTACCGCATACCGCGTCTCCATTCAGACGGCCAACGGTCTGCAAAAACTGAACTTGTCTATGTTGCACGTTTGAAGCGTTTATTCCTCGAGAGACTGTTTGACTCGCCTAGTGGGCTTCGCCTGCGCGGAGGGAAGTGTTACCACATGTGTAATTTAGGTATATGCACCTGTGTAGCGGGGAACATGGTGGTAGCAGAAGAAGAGCACGTTCGGTTGGTGGCAAGAGCTCGCTGCTTCGCGTTCACTGCAGTATACCGTCGAGTCGACCGTTACGTCTGCTTCGAATAAACCCTTCGTAGGCGTAACAATATATACATATATATATATATATATATATATATATGTACATATATATATATGTATATGTATATATATATATATATATATATATATATATATATATATATATATATGGCACAACGGGAGCGTTGTCAACAAGGATAAATATATTTATTTATCCTTGTTGACAACGCTCCCGTTGTGCCATATCCCATACCTTCACAAAGACTAACTAACCCATTGAATTATTACTCCCACTATATATATATATATATATATATATTGACGCGTGTGTACTGGTGGACCAAAACGACGATAAGGGGATTTGGCGGACACCAGGTAGTGGAGCTCGGGCTGATCGAAGATAAAGAAGGTGATCTTGCTGTTCGGCTGCTGAGTGTCGCTGTGTCAACGTTTATCTGCCTTTCGTTCGCGCTGTACCGCGACACTGGTGGAAGTGCTGGGCCGCAACCCTACCTAATGCTCCATACTCTCACTGGGAGCCGTTCATCCACCTCGAACGCATTGTCACCCAGTGCAACTCCCGTGCACCGGTTCAGTCGGCGGCTGATAGGCCTCGCTCATGAGTTCACTCCTTCCACAGAACCTCGCAGGCACCAATTATTTCTCCAAATGGCCAACGCGTCCGCAACTAGCGCCCCAAGGCCCCCCGCCAACACAACCTTCACAGGTAATCATCTTTCAACCGCTGGTTCTCGATCACTTTATTGGTGGCGCCCTTGAAGATGTTGACAACTGGCATGAGCACTATGAGCGTGTTTCCAAGATTAATCTATGGTTGGAACAAGAAAAGCTCTCACGCGCCTATTTCTACCTTGACGGCGGTGCAAAATTTGGGTATGAGAACAGAGAAGCCAGTCTGTTAACTTTGGGCGACAACCGACAACAGCTTGTCGACACGTTCACCAATGTTGATCAACGCGACCGTGCACAGCAGCTGTTGGAGCTACGCGTTCAAAAACCCAATGAAAGCGTTACTGTGTTTGCTGAAGATATGACTCGTCTTTTTCGTCGAGCTGACCCGAACTTAAGTGAAGATAGGAAGCTGAGCTACCTCAGGCGTGGCGTTTTCAACTTTTCGCCGCAACTTTTCGCCGGGCTTCTGCGCCACCCTCCAATTACCGTAGTTTACTTTATAATGGAGGCTACGGCTATTGAGTGGGCCCTCCATCAACAATGCAGGCAATATGATCGAATATCTAGCAGCCCCCCAATCAGTGCAGCCGCCATACCTGAAAGTCAAAGCTCCCTGCGAGACCTCAATAGGGAGATAGTTCGCAAAGAAATGCAAAAGTTCACGACTCCGGTTGCTCAAACCCCCGTTGCGTCTGACGCTGAAGTGGTAGGCGACGAAATCCGCCACGCGATTTCTATCGCTGGTCCTGATAACGAGCACCATCCCATGAGTTACGCCGACGCTCTGCGACGTTCACCATCTGGTACATCGCTGCCATACCACGCAGTGCCGACGGTTCCTTGGTCACCGCCACAAGAGCAGACCCTGAGCCGACCGCCAAGCCAACCGACGTACCACCAGTCGTCCACAGCAGCACCATGGGCATCGTCGCAAGAAGGGAGGCTCAGACATCCACCGCTCCGAAGAACAGACGCATGGCGCACAATTGATCGACGTCCATTATGCTTTAACTGTGGAGGTGCAGGTCATATTGCCCGTCATTGCTGGCACCACAGTAATTCGTTCCGCCCTCTTCGAACATGGTCTGACGATGGATGAGCGAACGAAGAACACATACCACGCCGGGAGGACGCCTCTTTCCATGGAGCCCGTTGTCACTTTTATGGCTACCGTACTTCTGACGAGGAGGCAATACCTACCCGCCTGCTAGGTTTGGGACGTCAATCCCGCTCTCCTTCTCCCGCTCATTCACCTTCGTCACACCGACGTGCCTCCGCGGACCTTAAGCAAGAAGATCACCCAGCCCACGCCGGGGAAACTGAGGGCGGCGACCTCCGGGGGTAAGGTTGCAGGCCATGAAGATGACGATGAAAAGCCCCAGGTACACGACGCTGTAAATCCGTCAAGACGTGAGAGTGCATTACACGACGCTTTTAATCCGACAAGACGTGAGAGCGACGCCATTGTGACCGCCAACTTTAGTGTTTTTCTTGACGGCCAGAAAGTAACAGCCTTAGTCAACACCGGTTCTAACTTTTCTTTTATCAGTCAAGACCTCGCCATCCGCCTCAAGAAAGTGAAGACGCCGTGGACAGGCGCTCAAATAAGGACGGCAGGTGGTCAGTTATTGATGCCCTATGGAAGACGCACAGCGAGAATTTACATTGGAGGTTCTTCCTTTATTGCGTCGTTCGTCGTTCTCGCCGCATGATGCAAGGATCTTATTATTGGTATGGACTTCTTACGAGAGTACGGCACCATCATCAATATGCCAGACAGTTTGATTACGTTCCGCATCAGTTCAGGCGCACCTAAATTTACACAGGCGCGACCAAACCAATTGCGTCTAACTGATGAAGATGTGGTTCTCCCTCATCGGTCATGCGGGCTTGTTTCTGTGGCAGCCGCTGTCCAGTTTGACGGCGAAGGAGTAGCAGACCGAATAACATCGCTTCTCTTCACACACGGCATTTCCGTCGCAAGAGGTATCGTCAGTGTCACCGCGGGACGAATGGACTTGCTTTTGACAAGTTTTAGTGATGAACGCCGGCACCTTTCAAAAGGCATGGACGTTGATTACTTCGACGATATCACAGACGCAGAAGGCTTCTTGGCAGTAGTCGACGAGGCACTTACATTTGACTCAACACCAGTTCTCGACGTTAGCACTACTTTGCCTATGAACGAGCGAAAGAGGCGTCTTGAGCTACTGGCCGAATTCAAAGACTACTTTTCGACAACATCAACAGTATGCCGCACACCTCTAACCAAGCATCAGATAATTATCGAGGACATGGCAAGACCAATTAACCAAAACCTCTATTGCGTGGCTCCAAAGGAACGCGAAGTGATACAAGAGCAAGTCAACAAAAAGCTAGAAGGTGACGTCAGTCAGCCCTCAAAAGCCCCTGGGTGTTGCCTGTAGTCCTCGTTAAAAAAAAAGACGGCAGTCTGCGCTTCTGTGTAGATTACTGAAATCTCAATCAAGTGACAAAGAGAGATGTGTATCCACTTCCTCTTATAGATGACTATCTCGACAGACTTCGATATGCTCGTTACTTTTCATCAATGGCCTTAAGGAGTGGGTATTGGCAGATCGAGATAGACCCAAGAGACCGCGAGAAGACTGCCTTTGTGACACCAGATGGCTTATATGAATTTAAAGTCTTGCCCTTTGGTTTACGCTCAGCGCCTGCTAACTTTCAAAGACTCATGGATACCGTACTTTCTGGGTTGAAGTTGAAAACCTGCTTGGTCTACCTTGAGGATGGCGTAGTTTTCGCCGCAACATTTTACCAGCACCTTAAAAGAATTGAGGCAGTTTTACAAGCCTTACAGTCCGCGGGCTTGACGTTGAAGCCTGAAAAGTGCCACTTTTGCTATGAATAGCTGCAATTTCTTGGCCACGATGTCAGTCACGCAGGCGTTCGTCCTGATTTGAAAGAAATTTATGTAGCGCGAGGCGAAAAAAACGAACACAGGAAAGAATAGACTGAGAATACAGAGCGCTGAAGGCTGAGCGCTCTGTCTTCTCAGTCTATTCTTTCCTGCGTTCGTTTTTTTGCCTCACGCTACATAAATTTTTTTGAAATAATTCACCAACAAGCCCACATCGCAAGTCTTTTCGTCCTGGCCTGAAAAGATTGCAGCTGTTGCACAGTTCCCGGTGCCGACTGATAAGAAGGCTGTCCGACGATTCCTCGGACTATGTGCGTATTATAGGCGATTCATCGCGGACTTCGCACGCATCGCATCACCGTTAACCCGCCTCAAGAGAGAAGATGTTGCCTCCAATTGGAGCAACGAAGAAAAAGATGCTTTTAAGAACCTCCGCAAGCGACTACAGACGCCTCCAGTGCTTGCCCACTTTGATGAGAAAGCCCCAACGATGCTACACACTGATGCCAGCAATGTTGGTTTGGGAGCTGTGCTTGTGTAGCTGCAAGAGGGCACAGAAAAGTAATCGCCTATGCAAGCCGAACACTAACACACGCCGAGACTAATTACTCCACAACTGAGAAGGAATGCCTCACAGTGGTATGGGCGGTCACAAAATTTCGCCAGTTTTTATACGGCCGCCCTTTCAAAGTCATCAGCGACCACCATTCACTGTGTTGGTTGACAAATCTTAAGGATCCTACCGGGAGATTAGCGCGTTGGAGTCTCAGGCTGCAGGAGTACGACATGACGGTTGGACACAAGTCAGGGAACCCCAACATGGACGCCGACTGTCTATCCCGCTCACCTATTGAATCGGCAACTTTAACCGATGAGGAGGAAACAGCATTTCTCGGTGTGCTTGACTCGACCGCTATTGCGTAGCAAAAACGAGACGACCCAGAGTTACTTGCCCTAATTAATTACCTGGATAGAAGATCTGAGAAGGCACCAACTGTTTTCGTAAGAGCACTGTAATCATTTTGCTTACGGCGCGGGGTACTACGCAAAACAAACTTCTCTTCGACAGGATCTGCGTATTCGCTAGTCATCCCAGCAGCCTTTCGCTCCAAATTACTCGAAGATTGCCACAACTAGGTGACTTCAGACCACTTAGGTTACACGAGAACGTTGGGCAGAGTATGGCAGTGCTACTTCTGGCCAAGACTGATCATAGCCGTAAAACACCGTGTTCGTACTTGCCTCGACTGCCAGTGACGGAAGTCACCACCGACTGAACCAGCTGGCCTCCTGCAGCCCGTGCAGGTCCCAAGAAGACCATTATACCAGATTGCCATGGGTATTTTGGGCCCACTTCCAACTTTTACTGCTGGGAACCGCTGGGTTATTGTCGCGACTGATTACCTTACCCGTTATGCTGAAACAGAGGCTATCAAGAGAGGTACAGCAGTGGAGGTGGCACATGTTTTTTTATTGAGAACGTTGTCCTGAGGCATGGTGCACCAAGCGTCGTAATCACAGACAGAGGATCTGCATTTACGGCAGCTATATTGGATCAAGTCCTCATGCGGAGTGGAACAACCCATCGTAAGACCACCGCCTACCACTCGCAAACGAACGGGCTTACAGAGCGTCTGAACGAAAAAATTGAGACATGCTTTGAATGTACGTAAACGTCGAAGACGAAAACTGGGACGCAATCTTGCCATATATCACGTTTGCATACGACACGGCCAAGCAAGAAACAACCCGGATGACCCCGTTCAGCCTAATTCACGGAAGGGAAGTACGAAGCATGTTAGATGCAATGCTAGCGCACGAATTCGACGACATCGAACCGGACGCCGAGATGTTTACAGAACGAGCGGAAGAAGCAAGGCAACTAGCACGCTTGCGAATCCAGCAACAACAAGAGTACGACGCGAGCCGCTACAATTCTCGCCGCAGAACAGTCGTTTACCAGACCGGCGACAGAGTATAGGTTTGGACGCCCATTCGGAAACGAGGACTCTCTGAAAAGCTTCTAAGGAGATACTTTGGGCCATACCTAGTACTGCGACGACTGAGTGATGTTACTTGCGAGGTCGTCCCCGACAGTTCGTATAGTAGGAGGCTTCGCCAGCACCGTCCTGAACTAGTTCCTGTTGTGCGCATGAAGCCTTATGAAAGGTAGTGACTGCGCAAGACAGTTCTTTAAAAAACAAAAAAACTGCACTACTGGTTTAGCATCGGGGCGATGCTCGTTAAGAGAGGGGCAAATGACGCGTGTGTTCTGGTGGTCCAAAACGACGATAAGGGAATTTGGCGGACACCAGGGGTTGGAGCTCGGGCTGATCGAAGATAAAAAAGGTGATCTTGCTGTTCGGCTGCTGAGAGTCGCTGTGTCAACGTTTATCTGCATTTCGTTCGCGTTGTATCGCCACACTATATATATATATATATATATATATATATATATATATATATATATATATATATATATATATATATATATATATATATATATATATATATATATATATATATTGTGAAAAACGGTGGCCGGCTGATGGGCAGCTACACACTGCTCTGCCCTGACCCACCGCGTCCAGGTTACCCACCAATCTTCAGGGTTCAAGAACAAGAGGATTTTGAAGACTGGCTCGCTGAATACGAAAGGGTAAGCGTGATCAACCACTCCGATGCGGCAAAGCGCAACTTCGTGTCATTTTATTTGAACGGCGTCGCCAGAGTGTGGCATTTCAACCCACTGCGTGTCTTCCCGACAGAATCTGTTTCAAAGCGTACAAGACGGGGGTATTCGGGTGCCCCGCCGTTCATAAGCTTCAATCCAAGCAACAGTTGCGTGGTCGTGTGCAGCAAAAAGGTGAAATGTTCACCATTTCATCGCTTTGAAGACAATGTCAATGTAGGTAACCGCGTTCATGTCGCGATGACCGCTGCTGATAAGATCAGGCATATATTGCCAAGAATGGAAGATGACGCCTTTCTGATGCTACTGGCAAGGAACGCATTCGCAGTGTTTCAACTCGTCAGTCTTGGCTGAAGTTTTGATGAACTGCGCAAACAAAGCGCAGCCACCCACAACACTGCTTTACAGACGCCTTCGATTTTGGATTAGCTGTTGCTTCTAAACACGCATCTCTCCTGCTGCAGAATAAGGATTTCGTCGATAACAAGGTCACTCGCCAGCTTCCGCTGATACTGCTTGTTCATGACCCGTCGACTTTCCTGTTGGCACCTGCTCTCCAACGCTTCATTACGGACCAAGTTGCCCAAGAAGTTTCGCCTTCTTTCTATCAAGCTTCGACTGCTGCTCCCCAAAAGAACGCCGTAGTCGCTTCCTGACCTGTGCTGCGAAATTTCGGCCCACGTCGCCTACCTATGCGCCCGCCAGTATCACCTCCCGGCCGACCAGTCGTTGAGCACGCAAGAGCCGATGCCTCTCGGTGTCCGGAAGACAACCCTCCATTTTTTTCAAATGTGGCCTAGTTTCATATGTGGTTCATTGCGGTAACTTTCATGTACCCAACGGGTCCGACAATATGTTGCCACTACGAGTCAGGTATGCGCCACGCCAACTGTGTCGTAGTTGTTCCGATGACTTGGATATACTCCTACCTCCAAGACACAATTATCTACACACTGTTCGCCTCCCTGTTGATCTCATTCGCTCATGCATCTACGGAGAATACTTGTGGGCCAGAAAAACCAAGTATAGCACTATTCACGAGGCAAGAACAGTGGTTTCAGCGAAATACATAAGACCTTAGATTTCTCGACAAAATGTTATAGAAGTCGGTAAGAATCAATACGAACAAAAGCCCTTGTTGACCATACAGGAAATATCACGACAGCTGTTTCTGGACTATGCCTTCGTACGGCTAACGCGCATTACATCAAGCTGTCCGATGCCTGCATAGTCCTTGTCATCATCCAAGATTTTCTTCATGTGATCGAACTCATTGTGTTGCCATCTTGTTGGCATGACGTGATATAAGGGTGGTATTTGCTCTCTGCAAATGGAGCAACCATCAATTGTGTCCGCGCCAAACTAGAACTGCTTCTGTTTTCGACAGACATCATCTATGGACAAGGGCACGTGTCGCAAAATTACTTTTTGATGGCAGCGTTGTACCTTCCTAGTCAAGTGTTCTTGTGTGCATCTCTTGTAACTCCGTAAACGACAGCACAGTGTTTTCTGGGCCCTCTAAAATTGTAGTTCGCCGCTGATCACTGCCATTTGCATTTGCCGTTCTCGAGTTCAAATGTGGTGACTCTACAATATACGTATCAAATTCATTGGCTAAGCTAATTACTTTGCGCCGCAAGAAAGCGATAAGTCAAGCCGAGCCACTGGCGTCATCTTCAATTTTCGACACCATGGACTAGTCCTCTCATAACACCACTATTCAGACATCAACTCCTTGGTCACTACCACGATGTCTCACACTAACTATAGCCAGCGACCTTACGACGATAACTCAGGCCAACTTTTCCGCTTGCTCAAAGATTCTTCTTCGTTTTTTGACTACCAAGCAAGCACACTTGGCCATGCAGCGACTGTTTTGCATACTGTAAGTACTCAAAGCCATAAAGAGAATCGGCAACCTCCTTAATAGGTGAGTGAAAGACGCGCTATCAATGACCAGATAAAAAACTGGCCCCGATTCTGCATGTTACACTGCAAATTTCATCGAAAGACGATAGTCTTGCGTCTGGAGAGAGGGAGCAAACGTTTGTTTGATTTTCTACGCAAGGAAATTGGTGAATAGTATTCTGGAGGCGCTGCGTTAGAGTGCCTCGATCGTGCAGCGGAGACAAACGAGTGCATCGAGGCAGGTTATACACGAGCGCTTCTGGCAGTAATCTTCGAAAACGAAGGCATGCGCGCCCGCGGAGAAAGATTCGCGCCTGTCACGGAGGTGATAATGTGTAAACACAAAGCGGTGGGCAGGTGCCACCACCGTGTCATGGTAGCAAAGCTGAAAACACTTACCTTTTTGAACATGGCGTTGCACTGTCAGCACAGTGCGGTAAACTTTACACTCCCTAAAGTTGCTTGTGTATGGCTCTTCTTGTTTAATGGCACACATACAAAACATCGACGTGCTGTTATGGTGCCTCAGATACGCAAAATAATTGCGTTTCAATTGACAATCGCACAACTATGAACGCTGAACTTTAATCAATATTGGTGTGTGCTGTGGAAGGGGTCGGCCATTTGGTGCGGTTTGAGGTATCGCTAGGGTGGACAAACAGACAAATATACAGGCAGACATACAGGCCATTTTTTGTTTATGGTCTCCAAGCAAGACGGTCGTCTTTAATAACCTCCTTGAACGTGGCTTTATTCAACCTTCGAACAGTCCTAGGGCATCACCTGCCGTCCTTGTTCGGAAGAAACATGACTCACAATGTCAATCTAGAAACTCAGGGTGTTGCTAAACAAGGAAATGAAAGAGTGCTGCATATTTTCCTAATGATCAGAAGTGTCAATAATGAGCCAATCAGAAAAGCTGACATAGAATCTTGTCAAAGAGTGCCTACGTGAAAACCTGAGCGATCCAACATCGTTGTACAATTGTGCTGGGCGTTGCGCGAAAAACATCACAATCAATTGTGTTGGCGTATCTGTCGAATGAGCATAGAAGTGTCATAAAGCCTAAACTGATATCGCCCTTTGAAAGGAGCGAGAAACGGATAATAAACTTGGCAGTAACTGCTAATAAACTCGACCTGCTCCTCAGTTAAATGAGTTGTTTGTTTTTTCCTTGCGGTTGGAAATTGTAACAAAAACATACTGCTGTTGCCTTTATCGCAGAGGCGATTGTTACAGGCAGCAGTTCTTCGTGTTTTTCAAGTGTGCAAATCGTAGTAGCAAGTAGAGATCCCGTCCCTCCCGAGTAAACAACAAACAGGACTGAAGTTAAACAGTGACTTTGTAAGTTGACTACTTCTTTAACACCCATGCCAACAGCTGTCGAGTTGGCGCAGTGTTTAGTGTGCTCAGTTTGAAATTCATAGGTAATGATAATGATGTGTGGTGCTTTATGGCACAAGGACCAATTGATGGCCAAAGAGCGCCATTTCAATGAGTATAGAGATGTGAACATAGATATGTTGCGTGGCTGTATGGGGGCCTTAAACTTCCTCGTGATAATGCGGGTAAAAACATAAGTATTAAAAACATGACAGTGACGTGATATGCATAGTGAAAAGGGTGACAAAATTTTGATAATACAAACGTGTAAAATATTTAGCACTAGCACAAGTGCCTCATCAGCGCCCTTCTGTCCAAGGACTGCGAGGCAAGTGCTTTCTTGTGTAGCCACCGCAGCAAAAACCTCTTTGCAGAGGTCGTGCTACGGGATGCCCGGGTGTATATTATGAAAAATATGAATTTCTTTTAAAAAAGCTAACAATTATTTATGACTAAAAAGCGGTTCCCTACCGACGAACATTGCAGTGTGTAAAGGTATATGTTGTCGGTAGGGTAATAGAAAATGTTGTTTTCTTAGAGTTTCTAACTCTTTACACTGGATTAACATGTGTAGGACCGTTAATGTTTCATCACATCTGTCACACACTGGTGGATCACCACCAGACAAAAGATATGTGTGTGGCGTGTATGTGTGTCCTATCCTGAGCCTCGTTAGTGTTACCTCTGTTAGACGTGATTTTGATACTGGTGGCCAATGGCCAAGGTGTGGCTTGATAACGTGTACCTTGTTTTGTGTGTGTCTATCCCACTTGCTCTGCCAGTAGTCCCTGAGCTTTCGTTTGAGAGACGGCTTAAGATCAAGGGGCGGGATCGATATGGGTGTAGTGGAACTGATTTCTTGGACGGATGCAGCAAGCTGAACCACCATCACGTTGCCTTGGATCTCACGGTGCCCTGGCATCCAGAACACTACACCATGTTGTTTGAGTGTGTAGAGTAAGCATAAAATAGAGTAAAGTGAGTTGGGGACAGGGTTTTTTTTGTTTCTAAGATTGTGCACAGCCGTAACCACACTGAGGGAGTCCGTATAAATTAGTGCTTTTTGTTTTTGTGATTGCTTGATGTGTTTAGCCGCCACAAGTAACGCGTAAGCTTCAGCTGTGAAGATACTTGTGCCTGGATGCAGAGGGCCAGCATCCGAAAAGTATGGGCCGACCGCAGCGTAAAACACAGAGGAGTTAGACTTGGAGGCATCTGTAAAGTACTCAGGACATGTGTATTTGTGTTGAAGTTCCAGGAAGTAGTTTCAGATATGGCCAATAGGTGCATGTTTTGTTACTTCTAGGAAAGACACATCGCAGTCTATAGTCTTCCACTGCCACGGTGGCCGGTATAGTGCAGAAGCCATTAAACTGCGTCCAAATGACGCTCCATTTCCTCAGCTACGCCTTTCAGGCGAACTGAGAAGGGCTGCCTCTTGGAAGGCCTGTTTTGAAACAGAATAGAGCTCGACAAAGCATTAATAGTGGAGTAGGAGGCGTGCTTCTTGTCTGCTTTCACCTTAAGGAAATGAACAAAGGACATGTAAGTTCTCTGCAGATGAAGCGACCACTCATTTGACTCAACATAAAGGCTTTTTTCAGGGTTGGTGCGAAAAGCACCCGTAGAAAGGCGGATGCCCAAATGGTGCACGGGATCCAGCATTTTCAAAGCACTTTGAGTCGCAGACTGATAAACAACGGTCCCATAATTTAAGCGTGCGCGAATGAGGCTCCTATACAAATTCTTGAGACATTTCCTGTCGCTACCCCACGTAGTACGTGACAACACTTTCAGAACACTCTTCGATTTTATACATTTTGTTTATAGATACCTAATTTGCGGTATGAAGGTCAGCTTGTGGTCCAGAATTAGGCCTAAGAATTTATGCTAGGCATTAACAGACAGACGTTGACCATTCAATTGAATGTCAAGTTCTGAGTGCATACCTCTCTTTCGGGAGAACAAGACACATGTGCTTTTTTGTGGGTTCAGTCGGAATCCATTTTCTTCTGCACATTTAGAGACTTTGTTCAAAGCTAGCTGAACCTGCCGTTAACACAATGCCAGGTTGCATGACTTAAAACCAAGCTGGACGTCATCGACATATGTACAATAGAACATATTGCGGGGGATGGAAAGGTGCAAGGAATTCATTTTGATAATAAACAGTGTACAACTAAGTACACCGCTTTGCGGTACTCCCGTTTCTTGAACAAATATTTGGGAGAGAACACTTCCCGCACGCACACGGAATGTCCGATGGGACAAGTAACTCTCGATTATGAAAAGCATTCTACCGCGCACACCCAAGTGAGACAAGTTTCTTAATATGCCTAAAGGCGTGTTGTGTCGTAAGCCTTCTCGATATCGAGAAACACAGAAAGAAAGTATTGTTTGTGGACGAAAGCATCTGGGATCTGTGCCTCAATACGCACCAGATGGTCGAAGGTGGATCTGCCCTCTTGAAACCCACATTGGTATTGGTCAATTAGATTGTGTGTTTCAAGCAAATATAAAAGTCGGCGGTTTATCATTTTTTCAAACAGTTTACAAAGGCAGCTGGTCAGTGCAATTGACCTATAACTTGAAACTCAGGAAGGTTCTTTGCCCTGTTTCAAAATAAATATAACAATGGTCTTTTTCCAGGAA
Organism: Rhipicephalus annulatus; assembly: GCA_013436015.1. Classification (NCBI taxonomy): domain Eukaryota; kingdom Metazoa; phylum Arthropoda; class Arachnida; order Ixodida; family Ixodidae; genus Rhipicephalus; species Rhipicephalus annulatus. Next base: position 399,240 of record WOVY01001284.1, on the reverse strand, counting down.
GTAGGTATGGTGCCAGAAAGCCAGATAGCATTGTATAGGGAAAGTAAATTTTTCGCGTTTCAAGCGGCAGGTTTTTCAACATTTGATACATGACATGGTTGTCGTCTGGGGCAGAATAACTGCGGAAGTTTAGTGATGTTTGTAGCTCAGCTAAGTTGAAAGGTTGGTTGTATGCCTCGTAGTTTGTACACTTGTATTGCAGTTTCTTCTTTTCTATTTTTGCTTTATATCTTTGAAAAGCTTCAGTATAGTGTGAAGAGCTAGAGACCTGCTCGCAGTGTGCACCGAGGCAGTTCGCCTGATCTTCCAGGCTGTCACTCTGTGTGTTACGAGTGGGAGTCTTCCTGCTACTCTACCAACCATGTTCCAGAATTTAGCTTCTTGGGTATATGAATTTATCCCCGATAAAAACTTGTGCCAGCTTTCTTTTCCGGCCTGCCGACGCGTTCTCCTGGCCTGAGACTTCATTTTCTTAAATGTGGCAAGATTTTCGGCTGTCGGTGAGTTCTGCAGCAACCTCCATGCTTTGTTTTGCTGCCTGCGTGCATTTCGGCACTTTGAGTTCCACCATGGCACACGTCGTTTTCAAGGGTGTCCATTCGTTTGTGGTATGCTTTTTGTTGCTGCATCAATCAGAGACTCTGTAAAGTAGTCGACAGCCGCATCAATGTCTAAAGCGCATATGTCGCGCTAATTTATATGTGTGGTGGTATAAAACTGTTCCCAGTTGGCTTTGCTTAATAGCCATTTTGGAACCTGGGGCGGGTATTCAGTTGATGTAGGTGTGCTCAAAACTACGGGAAAATGGTCACTTCCGTAGAAATAAGTGATGACTTTCCAGTGAAGTAGAGGTACAAGCAATGGAGATACTATGCTTAGGTCTATTGAGGAATAGGTATTGTTAGCGAGGTTATAATAGGTTGGTTCTTACCGATTCAGGAGACACGCGCTTGAAGAGAGAAGAAACCGTTCAATCAGTCGACCTCGGGTGTCACAACGAGAGTCGCCGCATAGCCTGTTATGAGCATTAAAGTCCTCTAGAACAAGATAGGGTTCGGGAAGATCATCCATCAAAGACTGGAATTCATGTTTGTGTAGTTGAATATGTGGAGGTATGCATATAGAGCAAAAGGTGACGAGTCTGCCTGGAAGCACCGCTCGAACAGCCACTGCCTCAAGAGACGTCTGGAGTTTCAAGTGTTTACATGCTAAACCTTGCTTAACTATAACAGCTACAGCTCCAGATGATGCCACGGCATCATCACGGTCCTTTCGGAAAATAATGTAACTCCGTAGGAAGTTGGTGTGTTTAGATTTTAGGTGTGTTTCCTGTACACACAGCAGTTTTGGTGAGTGAGTGTGTAGAAGTTCTTGGACATCGTCGAGGTTTGTGAGAAGGCCTCTGACATTCAATTGTACACTCTGTGTTTCCATGTTTGATGGAAAGTGGTGCTGTGTGTATGGAAATGAAGTGGCTGTTCAAGTGGGAAGTTGCAAGTTAAGTAGCAGGGCCATTGTCGGGCCCTGTTATTGGTTTCTTGGTTCTTTTAGCGCGCTATATGGAGCCACGCCACATTTCCGGCAACTGAGGTACCGTGTGTGCGTCCATTGCCTCACGTGAAGCACTGGACTCCCGCGTACGCGAGCTGTTGTTGCGTGTTTGCGACCTCGCCTAGTGAGACGTGGTCGGTCGACCCGATGACCCTGGAGTCGCCTGAGTCTCTGGCTTGGTAGGCGGAGCAGGCTTGGCTGCTTCCACCATGGGGGCGGCCACCACACCCGATGGCTCACTTTGCGTGGGCCTAGGTAGTGGCGGAGGGTGATGCGACGCTGCCTCCTGACGCGCCGCATCAGCGTAAGTTGTTCTGTGAAAAGCCGAACACCTTCGGCGTGCTTCCTTGAAGGAGGTATTTTCGCGAATCTTCAGTGTAATATTGTCTTTTTCTTTTTTCCACTGAGGACAAGAACGTGAATATGATGCGTGGTCTCCATCACAGTTTACACAATGTAGGGTTTCATTACATTTGTCAGAGATGTGGCCTTGGGCACCGCATTTGGCACAAGTATGTCGACCACAACAGCTCTGAGAGCCATGGCCGAACCTTTGACACTGGTAACATCGGCGGGGGTTTGATATGTAGGGTCTGATCGGTGTCTTTGTATGGCCAGTTTTTATTGTTTGTGGTAGTTCACTGGTGGCAAAGGTCAGTAGAAAGTGTTTCGTGGGGGTGTCCGGATTGTTCCTTCGGATGACGATTCGCTTCACATTGCTCACATTCTTTTCTTTCCAGCCCTCGAGGAGTTCAGCCTCCGTCAGGTCAAGGAGGTCTGTGTCAGAAACAACTCCACGTGCAGAGTTCATGGATTGATGAGGTGTTACGCTGATAGGAATGTCGCTGAATGTTGCTAGGTTCTTTAGTTTGTCGAATTGTGTTTTGTCACAGAGTTCTAAAAGAAGGTCGCCACTAGCCATTTTTGTAACTTTGTAGCCATCACCTAACGTGGCTGTCAGGGACCGCGATACTATGAACGGGGACACTGTTCTGGCTGTTTTGTTGGGCTTCTGACTGTGTGCAACATGATAACGAGGGAATAGTTCTTTGGGTCGGCTGAAAAAGGAAAATTTTTCGGTGCGTACGCGCTTTGAAGCGGCACGATCATTGAGGAGTGGAAAGCTTCTCTGCATGATAGAGGAATGTTTTTCAGGAACGATGGCGGCCACCCACCATGAAGCCCAACGAGGGGACGCTACATGGTTCATGAAACGCAAAACATGCAGACGCCAGCCGTACATCACTACGATAACATAATGCGCGTGGCCAAGTTTGGCTAGTTGCACAAGGTTAACCCAAGGCGCCCATGAAAATGGGGAAGTAACAGAAGAAATTAGAGGACAGGATAGATTTAAAGAGGAGAAACGACGAAGGTGTGGGGTAGAGAGAGATAGGAAAAGGCCACTGCCGATATCCCCTGAGTGGGTCAGCCCAAGGGTGTCGTCTACGTGAAGCCGGGGCCAAAGGGGTGTGTTGCCTCTGCAGGGGGGCCTTAAAAGTCCAATCACCCGGCATCGGCTCAACCCCCAGGATCCTCTTTTCTCCGGGCACGGCAGAGCCACGCACGGCTAGACGTGGGAGGGAGTCGTAACTACCCCGTTAGCTCGGGTCCGTGGTGTCGCTACACACCAAACGCCTGCTTCCACAGGCGCCCCTGCGGGTGAAATTCATGGGTGGCAAGTTCAATTCCGCGCTGTCGAGCTTTTTTTACGAGTGCTTTCTCATCGTTTTTTATACAAATATTTTAAATATTTCTTTAGCGGCAGCTCGTCAAGGCGGTTCTGACGCTGCTTTGCGCTCCAGCATTGCCGGCTGGAGCGCGCCATCCACCATCCGCTCCACTATACGGCACCATACACCATGTGCCACCAACATTTCCACCGCCATAATCCACCGAAATGGTGGATGTGGCCTCCGCCATTTCTATGGTCAACGTTTTTTTTATAGGGCTCCTGTTGCTGACCATTTTGAAAGACTTGTCTGGTTGGCTCACACGGTGGAGCTTACGCCTTCAAGAGCTCGATGTGACGGTCGCGTATACGTCCGGACGGCCGCACGTGGACGCCGATCGTTATCAAGGTCTTCGATTAAGTGCGATGATGATACAGAAGAATACAGCATGGCGTTTGTAGTAGTCTTCGACACTGCTTCGGTTTCGTGCAAGTCGAAGGAAGACACCCAGTTGCTTCCCCTTATTAAAATATATATAACCATACAACAAGCGTCGCTAGAAAGTTTGCAAGACGCCTACCATTATTCTGCTCACTAGTTGTGTTCTGTATAAAAACAACTTTTCTCTAATAGGAAGCATCTATCTACTTGTCATCCGAATGTCAATCCTTGAGGAGATACCTAGTGCTCGACACGATGAGCCATCTTTCTGTCACCTCGACTACACACGCACATTGGCCAGAATCGAACAGAAATACTATTGGGCAATGCTCCCAGCTGGTGAAAAATTACGTTCGCACGTGCGTTGATTTTCTATAAGAAAAATCACCACTGTCAGAGCAAGCTGTACTATTTCAACCAGTTCAAGTGTCCATGGTACCTTTTGCCTTAACCAGAATGAACCATTTCAGTCCATTTCCAACTTACCACGCTGGCCACAAGTGGGTACCGATTATCTTACGCGCTACGCAAAAACAAAGACTTCGTCGAGTGGTACCTCTGTTGAAACCACACGATACTTCGTAGAAAACATCGTTCTGCGGCACGGTGCTCCAAAAATACATTTTCACGGTGCAGCTTTCACGGCCGCGTTCCTGAAGACAGTGCTTGAGCTCAGCGAAACAGCCCATTGGAAAACCACTTGTTATCATCTGCAAACGAACAGCTTAACAGAACCCGTCAACAAGACTATTGTCGGAAAGTTGAGTATGTACATTGACGTGGATCACAAAAACAGGGATGTCATTCGACCGTACATCACGTTCGTCTATAAAACAGCGCAGGAAGCACCTACACGAAAAACGGCATTTAGCCTGCTTCGTGACCGTGAAGTGACGAACATGCTGAACGCCATGTTATCGCACGACTGCAATGATACCGATTCAAATGCTGCAGCCTTTGGTCAGCAAGCTGAAGAAGCGAGGCTGCTTGCGCGCGTCAAAATCACCCAGCAGGAGAATTACGACGCACTACGTTATAATTCTCGACACTGACACGTCGCCTATAAGGCGGGCGAGAACGTGTTTGTATGGAGTCCTGTCTGCCGCCGGGGACTATCTGAAATATTGCTGAAGAGGTATTTTGGCCCCTGCACAGTTTTAAACGCCTCAGTGGCGTTAAGTACGTGGTCATTCTTTATATACGCTCGAGAACTCGCCAGAAAACTGAAAATTCTGCAGGTAGTCCGACTGAAGTGCTATCGCTCTAACTGGTTTCCACCATACATTAAATGCACAGTCATTTGTACTAGACTAACAGGACGAAGGTATCTGGAGGGAGGCAAATGTCACTTGCATATGCAGCACCAAAAGAACAGCAAGCAGCACGCGCATCGAGATAGAAACACGAGGTTGCCAGTGTTCTGATACAAATAAAGTTCCGCCGATATTGCGTCAGAATAGTAGGCTGTCCCGGTTTTTTATCCAGTTCAGGCCTCACGTCTTACGTCCCTTCCCAAGAACCTTCGCAAGACCATCCTAGACCACGCCTTCAAGCTAGCCCATGCGAAACCTGCTGGGGTGTTCTTGGCGGAGGATTGAGTGGTTTCAACTTTGCTGTCTTTGAGTTCGATTATCAAGATTATTTGTTTTTCAGTCTAGTTCTTTGTGTAGTGCTTATGTCAGCTGCTTCTCCTGACCAGGCGCGATCCGCCTAGTCAGCATCCCTGCCGTCTAATGAATTGCCGCTAGACTCCTATTTTGCAGTGGTATCGACATCATTGCCATGGCGCCGGTACTACAAATGGAGGCTTAATCAGACTTACGAACCCTCAGGCGGTCAAAAAGGAACTCAAAACCACTTCAAATCATTTTCAGACCATCACAGATGTGCGCCTGTTTGGGCGAGGAGGTATAACGTGTAGGTCGCCGGATCAGACATGCGTGCAGGATCTTTTCAAATGCACCTCTTTTGCTGCTACCCAGGTGAGTGTTTTCATTCCGCCTCACCTTGCATGTACCAAAGTCCTTGTACAGGGAGTCTACTCCAAGCTGAGTCCAGCTGAGACCCTAGACAGTCTCTCTGAAGCTGGCGTAATTTCGATTTACCAATGTAATCGCCTAGTCGACCAATAGAGGGTACCAACTGAATTTGTCATCACGACATTTACAGGCACAACATGTTCGTCAGAAATAAAATTATGGTCATTGATCTTTCGAGTAGAACCCCTCGCTTCTCGTCCGATTCAGTGCAAAAACTGCGCAGATTTGGCCGCAGTGCAGAGGATGTAAATCTAACGTTTGTTGTAGCAGCTGCGGAGAGAGCGATCGTTCAAGCAAGTGTACTGCAACAGTGGAAAAGTGTTGTCTCTGTTGGGGGAGTCACTACGCTGACAACTCTGACTGTTCCGCTCGTTCCCAGGAGGTTCAAATCCTAGAAGTTATCGACCGCCGCCACTGTTCTCAAAGGGAAGCCATTGACATAGTTAGAGACAGGGCTTTTGGATACTCTGGCATTACAGCGCGCTACACTTCCAGTATAGATTCAAATCTATCGCAGGCTATTGAAACTGCTTTCTGGCTGTTTGGTGCAAATTCTTTCAAATAAGATTTGGCAAAGAGTACAGACTAGTACTGAGCCTGCAGTATCGGACATTACCAGAGATGCCACTTAGCTACGCAATGTATTGTTGGACGAACTTTCTGCATCTGCACACAGAGATACGCAGTCCGGAACACAGGTGCAGTTGGACCGACATACGCCTGAGCCGAGCACAAGTGCTGCAACGAGTATGGAACTCAATATACGCAATTATAAATGTACCAGATCCCCTATCTTCACCGATCTCAAGTCCAAATCTAAATGGAATGATTCAGCTATTTCACGTGAAGATTCTAATGAGGGCGCGGCATGCGCCTCTGGGGTGCACCCAACACCAAAGGTCAGTTGAGGGTACTACAGCGGAATTGCTATTTTATACTCTCAACCTTAACTAAAATACATTACTTTTAAAATAATTCTAATCTTGATACTACAATTTTCCAAGAAACGTCGCTTTCACCAGATAAAACGTCAATCTTGCAGGTTTTCTTTCTTTTCAATTAGTTTGCCCATCACGTGGTGGTGGTTCAATGATCCTTGTATTAAATAAATTATGCCGTAGGCCAAAACTTTTTTCAGAATGTTAGACTAGGATTCTGAAATATTAGTAGTATACTCGTGTTCCCCCGGATACTACCCTTTTTCATTTATAAATTGCTGATCTCCCTCAGTTGTGCAAAGCACGCGTTATCTTGACAGTGGTTTGGTAGCATGTAGAAAGCCAATTGTACTCACGGGAGGCTTAATTCACATGATTTGCCTAAAGGTATAACGACTGATTCTTGTGGTAGGCGACTGTAGGAATGGACTATTCATCACAACCTCTCATGTCTGAATAAAGGTCATGTAACATTTGTACGAGGTCAGACTCGCTCAGTATTAGATTTAACGTGTTGCTCCAATGCAGTCAAGGTTTTTTCGGGGGTTGTTCTGGATTCGGCCACTAACAGCGACCATCTTCCTGTAGTTTTTGATGTTACTTGTCCTTTTTTACCTTTAGATCAGCCAAAACGCACATACATTAACAATAGCTAATTTCAAGCCGACCTCCGTTCTGCCATTTCTAAGCTTCGAAATTTCAGTACAAAGGAGACTGCATGTATTGATATGTGGGATCTAACGTCCCAAAACCACTATATGATTATGAGAGACGCCGTAGTGGAGGGCTCCGGAAATTTAGACCACCTGGGGTTCTTTAACGTGCACCCAAATCTGAGTACACGGGCCTACAACATTTCCACCTCCATCGGATATGCAGCCGCCACAGCGGGGATTCGAACCCGCGCCCAGCGGGTCAGCAGCCGAGTACCTTAGCCACTAGACCACCGCGGTGGGGCAAGGAGACTGCATGAATGATTGTGTCAAGGCTGAAGAGATCTAAGAAAAAATTCCGACTTTGCTATTCCATCGAATAAATGATCCTGGTCATGTTCGTGGAAAGATGAGTGTACGCGGGTTTATAAAAGACGAAAAGCTGCTTGAAGAAACTTCAGATTAAAAGCCTAAAAAAACTAGAAAGACTACCTACTCCTTGCTGGCGTATTCAGGCGTACAGTGAACCCCGCAGAAGAATACCACAGCGGACATTTCGATTATCTTTCTAAATCAAAAAAATTGCCCGCAGCTTCCCTCGGGGGAACACTGAGGAGGATGCGGAGCATATAATTGGTTAACGGGGGTGTTAAAGTGCGACTTACTTGGGTCGATGGCTAAATTGGTTAACGTGGTTGTGAAATGGGGTGTTAAATTGCGACTTACTTGGGTCGATGGCTAAATTGGTTAACGTGGTTGTAGGAGGGGGTGTTAAATGAGTGAACACGTACACACGTATGCGATAGGACGGCGCTGGTCGAAGGGACGTCGATCATTGTGTTTGTGGATTCGTTGGAATTCATTTCACCGCGACCTTGGACGTCGACGCGCCGTACAAACCAACCGACGAGCGGCAACTGAGCGAGCGAGCGCCGACCTTGAGTATATATACAGCGCGACGGCGCATGCACTGTCAGCTGTTGAATGTTCTCGAAGGAGAAGCGCGCGCGCGGCACAGATGGTGACGGCGCGACGGCGCATGCGCTGTCAGCTGTCGAATGTTCTCGAAGGAGAAGCGCGCGCGGCACAGATGGTGGGCGACGGCACGACGGCGCATGCGCGCGCGTCAGCTGTCGAATGTTCGAGAAGCGGTGCGGACGGCGCGGACGGCGCGGACGGCGCACTACAAGGCGCGAGTATAAGATGCTTCCGCATCTAAAAATAAGCGTACTTTGTTCGCTTATCTTCGGACAAGAACACTACTTCTAGCACTTTTAACGTTGCAGTCATGTGTCTTGACGCCGCAAGAAACGAACAGCTCTCTAGAAGACATCGCACAAGGTTAAGAACGGCGCTTCACTGCTAATATTTCGGCTATTCGGCCCATGCTGGTAAATTTTTCATGAATTTGCAGAAGTTCTTTTAGCTGAATTGAGTGAGACAGTCTTATGCTTACAGAAGATGGCTCCCGGACCAGATGAAATTACGAACTCTGTGTTAAAACGTTTACTCCAGGAATCGCCTAAATTTTTGCTACAACTGGTCAATCATTCATTAGGGAACGCATGGATATCTTCAGAACGGAATCTTGCCAAAAATATATTGTTGGTCAAAAATAAAAATGAAGCACACTTGTTGGATAACATCAGGCCATTCGCACTGACATCAAACTTAGTAAAATTGGTTGAGAGAATCTATATTAAACGAAAAAAAGAATTTATTACCATGAGGTCAATTCTAAGCCCCTGTCAAATTGGGTTCTCGGCTGCTTGTTTTATTTCATAAGCCCACGTCGATTTACAAAGTCGGCTTCAATTTGCTCGATACATAACAAATATGCAGCTTTAGTTACCGTAGACATCGCTAAAGCATACGATACCGTGGAACTCTGTATTTGGTAGATGGATTAGAATACCTTGAATGTTTATTATATCAACGTAGGTTCACAATTTTCTTGCAGACAGAAAGTTTTATTGTTTTAAAGATGGACTTTCATCATCTACTCAAAGACAAGCGAGAGAATTACCGCACGATTGAATGCTTTTGCCTATGCTATTTAATTTACTAATGAGCCCCATTCCACGTAAACTGGATATAACAACTTATGTTTATGCCGACGATATCGCGTTTTTTGCAATGGCAGATAACACTCCAACCTTATATAAACAGCTGCAGACTTACCCCAATATATTGGAGAGCTGGTTCGATGGCAACTGATTTCTACTTAATCCGAGTAAATGTGCCCTCCTTGTTTTCCAGCTGCAATACCTCTGCACATTTCTCTGTCTTACCGTCATGAGGATAAACCACATGTGGATCATTTAAATACCGTGAAGTATTTCATTACACATCGCTTACCTGGCCACCTCCTTTCAAATATATCGCCAGAATAGGTGTGCGGGCATTTGGCATAATACGTAGGCTATGCAACTACCACATAGGTCTGAGAAGAGACACATTGCTAATGATGTATCACATGTATGTTCGTCCTATTTTGGAATTTGATTGTGTACTTTTCTCTGGAGTTCCATCTCACAAGTTGCGCCCTCTAAGTCTTCTGGAAAGAGAAGCTTTGCGCTTACGTCTTGGCCTGCGAAAAACAGTTGCTTACAATGTGTTGCATCTCGAATCCAGGGTCCTTCCACTTTATTGTAGAATTCACCTTCTGACAGTTCAGAAATATTCAGGAATTTAAAAATCACCAATTGGACATTCAGAACCAGCGTTTATTTCCACCCCGGAATCATTTTTGGTGCTAGATTGCCGCGATTTCATACTCCACTAATCATATTTGTGCGAACTTCACTGGAGCCACTAAACGTACATATATGTGACATTATGCCGAGTCGGGATAATTAATACCCTGTGGAAATTCACTTTCATGACATTTTTTCTAATAATGCCAAATAAACCCAAAATATCTTGGATCGTTTACAACAAGATCACCAGCGCAGCATTACAATGAACGTTATTATTGCTACAGACGCATCTGAATGTTACGAAAAGTCAGGGGTTGGTATTTTCAGCCCAATTTTAGATTTGATTCATTCCCTTAGATTACCCGACTTCCTACCCATTTTTGTGACTGAATTTCTGACAGTAGTGCTCGCCTTACGCGAGTTACATACATCCATTGCATCAGCTGTCATAATAACAGCTTCTTTATCTCTCTGTGTGGCAACTTCGATAATCAAGGAACAAAGGCATTCCATGCACTAGTGCCTGCGCATTTGAGAAAAGTCTGATGAGTTTAGGTGCCTGGCCATAAAGGTTTATTTCTAAATGAAATAGCTGATTACTTAGCTAAGTCGTCAATTGACGAACCTATTCTACCTCACTGTCTGTCATCCACTTATGAGACTGCTGCTCGATTCCGTGGACGTACGCTTATGAAAACCTTTAGAAGTCAGCACTAACAAACTCTACAGAATATCGCCATTTATTATATCCCTGACGAAGAGACTTTTGCCGCACTCGTAAACAAAAAGTAGTTACCACAAGGCTGCGTTGCCGGGTACCAAATCTAAATTTCTACAAACATAGGTCTGCTCAGGCACCTTCGCCACTGTGCGCGCTTCTTGATGAACTGGAAACAATAGATCATTTCTTTTTGAACTGCAGGCAGTTTCACACGTTACGAAAAACTCTTCTAAAAATACCTTTTCGTGGTATTGGTATGGGCTTATCTGTGCCTGTCATTTTTTTGGCGCTTCCATTTCAGGGTTCTCTAAAGCGATGGTATGCGCGGCCGTTGAGGACTATATTAATAAAACTAACAGTTTGAATAATTAACCTGTTTTTTATCGTAACATGCCCGCAAAATTGTATGCGTGTAAAAATCAGATTATAATGATCTATTCTAAGAATAAATTCATTTATGTAACTAAGTGTGCGTTACTTCAAGCACAAAACTTTCCTAGGTTATCGGAAATCTTTCTTTTGTATCTCAATTATTCCAAATCTGAACCATAATTTTTAAAACCACTCGATTCTTGGCCAATCCTCCATATTGGGTATGCGTCACAATCGATAGCTGAACAACAACAACAACAACAATGAGAGTGAGTTGTTCTGTATGGACTTCCGCTAGGGGGCCAGGCGAGGCTGGTGTTCCTCGCATGGGCTCTGTATTCTACAAAGCTTTTTTGAACCAACACTGTTTTTTATGTTAACAGTGGTTTCTCATGAACTTCAGCAAGTTGCTGACGCTGCTGGTGATGCCTCAAACCTCTTCGTTCTTGAGTAGCTTTGCAAACTTCAATTCTTGCTGAGTGTGAAAATGCCACCTTATTAGCCCTAATACCACCAGCAACGGCATCGGGCTCGCGCTTCGACGTGCGTGAAAAAGTTCATTCGGCAACGCAACGGCATAAAAGGCAAGTGGCACGGATCTACCTTCCATAGAAATCAACCCAGAAGAATAGAGTGTATTACTGAACGCCCAATAATGCTCACTTCGACAGCAGTCAAAACAAACTGAAGGAACACAGTCAAGTAAAGTGGCGTCAGCTGACGAAACGGCAGCACGCAAAACTGAATCAGCAGCCAGCGTTTTCTGAAAGCTCGTTGACACAGCTGTGGTGCGTCCTCGTTTAAAACGACTGCCACAGTTCCCAGACGATGACTTCAACATCGTCTTCCGTTTGAGTGCAGGCGTAGATCTGGCCCACTCCACCTATGGGAGGCCTATCAGAGCTTGGAGAAACGATGGCTCAAGTAAAAATTTTATCCTAAACTAAAACGCAAAATGGCACAAACACTACAGCTTGTAACGGAGCAAGTGCTTGAACTTTCGTCACAGCAATGAAACCAGATATGCAAACGGCTTGACTGCACTCTACATATGAAGTATTCTAGGTCCCTGTTTCGCTATGAGTTAAAACCATGCACCTCGTTATATGAACGTAAGAAGCGAAATACGGAACTCTTGTTTGAATTGGAAAAACAAAAAGAAAGACGCTGAAACTACTCTTAAAACTACGTATTTTGCTGGCCCGAAGTGAGAATCGTTACCTACCTACAATGGAGCTCGAAATGCAGACTTCGATGCGCCGATTGCAGAGGCGGAAGTTTTGCTGCACTAAGCCAAGTTCGCACCACATCCACCCAAGGACTTGATAGAATTACGAACAAGACACTGTGAAATTTCAACTTCAAGCCAGTGGCCGCTCTTAGCGATTACATGAATCAACAATAGGAGCAGGGCACGCTGCCCCAGAAATATAAATCAGCTAACGTTATTTACCTACCCAAACATACTAAGCCGTTAAACCTTAATAATTTGAGACCAATCTCTCTTACCTCATGTACAGAAAAACTGATGGAGCATGTAGTTATCAATCGCCTTATTCACTACATGAAACAAGAAAAACTCTTTCCCTCCACAACGTATGGCTTCCGAGCGGGACTCTCCACTCAGAATGTCATCCTGCAGCTTAAGGAGGACATGCTAAATCCTACTTTCGCACACATCACCAGAGCCATCATTGTATTGGACCTGACTATAGATTTCGATAATGTTTCGCACTTTTCAATTTTACAATCTTTTAGCGAACTAAACGTTGGCTCTCGCACGCACACATATGTCGGTGCCTTTCTCAGCAACAGGTTGGCCGCCTACATTCATGCACTTTCAAAACCAATCCCTTCGCGCTAGGTAGCCAAAGAACGCCCTATGAATACGTTTTCTCCCCGTTCCTTTTTAACGTTTCTCTTATACCACTAGCGCGGGAACTTGTCAAACTTTCTTCCATCAATCACTCCTTGTACGCTGATGACATCACTATCTGGGTTAATGCTGACAACCAAAGCGAAATTGAATCGAAGCTTCAGTTGGCCACTTACATTGTTGTTAAACACGCCAACAGTATTGGGTTCACCTGCTCGGTGGCTACATCGGAACTCGTAGTTATTGACTTTAAAAGCAAGATAGACGTCACATTCAAGTCATGCTTGATGACACCGCTATTCACGTACAGGGTCAAGAAAAACAAAATTTTAGGCCTCAATATCCGACAATGGTTCCACCGCCGGCACCATAAAGTTAATCCGCACTTCTGTTCATAATAAAGCTTCCCTCATTAGGCACATATCCAATAGTCATCGCGGCATGAGGGAAGCAGACACACGCTGCCTCACTCAAGCCTTTTTCCTATGCAGAATTACATACTTTATCCAACACCTCTATCTCACACCCCTGGAGACAAAGCAACGTAACGGATTCATTCGCACTTCCTATAAAACTCCTCTTCATCACCCTAAATCAACAGTCACTGATAAATTACCTAAACTTGATGTGCACAACACCCTGGGAGAGTTTTTAGAGGCACATCTTTTCAGCCAGTATCAAAGACTATCACTCACAGAAACAGGACAAGCACTCCTGCGCCGACTTAGAATCAACAATCCTGGTCGCACCACGACCACGCACGCAGCCCCGTCACTGTTAGCAGTGACCTAATAGTCCCGCCGCTTCCCGCAAATACTCACCCAGAACATAATCGCGCGTGACGAAAAGCTCGAGCCAAGTCCCTTCAGGAGCGCTTGCCTCCTAATTTTCTCGTCGTCTATGTAAATGCGGCTGAATATGTAGATCATCGAGCTTTCGCGATAGCTGTTGTAGACAGGTTCAAAAAACTGGTCACCAGTGCGTCCCTTCCTAATTTGACAGAATCCCTGGAAGCAGAAGAGGCAGCAATCGCTTTAGCCATTGTTCACTCCTCCGCTGAGTATACTTTTTTCGATTCAAAAACTGCAATTCCTAATTTCACCACTTTGCAAGCTCATTCTCCAGCTGCTAAAATTCTTGAATCATCTGCTCCGCCTGATCACCTCCAGGTCCCTGCGCACTGTGGACACCCTGGCAACACGGCCGCTCACACCCAGGCCCGAGCACTCGCCAACCGGGCTCACAGCAATCTGTATTCGCTTCGAGGTGCCAGGGATTGACTTCTCAGCTATCACAATAATACGCTATTTTACCCAAATTCCCGCCTAACGTATCCTTCACCGCATAAATCTTTTTCCCAGAAGTAACCAGGCTTTGTAGCTCAGACTTCAATTGGCTACAAGGACGACTCCTTTTCTTCTTTCTCTTTTTACTTATGGCGAAACCTCGCCTCTTTGCAACCTATATCCTAGCGACAGAGCCGACTTCCATAACATATTTCTGAATTGTCTGAACAAACTCAAGCCCCGTGGCAACGGTCAGAATACCAGGAGTGATGGGAGGGTTCTCTGCGCAGCTCGCAACCGGGGTTACAGCTCCAGACAGTGAGCTGGGCAAGAAAGATCACCGAAGCACAGCAGTGTCCGGTTACCTAGAGCAGCCCGAGGGTCTGTCCTCATGCTGCTTCCACTTCCCCTGCAACACCTTCCCTCAAATAATTCCTTCGTGAATCAATAAAGTTGCTTGCCTACCTACCTATCCTGCATTCAACGGCTGCTGTTTCCATGTGATGTCGTCAGATATGTGACATTGTGATACATCACAAAAATTTATGTGTCACAAAAATTTATGGCGACTTTACGTGATGTGACTTCGGCATCACTCGTGTGGATGCCGCTGATTCGAGAAGACGCTGGACGCCACCAGCGAATATTTTTTTGTTTTTGGTGAGGCGTTTAGAGTTCTTGCCCTAATGTCCTTTACATCTGTACTTTCGTGTAATTGCAGCTGATGCTGGTGTTCGGAGAAGGGTGCGTGCAGTAGTCAAGTAGAACAATTGGTGTCCTAATACCTAACAAAATCTTCTTCTACGCTTCAACATGTAGTGGCCATTCACAACCAGAATGTCAGAAAGAAGTAAACGTTTATTTAGAAAACAGTGTTCGGAGCAAGGCCCGGTGTCACCCTAAGGTGGGAGGGTTCTCTAGTCCAGGAACCCTCTGGCTTCTACTGCCCTCTTGGCCCTGGCGATGAGTAGTCGCTGGTCTTCCAGGTCCTTGAGGACGAACTTGGCCTCCCACGTTTTCATCAGGTGGTCGTCGTTTATTCTTGGGGCTTGGTCCCACTCCAGTTCCACGTTGTGGTTTGCATGGCACTGGCATTCCAGGAGCAAGTGTGCCAGAGTGTCTGGTACGCTGTAGAGCGGGCACATGTAGCCATGTGTCGTTGGGTAGAGGCGGTGCGTTAATATGCCTTGTATGCAAGCATTGCTTTGTAGGCGTCTGAAAATCACGTTCTCTTTGGTTATTTTTGGATAGGGCGGAGGGTACACCCGTCGCTCCAGTTTGTAGTGTTGAAGTAGCGACGAGTAGGTGTTTTCCACTACCCCTACCTCTGCAGCCACGGATCGGTTATTCTTTGGTCCCAGGGCAGCACGACTGACGTGCTCGCGGGCGGCGGCGTGAGTCGCTGCTTTTCCCTGTAGACCCTCGTTTCCAGGAACCCGGATTACGACGCAGGTATATGGAAGTCGACAGCTTCGTCGTTGCAGGTTGTTAATTGCGTCGGCTGAGACGCGGCCTTTCACAAAACTCCTGAAAGCGGCTTGCAAGTCGGTGAAAGTCACCGCGGCGTCTTTACAGCTGGAGGTGGCGGGAGCGATTGCCGCTTCTTCCGCTGCCTCTGATTGGCGTGCCTTGACTGTGGCCGACGCTAACTCTTGACCTTGAGAGTCGACGACGCCGATGGCATAGGCTTTTCTACGGGGGTACTTGACCGTGTCGGTATAGCTGGCGTTCGGGTCTTGCCTGAACTTTCGTTGAAAAGATTCTGCTCTAGCTTTTCGTCTACCTTTGTGTTATGTGTCGTGCATGCTGTGTGGGATAGGCGCGATGGACAAGGACTCTTGAAGGCCCACCGGGGCGTGCGTTTTCCGGTCTGCACCCACAATGTATGATTCGCTGTAATTGAGATACCGCCGTACCAACCTTCCAGTGGGTGTGAGCTTGAGTCGTTCGAGCTGGCTGTTCAAGCGAGCCTCCGCGACCTCTCGCGATGTGTTGTGGATACCCATCTTAAAACGTTGTGAAGTAGAAGCCATGGGTGGTAGTCCCATGGCAGCTTCGGTTGCCTTTCTTATCAAAATCTTATGTTTCTCTATTTCCGCAGTTTTTAAACAGAGGTATGACGTAGCATATGTGAAGCGGCTGGTGAGCAGAGCTTGCATTATTCATAAAGTGTCGTGTTCTCTAAGCCCATTGCGTTGGTTTGCGATCCGCTTGACAAGGTACGTGAGCTGCGAGAGAGTTTGCTGGAGCCTCGGTATGGTGGCCACTTCTGATCCATCTTTCTGTATATGCAGTCCGAGTACCAGTTGCGTATCAACTTTCGGAATAATTGTCCCGTTGAGGGTGACACAAGAATTGGGCTCTTCGTATATGGGAGGCCTGCCTCTCGTTCTTGCTTTGAGTACAAGGTGCTTAGATTTCTCGGTGGCACAGTGTCAGCCACAGTGTCTTAGATACATTTCGATGGTGTTTACGGCACGTTGTAAAGGGCTCTCTTGTTTCCCAATGCTAGAAGCCTTGCTCCAGAGCGGGATATTGTCAGCGTAGATCGCGTGCCGTATATCTGGTATTTTATCGAGAACCCTCAGGCAGATTGATCAAGGCCACGTTGAACAGTAGCGGTGACATGATCGAACGCTATGGCGTACCTCTTTAAAGGTAGCTGGACGCTTTTGGTGCGGATGTTTCAGATGCCCACAGTTGCTGTACAGTCTGTCAGAAAATTTTGCACATACGTGTAGGTCCTAACGCCGCAGCCACTTCTTTCATGGTTTGTGAGAATCGTGTCATGGCTTACGTTGTCGAAGACCCCTTGACATCGACTCCAATTATTGAGTACTTCGTTCGATGACAGAGTTGATGAAGAAGGTCTTCTTTAAGTAGTAAAAGCACGTCCTGCGTTGAGAGGTGCTGTCTGAAGGCGAACATTGTATCTGGTAGGTGTCCATTATCTTCTAGGTACAGGGTCAAGCTGTCATGTACCACATGCTCAAATAGCTTTCCCACACACGAGGTGAGGGAAATCGGGCGCAAGTTCTCAATGCTGTAGGTTTGTTAAGCTTGGGAATCATAATGATTTTTTAGTGTTTCCCAATCGAAGGCAGCTCTCCTATCTCCCAGCAACTGTTGTGATAATGGAGAAGAGCTGTGGTGGCCTGGTGCGGTGAGTTGCGGCAGTGTTTGTTGACAATTCGGTCTTTTCTGGGGCTGGTATTTCCTGTCAACTTTGATAAGGCAGCGCAAAGTTCCGCCTGTGTGAAGGGCCGGTCGAGTTCAGGGTTTGGTGTTCCCGCATATTCTTTGGCGTTAAATGACGTGACAGCGGGCACGTCTCCGCAAAGCTTTTTCACTAATTCTTCAAGGAGATGCTTTTCCGATCCAGCATAGTTTTGAATAAGCTTGTGAAGATGCTGCTTTTATGCCGCTTTGGCGGGTTGCGTGCCCATAGGAGAACGTAGTAGGTGCCAGGTTTTTTTTTGGTGCTGAGAGTTCCCTGTAGCTTGTCGCAAAAGGCGTGCCGGTTCTGCCTGGACAGTTGGTTGGCATCTTCTTGACTTTGCTTGGTGAGGAGAGCGATGCGTTGCTGACGCTTTCTGTTAAGCTTTTGCCGCTTCCACCTCCTGAGAAGTCCTCTCCTAGCCTCCCAGAGGTGGCGAAGATAAGTTTCGACTGCCGACATATCGCTGTTGAGCTGTATGTTTTAGTGCATCGTTCGGATGTATAGAGAACATTCTCGAACGACTCTTCAATGTCAGTTATAGTGGTTTCAACAGCAAGGTCATCCCTGTAAAAATTCTATGTCATATCCGTGATATCATAGTCTTGGTCAGGAGACGAGTGCACGCTACGTCAAGTTGGAGGATATGGTGAGCACTGCCTAAAGTTTCCGGCAGCACACACCTTTCTGACCGGGTGACGTTCGACGTTAAGGTGAGATTGAGATTGGTGTCCCTGGAGATGCTGTTCCCGATTCTCGTCTTCTGAAGAGGGTCGTTCCACAATGTTAGTTCGTGGTGCTGGGCGACATCGTGCATTCTAGAGCCTTTCTTCGTGGTGATATGATAGCCCCATGCCATGTGTGAGGCATTGAAGTCTCCCACTATGACGATCTGGTCATATCGCTTCCTGAGTTCTCGTACGAAGTGACCAAAATCTGGTAGTTGGTCTCGAAAGGGGCACGGTATACGGTGGCTATGAATAGACTTATGTGCGTCTTTCGTTCTGGCAAAAGTTCTATGAGGATGTGCTTTGTCTGTGTTTACTCAACGCCATGTTCTTGCGCTGAAAGAGTTTTCTTGACGAGTATGGCAGTGCGTTGGGTATCTGAACAGGTCATATATTTTTGCAGACGGACGTCCTGGGTGTTGGTTTCCTGGAGTGCGATGATGTCGGGTTGGTTGGGCTTGATGCATTCTTGAAGGCTTGTGTGTCGTGGACGGTACAATCTACAGTTCCATGGGCATATTCGTAAAGTTGATTGCTGTGTTTTTAAATCACGGTAACGGCTCGCCATCTTCAATTGATTCGACGTCATGCCGGCGATCACGAGTGGGTGAGACTGAGTGAGAGGCATTGTGGCTGTTTGCCCACGCCTTTTTTCGATTGAGCTGGCGTCAGTTGCCGAAAGTGTCGAGCTGTGTCATGGTGACATACGTTTTTTTTACATGTGCAATGAAAATGTTGAATTGTGAAGCAATCCCGTCAATCTTGGCATTTACCGTAGTAATTCTGTGTTAGAAAGTTGCGCACATTTCTTCGATTGCTGATTGGACAATATTTTTCATTGTGGCATGGATTTTTGTCATAAAAGCTTCCTGCAGTATCGTGCACATGACATTCACAAGAGGTTGTACGTCCACTTCAGGCAGCATCTTGCCGGCTTCAAGCTTGCGTCTTCTACTACAAGGCATTGTTGTTGCGCATTTTCAGAAATTTTTCGGCTGCTCCTGGCATTTTTGAAGTAGTTTGTTTGTGAGCTATTGTTGCCCTTTTTTACTCTGAAGCAGCTTGTCAATGAGGCTTTGTTTGTTTTGCAATTGGCCGTGCTGACTCTGGAGCTCATTCTGCTGGTTTTGCAGTCGATCTTCAAGGGCTCTATGGATGCTGTTTCTGGCGATGTAGAGGTTAAGCTGCTGCTACCACTCGAGTCACTTACTATAGCGGCGTAGCTCGTTTGTTTGGCTGATGGTGAGCGCAGAGCGAAAGCGTGAAATAGATCGCAAGCTGGATTTGCAGTCGTTTCGCCTGAGGAAGCTGGTTCTGCTCCTACTACTTGATCTAGCTACAGAGGTGCCAAGCTAGGCGAACTCTTCTCCAATGGAGCTCCAGTAATTTTCTATTTTCTGTATCCTGTTGAGGCGCTGTTGTCTTGTATTGTAGGATGGTAAATTTGGCTTTAGTCTCCTCTTGCGCTCTTTACTTGCAGTTTCGTGCCCTTGTCCGCCGATCTTGTAAGTGGGTTTGCACTCATGTACCTGCATTTGTCCAGCGTTGTAACATTTGTAGCGGAAATCTGGGATGGGCCTTGGACAGATGTCTTGACGGTGTCCGGTATTGCCACAGGTTCAGCAGCATTGAACGGACTTGCGATAGGGTCTGCATTGAAAGTCTACGCTCTGGAAGATTATGGAGGAGGGAACATGTGGTCCTTCGAAGAATACAATCGCCGCGGATGATTGACTCAGTATTCGGGCGTGAAAAACGGTGTATAATGCCGGTGCACGGATCCTGCCATGAGTTCCACGGTGTTTGTTCCAGGTATAAAGCCATTGATGACGCCTCTAGAGGCGTCGTCCGGAGTGCGTATATTGCGGTTCACATTATAGAAATTGCCTTCAAGCTGTGTTTTATTCTAGTAGCATCTTTGCGTCTTCATTGGCGGCGGTGCTTGTGATGAATAACTTTTCCGTTCTCTCGATTTGTATGCGTACCTTTTCGTTAAAGTCTTGCTACAATAGTCCACTCAGTCTGTCAATGACATGCGTGAAAGAGAGTGTGTTCTATTTGGTGTGGTCAAGACTTGCTTGAAGGCAGTAGACGATCTTAAAGCCATCGAGCGGCAGAGCGGCAGAAGTAACATCTTGGGCCTGCGTTGTTGCTGCGATGGCGATGACTTTAGCATCTGCTCTGTGATAGGCGGCTGCTGTGTAGCTTGGTTGGCCGGTTTCCTTAGATTGGCGGCAGCCTTCTTGTCTTCATTTCTCGTGATCCAAGAGCTTTCCGTTTCAATTGTTCTGCCACTACCAACGTCATAGGTCCACGAATTTCCCGTTGTTTTGTTTGCCTCCACTGGGTCAGTTTGGATTGCATTTTCTTCGTCTTGGTGTTTTTTTTCCATTTCACTTGTTGCAGCTGCGTCTCGACTCATTCTAAGAGCTCCTCACCCGAATACTTTATAGAATATGAGAAGTGGTGGCTAGAGACTACCCTTCACGTTTAGAAGCATGGTAATAGGTATCACTTCACTGCTTTGTGCTGCATCAGACCAGTTCGCGAATTCATTCAAACATGTGCAAGCACGTTCATGAATATTTCTATCCAAATGAGCTAGATACAAATCACTTAACACTGGGGCATTCCATGAGCCTGTAGAAAGACGTCAGGCGGTTGGTTTCCAGCATCATTAATTTATCCCTGCTCTGGCATGGACGTCCACAAACGCTGTCGTTCTTTTGGGCGTCTACTTGTGCTCACTCGAACACGCGGAGAAGCTGCGGCACGACTTCTTTGTCTTTTTCGAGACGCTGACAGCTTGCCTTAGGTTCCCTCTCTCTAACGAGGTAGCCCGTGCACGATGGAGCGAACCCTATGAGCAGGTTGTAGGTTTTGCTATTGTGAAGCGCGCTCATCTGGTTTTCACGCGTGGCTTGTAGCCTTCGAGGACGGCGTCAGTGTCGAGGAAAGCCGGCATTATGCAGTCAGTGAAGACACTGTCTACGCGCCATTAAACAGCAGAACCAAATACTTTGGGCAACGCTTGACGACATTAAAGGGTGCGTCGTAAGGAGGTTGCAGTGGTGGTCTGATTGCGTCTTGTTGTAGGAAGACGTGGGTGCAGTCGTGGAGCACACGCCTGACAAAACTTGGGCGTGAGTGTTGACGTGCAGAAATAGGTGACACATCTCTCATGGCATTTCTGAGGTGACTGGCATAATCAGGTACGTCCAATGGTGATACCGGTGACGTGTCAAAAAACTGTCCAGGAAGCCTTAGGGTAGTGCCAAATACGAGCTCAGCTGGAGTGTAGGACGCGTCCATACGTACCGTGCTGCACAGGGCGAGGAGGACAAGTGGTAGTAGCTCCGTCTAGGGTATCAATGATTGGGAGGCCTCGAGCGAAGCTTTGAGTTGGCGGTGAAATCGCTAAACCATGTAAATCCACACAGGGTGGTAGGCCGTCGTGTTGATGTGTTTGACACCAAGCATTCGGGAAAAAGTGCGGAAGAGCGCGGAGTCAAATTGATGAACTCGATTCATTTTAGTGGTCTTGGGAACTTTGTAGCGGCTTATCCACGCGCTTATGAGTCCGTGGGTGACTGACTCTGTCGAGATGTCCGTGAGGGGTGGTGCCTCAGGCCATCGCGTGAACCGGTCGACGCAAGTTAGCATATACCGGCTTTTTTGATGACGGAAAAGGGCCTATGACGTCCAGGTGCGCGTGACTGAACCACGAGTCAGCAGGCGTGAAGGTGCCCAGTGGGCTGACCGTGTCGTGCTGGACTTTGGTTAGCTGGCACTTGATGCAAGCACCTGTCCAGCGGTGGACGTCAATGCTCATTCGAGGCCATAGATATCGTCCTGTGATGAGGCACTGAGTCGCACGTATACCGGGGTGCGACAAGGAATACAAGGCGTTGAAGACTCTACGGCAAAATGGTGCTAGAACATAAGGTCGAGGACAACCTGTAGAGATGTCGCAAATGAGGGTAATCGCGCAGCCTGCAATTTGGACATCTTCGAGCTTGAGAAAGTTTTCTTGGAGTCACAACACCTGAAGCTCGCTGAGGTCATGTTGTGCAGTAGCCATGGCTGCAAAATTGACTTGTGGACGCTCATCCATAGATGCGTTGATTTCTATGCACTAAAGCGCATCAGCAATGAGGTTTTCTTTGAACTTAGGTGCCGAATATCACTCTTGAACTTTGATATGTAGGCAAGCTGACGGATCTCGTGTGAGGGGTGGGTAGAATTGGTAGTGGTCGATTGACACGTAAGTGGCTTCTGGTCGGTGAGGATATGAAACTGCAGCTACTCTAGAAAGTGTCGAAAATGCTTGACAACCAAATAGGCCACGAGCAGTTCGCGTCTGAATGTGCTATAACGTGTGAGAGCTTCCGTGAGAAGAAAGTGACCGGCTGCCTTACTAAGTCGACCAATGGCTAAAGACTGCTCCTATGGCAACGTTAGAAGCGTCCACCGTGAGTGACGTGATGGCGTCACTCTTTGGATGCGCAAGGAACGTTGCGTTAGTCAGAGCATCCTTGATAGAACTGAAAGCTGTTTCTGCATCGCGCGTCCAGAAGATGGAAGCGCTGGGCTTCCTTTGACTAGATAGAAGACGGCAGCGCAATGAGGAATAAACCGCGGGTAATAAATGGCAAGCCCGAGGAATTCACGCAGTTTCTTCGTAGTTGTTGGTCATGGAAACTGCATTATAGATTCAACACACGCGGCTTGTGGAGAGATCGCACGTGAATTCACGTGATGGTCAAGAAAGTCCAGTAAGGAAACGCCGAAGTCGCTCTTTGGTCTGTTGACGACAAGTCCATTTTTGCGGAGTCGTGTTAAACTTAACTCAGGTGAAGTTCGTGATCTTCTGCAGTGGTGCTGAAGACAAGGATGTCGTCGATGTCCACGAAGCGGAAGGTCAAACCACGAAGTACGTCGTCCAAGAACCATTGAAAGGTTTGTGGGGCGTTTCGTAAAGCGAAGTGTATACGCCTCTATTCAAACATGCCAAAAGATGTCATTATGGCAGTCTTCGGTACGTGGGAAGACTCAACAGATATTTGATGGTATGTCTTTACTAAGTAGATTTTGCGAAATTTGGTGAAACCATGCAGCAATGTGAATGATTGCGCATCATTCAAGCGTGTGCTCGAATTCTCGGCGTTCCATCTTATAGCGGCCAGGAGCGAGACGACGAGCACGTGAAAACACCGGCGCTCCACTGTCACTATGTGATGCATGACATTGTGGCGTATTGAATGTTCAAGAGATGGAGCGCGAAAGAGGTCGGAGATTTCTTGCAGAAGCGTAGACTACGGCGGGGAGATTTAGGCATGAGATTGCGCGATACGCAAGGGTGGCAAATTGGATGTCACGCCCCGAACTTTGAGGAGGGTCTCACAATCCACGAGACGGGTATGTCGTAGGTCTACCACAAGCTTAAAATGCTAAAGAAATTCTGCACCGATGAGGGGTACACGCAAGTCGGCGATTAAGAAGATCCACCAAAACGTGCGTCTCAGTCCGATGCCAAGCGTAACAGACATGTGTTCGTAGGTTCTTGTAGACGAGCCATTGACCGCGGTGACAGTCGGCGAGGTATGGCGTCGTCAGTGGTGCTCCAACGTAGGAGAAGCAACACACACTTCGGCACCTGTGTGAATGAGGTAGTGAACTTTAGTGACGTGGTGCGTGACGTAGAATAGGCGGCTGTATGTCGGGCTTGAAGCACTGGCCGCCGTCAGTGCGTCGCCCGTGTGTTTCCCGCAAACTGGCATGGCTGTTTGCACTGACGAGCTCAAGATCCGTATCGGTGATGGCACCAGCAGTCGCTTAAAGACAGACTTGGTGATCTTTCGCAGCTTTGGCGCCATTGTCGTGACGCGTTGCGGCAGTGGTCTACTTTGAGCGCACTCAGTTCAGTGGCCAACGGATCCACTTTGTAGTTGAGCTTCTCGTTAGCTGGAAGAAGGTGGTCCAAGTGGTCGTCGCATACCGGTGCAGAGAGTGTAGATTCACGTGGTCTCTCGATTGCCGATATGGACGGGGCACTGATATCCATAATCTTGTCGGCCATTCACACGAGTGAGTCGAGGGTTTCTGTAGAGTTCGCGTAGGTTAGATGCGTCCAATGCAGCAGAGTGGTTTTGATCAGAGGTCGCATGTAACGCAAACGTTCCGTAGGCGTTCAGTCACCAAGTTCTTCCGAAGTGAGTTGCTGCTGCAGCCAACGCTATTCCGACTCAGTTGTCCGGCGTATGAGCTCGTCTTTAAGGTTGTCGTAGGGGTTGTCAGGGGGGTGGAGAACGCAGGTGTGGTGTCCATGGTCAGCCGAAATGAACGGGGCTGAAGAAGCAAAGTTAGCCGTGACGCTCAGTGCGTTGACGTAAGAACGAGAAGTGCACGCTGCCGCTTGAAGTCTGGGTCACCACTTGCAGAAAGATGGGCCGCGTTTGGTTTCCTACATCGTTTATTGATCCCTGCTCTGGCATGGACGTCCACAGACACTGTCATTTTTGCTGGCGTCTTCTTCTCTCGTTCTGGCTCGAACAAGCGTAGCAGCTGTGGCACAACTTGTTCGTCTGTTCCGAGACGCTGATGGCTTGCCATAAGTGTAACAGTAGCAACGCAGCCTCACAATGTCTATCTTGTGCAACACTAACAGTACGCGCAGAAGCTGAATGGGAGCTTATGGGCACCACAAGAGTTATTGGCGAAACAAGTGACAATTTTCAAGTAGTGTGTCACATTTAATGCGTGCTTACAAGGCTGAATAGCTAGGGTACCTCATACAATAAAAATCTCTGCGTTGACAGTCATTCCGCCTCTACTCTGCTGGCTACCGAGTGAAAAGGCCAGATGAAAGAAGAAGGAAGCAGAGCTGAGCAGCCGGATAATAAGGCTACACCAATCCGTCGTTGAGTACACAGACAAGCTCAAGCAACTGACCAAAGGCCAAATTTCTCACGGCGGTCATTTTGGTTGAATATCAGACTTAAGAATTAACAGCGCCTGTTCAAGACATAGACCATGTTCGCAGAAATCATGCCACATACGAAGCTGTTTTGTTTGGTTTACGACGATGTCATTGTTTACTCTCTGAAATGATGATACCTTTTTGCAGTATTGCTGTACTTGTTTTATTCTTGATGTGTATAGGTGGCAACACATGTAATACTCAAAAGCTTTTCGAAAGGAACGACTGAATAGTGGCAATTTGTGCTCTTTAGCACATGAACTTCAGGCTTGCACATAATATGCTATGTCTTGAGACAGTAGCAAGCATCGGGAAGCATTAGGCACCTTAGCTTTGAATACAAGCTCCTAGCAAAGGCTTTCTTCAAAAATCAACTTTTAGTTTGTTCAAAAAGCAACTCTCAGTCAAGGTAGTGCCACGGTGACAAAAGAATCTTTCACGGATTACTGGCATGAGCTATCTCGTATCGGCCGAGCTGACGACGCGCGAGCACCTCGGTCAAATCGTCGCGAACAAGTGCCTTTGAAGTGAGTTGGGTGTCGAGAACAACAGATGCTTTAAGATTCTCGTTCAAAAGCTTTCATTATACCATAAACAATGCGAATTCAGTCGTAAACCGAATTGTATAGAT
The DNA here is from genome assembly GCA_013436015.1 of Rhipicephalus annulatus. Taxonomy (NCBI): domain Eukaryota; kingdom Metazoa; phylum Arthropoda; class Arachnida; order Ixodida; family Ixodidae; genus Rhipicephalus; species Rhipicephalus annulatus. The sequence goes on along the minus strand of WOVY01001284.1, from coordinate 373,436 downwards.
GCATAGAATGCAGCCGTGGCTTTCTTTGCGCAAGATATTACGCGATGGCCAGCGTCTTCTCTATTTTAAAATGCCAACAGAAAGGCTCACGCATGAATGGGCACCGTTGGTGCCCATTAGTTGAAGTAGTTGTCCCTGTACGGTACTACTTGAGGGGCAGAGCTGCTTGCGTCTCGCGCTCGTCTGAGGGAGTGCCTCTGTCACTGCCTGAAGAGGCCATAGAAGCTGTTTCCCTCCTCTATATAGCACGTGTGTCAGATTCCCTCCTTCGCTCTTTTTCATTCGTAGATCTCTCTGTATGCGCTACGCGGTGCGTTTTGCGCTTGTGATATTGTAGAGTCGCGCTTGAGTAATAGTAAACGTTTATTTAGAAAAAAAAACAGAGGTTGCTAGGGAGACCAGCCTCTAGTGGGTCAGCCTCCCTGCAGTACTAGGTGGAGTCCCTAGTAAGGGACCCCATTGGTTGTGGCCGCTGTCCTGGCATGCTGGACCATCGCTCGTTGGGCCGCAAGGTCCTGGCAACCGAGCAGGGTTGCCTACCAGTCCTCTCTTGTTGGATTTGGCCTCCCAGTTCTCTCTTGTTGTATTTGGTGTCTTGTTGGATTTGGTGGAGCTTGAGGGATTGACAGCATTCAAGCAAGACACGGAAGCTTTATTCGCATTTCGCAGTTGTCCTGCCGCTGGCTAGTTGTTTATCACTAAACGTATAATGCGCCATACGTTGTCATGTTGATGTTTCCAGGGTCCTTGCTGACGAACAACATTTAGTGCGTGTAGTTGGTTTGGTCCTGATAGCAGAGAAAGTGTCTTCGCTTCAGCACTAAAATGGTATCAGTCATATCACACACGCTTTTTTTAACTGCGCATCATTCCGTTGCTTTTTATTGGTTTAGAAAGCGCCACTTTCACAGATTGCCGAAACGATGGTACCGCTCAATGCGGGCGTCGGCAGAACTTTTTTTTCTGGGACGGGTGATAATGAGTGCAGCTTCATGACTGGTAGAGCAAGGACATAGTCCTGCAAGAGACAGTCATCGGTGAGCGCTGCTAACGCGGTCCGCACCCTAGAGCAACGCGAGAGGTGTACGCGTGCGCCACATCGAGCATGCATCGGCGTCGCTGAGACGCGCAGTCGGCGTCGGACAAGAACCGCGTGTTCGGACCGGGTGATATGATACACATATAGATAGATAGATAGATAGGTGATAGATAGACAGACAGATAGATAGATAGATAGATAGATAGATAGATAGATAGATAGATAGATAGTAGGTAGATAGATAGATAGATAGATAGATAGATAGATTGATACGCTTATTGTGGAAGAAGTTTGCCAAGAAAAGGTTCGCATTAAAATTCAAGAAAGTAGGAAGTAAAGAGAAAAGCAGAAGGCAGAGAGGTTAACTTGGAAGGTTTCAAGTTCGCTTGGCTGCTCTGGGAATTATAATTAGGGTCTTCATTTATTTTGATCCAATTGATTGTTATATGACCTTAACATAACAAAACCACCATTTGAATATGAGAAACGCCGTAGTGGAGGGATCCGGAAATTTTGACCACCTGGGGTTCTTTAAAGTGCCGCCAAATCTAAGCAGAGGAGCCTACAGCATTACCGCCAGCAAAAAAATACAGGCGCCGGAGCCGATATTTGATCTAGCCACCTGCGGGTCAGCCGGCAAGCAACTTAGCCAATAAACCACTATGGCGGAACTAAAAATAAGGTCAGATTGTGATTAATATTCCTTATTTCAGACATGCATAGAAAAGTTACTTGGCTGAGGAGGAGAGAGAAAAGCCATATAATCAGTTCGTAGCATAAGGAAAAAGCTGTGGGATAGCGCCAAATCTAACAAAGAATCTGGTGACAAAGTATGGTTGGTATACGACAAGATTAGTATCAATCGAGTACTTTACCGCTGGGATGATACCGCGGGCGATAAGGTTGAGATCAAAACAGAACGCAATGCTCCCTCCAATAAAAAAACCCCAAAAAACCAAGAAGGAACACCACCCATGCGCACTCGCCGCCATCAACCACGTCCAAAATAGTTTTTGTCAATGTGAATGCACGCAGCATACTGAACAAACTTGACTCGCTAGAATCAGTACTTCTTGCTGTCAACCCTGACTTCTTGGCTGTGATGGAAACGTGGCTTTCAAACGAGATTGGAGACGCCGAAATAGCACCTCCAAACTACTGCATTGTGAGAAAGGACCGAGCAACACGCGGTGGTGGAGTTGCCATTCTTATTAACAAACGTATTCGATTCACACAGATGCCTGTTGTTGAGGGTGCTGAAGCGGTGTTCTGCAATTTATTGTGCGGCTCATTTTCAATTATAGTTGGTTGTGTTTATCGGAGTCCAGGGTCAGACCATACCGCTATGCAATCACTGCACGCATACATACAGCGCAATGTGAAAGGCAAGAGACTAATCCTTTTGGGGGACTTTAATCTGCCCGACATAAACTGGCGGACCATGCAGCACGAGTGCTTAAACTCAGAAACCCTTTTTGATGCAATGCTATCTTTTAACCTCAATCAGATAATAATGGAGCCAACACGGGTGCAGGTGGGGAGCTCCAATATACTTGACCTGGTATTCTTAAGCGACCATTTTTCAAGTGACAAACACAGTGTAGAAATTCTCGATGGGATATCGGACCACAAGCTAATCGTGTGCAGCGCATCAATTTGTGCCAAAAAAAGCCACTGCCACTCACAAAAAAACGTTCCAGATTTTCAGAATGCAGATGACACCAGCATAATTGATCATCTATCAATGGAATTAGCACCGTTTGAAGAAGATTCGAAACGCGCATATATAAGTGTCGATGAATTGTGGTTAAAATTTAAACATACCATAACGCACTGTACGAAATTGTATGTACCAAATAAAACAAAAAGATCAAAGAAATATAATCCCTGGATTAATCGTGATATCATTCACGCGAAACGCAAAGTAAAAAACTCAGGAAATCCCTAAAAATAAGTAAAAGCAAATCTAAGACTGCTCTCACAACTGCCATCACCGACATGAAATTAAAAATAAGAACCGCAAAAAAGAACTATTTCACTAACACCCTTCCTAGTTTCATCAAAAACTCGCCGCTAAAAATTTGGGGCTTTCTTAAAAATTCAAAGTCTAGCGAAAACGATAGTCATTCTCAAGATGGCCTTATTACCCCTTCTTCGCTCAATGAGCACTTCCAATCAGTTTTCACGGCCGATGACGGCAATCAACCACCAATCGACATTTTGAACAAAGAACCATTGGAACTGCCCGTGATAACCGAACAAGGTATCTTTCATCTGCTCCTCCAACTTGACACAAACAAAGCCTCAGGACCAGATAACATTCCAAATTTGTTTCTCAACCGATATGCGGAGTGGATGGCAAAATATCTGTGCATCATATTTGATAAATCCCTAGCAACATGCACCGTACCGGATGATTGGAAAAAAGCAAAAGTTAAACCAATACACAAATCAGGCCCAAAAGATGACGTAAATAACTTCAGGCCTATATCTCCTACTTGCACTTCCAGCAAACTTCTTGAACATATTATCTTAAAACATATCAATATATATCTTGAAAACGAACGCATCCTGTCGCCTTCTCAACACGGTTTCCGTAGGGGACTTTCTACAGTCACGCAACTAACAGAACTAACTCATGATTTATCCTTAAGTGTGGACAACCAAAAACAGGTCGACCCTATCCTATTAGACTTTGCAAAAGCCTTTGATAAGGTTTCGCATAAAAAACTAGTACAAAAGTTAGAATGTACCTTAGGCAATGGCTCCATTACGAAATGGATAAAAAACTACCTTACCGGTTGCACACAATTTGTTAATTTCAATGGACAAGTATCCACAACAGTTCCCGTCAATTCCGGTGTTCCCCAGGGTTGTGTTCTTGCTCCGACCTTATTCCTAATTTTTATCAATGACCTACCCTGTCAAATTCTCGTCCACGTCAGACTTTTCGCGGATGATTGTATAATTTATCATGAAATAAACTCTGCAGAAGATCATCTTGCCTTAAACAAAGCCCTCGAAATAGTATCAAACTGGGTTTCAGATTGGCAAATGGTACTTAATGTTAAAAAATCAGCTATAATGACAGTAAAAAGAAAAAGGGAATGGTCAGAGTTCTCATATACCATCAATAGTATCCCACTTCCTAGAACTAGTCATCATAAGTACCTTGGCCTCACCTTTACTAGCGATCTGAGATGGGATGTCCACGTTTCTAACGTTACAGCTACCGCACTGAAACGACTTTTTTTTCTGAGACGATGCCTTGGACTAGCACCTTGTGAAATTTAACTGTTAGCCTACAACACGTACGTGAGATCTGTTCTTGAATATGCGAACATTGTTTGTTCGCATATTCAAGAACATATATACACAAAAACATATTGCGAAGCTAGAAGGCGTGCAAAGAAAAGCTGTTCGAATTATTTTTAACAAGTTTAGGCAAACAGACTCACCAACTGAAATGCTCGAAGAAGCGGGCATGCTAACGCTGCAAAAACGAGCAAGATTAGCACGCCTACGATTCATGTACCAGCTACGCCATAAGCAAACCAACATCGATGCCTCCAGGTACATTACACTTAAGCAATCACGACCCACCCGTAAGAAGCACCCCGAAATGCTGCAAGAATACGCATTCCGTACGGAATGTTTCAAACACTCATTCTTCCCAGCAACAATAAGGGAATGGAACAGCTTAGCAGCTATGATTACTAGCAGCAATTCTTTAAATATTTTTTCACGTCTTGTTGAAAAACATTTGCGTTTGGAACCCTAATATTGCGCTATTGTGGTCATCTTTGCAAAATCCATTGTTTTAGACTGTGTTATTTTGGCTCTTTCACACTGTAATCACTTGGATATAGTACAATTACTGTTAGAACTTTGTTGTTAGAATTTGGTTAGAATTTGATTGAATTTGATTGTTAGGAATTGTGAGAACTTGGTAGCATCAGTGTAACGCGTATCCTAAACGATGTATAACTTACGGATGTTTTTATTGTGTGCTTTTATTGTGTGTTTTCCCGATGTCCTTTCTGCGAAAATCCCGACAAGGGATTGGCAGTATTTTTAAATAAATAAAATCACGGCTTGACGTTGCTTTCTTCCCTCCGGATACATCAGCAATGCACTTTGCACTAAAACAGAATTAGCATAGGCTAATGTGTAAGATAGTAAAAGAACTCAAAAGCATAAAAACTCGGTGCACAATAAAATAGGAAATACTACAAAAACATGTCCCCAGATAATTTCAAGTAAGGTTGCACGCATAAATCATAATTCAAGTAATAGAGAAATGCACACGTTAATAAAATAGCTTCTTTAGAGAGAAAGGAAAGGTCGCGTATCGAAGAGTGAGAAAAGTCAAATTTGTTAAAAAAAGAAGGCAATGTATAGCTTAAGGATTGAAAGTGATAGTTTGTCTGTGGGTGAGGCACATACAATTTTCCTGGTGCCTTGTCAGGTAGTAAGGAATGTTGGTGCGGAGATTAGAGTCTTCACATAGGAATAATATGTCGTTTTCAATCTGTGATTTGTAGAGCTGTAAAATACGACGATGGTGTATGGTTGCTCATTCACCTTATGATTCTGGTACCAACTCTCTGTGACGTTACAGATGCTGATAAAGTATACTGCAGCCCGTGCAAAAAGTACTTCAAAACAAGTTTTTGCTGTATGTCACCCACTTCGAGTGAGGCCCCACCAATCTATCATCGTCGTGTACCAGACTCGCAGGCTTCCACTTTACGCTCCGGCCTGCGATGCCTGACAGTCCTCGACATGGTACATTACGAATTTATTTGCAGGTTCGTCGACCCATGCGATGTTGCACGTGCTGTGATGTATGGGCCAGACCAAAGTACTCGTAGAGCTGACACGGACATTTGATTACACAAAAACAAGTATTTATTTAAAACAAGGGCAAAGTCAGGAGTCAGCAAAAGTAACAGAGGAAGAAATTTGATACGCGATGGAACAGAACAGCTACAAGTCATGAAGTGCTTTAAAAGAACACTACAACTTGTACAGACAAACACACATATGTGGAATCTTGATAAATTAACAACATGACCAAACAACGCGACATACTAATAAAATTTACGAGAAAATTTCAAGCTGGCACTTCTGAATTTCTAAGTGCGATGCACCACACACTACAATTATTTAAAAGCTGGCTATACTAAAATAACAGTTCAAAAAAGCCACAATAAAAAGTTCCATACGAACCACGCCAGCTCTTGGTACACGCAGGGGAGTTGTCGGGGTGTCGTTGAAGATCTCGCCAGCTTATTTGTCGATGAGGGTGCCCGGTATTGCAGCTGTCCCAATACGTTGCACGGGTCACTCCTTGCTCGCCGTCTACGCGAAACTCGCGACAACGACGACCACACTTCTTGATGACCATACGTTTGAACTGCACTCTGACGCAGTCCAAACTTTTTGAGGGCATCCCGTCTCCTCTCGAGGTAATTTCTTTTTCTTCCACACATGTTTATCTTTTCGGTACAGGCGTTGGGAAGACGTGGTGGCCGCGGCGCTACGTTGCCACTCGCCGAATGTCAACTTCCCAACACAAAAGCGCCCTTCCTTGGACGATTAGGCGTGCGGGCGAAACAAGTATTTCAGACGTTTGTGACACAGCTCTCTCCTCAAAAATATTGCTGCGCCATATTCGAAGAAATTACAAGCGCGCACTGTTCGAGAGCTCTCAGTATTTTGGTCGTACACCGATGCTTTTTTTTTTCATTTCGCGCACTATTTCATTGAGGTGGACGACATCGCAGTGAACACAGGACGCACTCCACTGTCGCAATATGTCGAAAGTCATATCGCGCGTACTAGGTCATGGCCACACACATATGAGCATAAAATGGCAAATATACTGTGCCCTTCACTGCTAAAGCACAGAAGCCTCCTTTGATGCCACATATTCAAACATACCGGCTGCGAGCGGCATAAAAAAGTCACTTATTGATGCGTTAGAAACCGAAAAAAATGAAAACAAATAAGAAATATGGCTGGCCGTTTGAGCGCAGTTTCTATGGGAAACAGAAGAGGCTTTCAAGGACATCCCGTCAGATTCAGCACGTACGTGTGCCGTGATAGGCCTCGAACAGAGAAGTAACTTCACAAGAGTCTTTCAAAGAAACCTACCTATTTGCAAACATAAATCAATGAAGGCTTCGAAAATAAAGCCTCTTAAACTACAAGTGCGACAATACATTTATAGAGTTGCTAGACCCCGACAAACACAAATACAACAAAACGCTCGAAAACGCTGTAAGTATCGAACCGCACTATACTTAAGCGCGACTTCGAGAACAAGTAATAAATATGAGCGCTGTTTCTCATAAACTCGTAATTTGGTAGCGCTGCCCTGACGAAGCGTAACTCTTACCTATGACCCGCACTCGACAGGAACGCTTCTTCGAAGCCATTTTAGAAAACCAGGAAATCCAAAAGAAATGACGGCAGCTACACGGAAAACAATTTCGCGCTAGTGTAGCAGCCGTCATTTCAGCCATTGATGGCATGCCCCGATGGCTTGCCATCAACGACGCCTCGTTCTACAGAAACGGGTTTCCCGCATCGTCGCATCGCTCTGTAGAAAGGCGTTCCTTCCCCCTGCGTGCCGATTGGCGAATCTGACAAGGGAAAATGAGAAACACCTCTGCACGATGACGTTTAACGGCACCCCGGCGACAATTGCCTGCTCATCTCTGCGCGTTTCTGGTAGTTAGGCGCCAGCGAACCTGTTTTTTGCAAATGCAGCAAAACTAAAACGCGCGTTTCGTTGCGTTGTGTCACGTTTGCGCCCTCTCATTTGCATGGGTTTCTTTCGCAACCTTTGCTGCTTTCTGCACTTTACAGCGTCTTATTCGTTTGGCACATTTCCCTGTGCACTCATTTGGAGCATCTGCTTCTGTACAATCTTGAGCAGAACTAGGCTGTTTACTTTGAATAGATGCTCTGTGCGCACATCCGTGATTATTACTTCTTAAATCAATGCTACCCTCCCTTTAGGACAACTTAACCGGCTCCTGAACATTGCAACTGAATTCCTCAGGACTGTGCCACTCACATCTCAAAGAACTACCTGCAACTTAACTGTTCAGTTCACAATGCACTCCAGCACACACAGTAAAAATTTTTACACCCAAAAGGGTGTAAAAAGGGTGCTTTTACGAGAAAGCATTCTATGCAACACCCTTTAACACCCATAAATGATCGATCGAAAAAAAGCACCCCTTTGTTTGGGTGCTTGCCTCGATAGCACCCTCAAATAGGCTCTAAGGGTGCTTTTGTGCCTGAGAAGGGTGTAGGTGACGATTCATCAGATGGAATATTCAGCATAAGAAGAACACATATTTATAATATTTGGGCTTTTACGTCTCAAAAACCTCGATATGATTATGAGGGTCGTCGTAGTGGTAAGCTCCAGAGATTTTGACCATTTAGTGTTCTTAATGAGCGCTGATATCGCACAGTGCACAGGCTTCTACCATTTCGCCTCCCTCTTAATTCGACTGCCACGGCCGGCATCAAACCCCCGACCTTCGAATTGGTGGCCGAGCAGCGTAGCTACTGCACGAATATGTAAACCTTGCGTTAAATGACGGTCTAATTGACTTAGAATATGTGAAGGTGCTCTCCTAATACAGCAGAATGCCAGCAGAAGTAAATCACGTTTCATCTATAATGGCAATTAACTGCAATCCATGTTACGAAAGCTTTCCTTAGCGTTGGTTATAAGCTACATGTTTGCTATAGAATATATAGAGGAACATAATGTTCGCCCCATTATGGGTGTGTGTGCGTGAGCCTGCGCTTGTGTTCGTGTGTAAGCGCAGTTTTGTGTACACGCATGCATGTGTGCGTGCGCGTGTATGTGCGAGTCCGTGCTTGTGTTAAGCGTACCTGTGCACATGTGTACGCCCATGCAGGCCGTTTACGGTCGCGTGTGCGTGTGGCCGTATGTGTGTATACGTGTATGTGTGTGCGCCTGTGAATAAGTATGTGTGTGTATCAGCCCGTGCGCCCTCGAATTTCGTCTGTGTGTGTGTGTGTGTGTGCGCGTGTCTGTGTGTGCGCGTGTGTGTGTGTGCGCGGGAGGGGGGCACTGCTTTGTAGTGTTTAAGGTCCCACGCCTGTTCAGACTGGGAGTCTATATGGGAGGTGGCTTAAGGAATGGCGGTGGTCAACGCATTGTACACGGACTATTCAGTACATGGAAAACAGCTGCACATTGTCGTACCTCATTGTTGCTTGCGAACTTGCTGTGGTAGCTGAGTAGCTCCGATGAGGCACTTCTACGCTCGAAAACGTGGGTTATGACAAATTCACACGGAAACTTGCCACTGCACTTATGCACAAGCATCGTTTATATTAACAACGTTTAACAAGAACGTGCCCTGCCTTTGCTACAGGTGCTTAGCTAGATCATTGGGCAACCATATGGAATTATGTGCTGATCATGTGGTCAGCAAAAAGTCTGTTGTAACAACCTCGGCACGTTTCGTGGTGCGTGACAAGTCTTCTAAACATCCGCGACTGTGGATTAATTTGTTCCAGCTTCGACTACGCATTCGGTGTTTGCGGCACCATACGCGGAATCGCCAGACACAGACAATACGAAAAAAAATTCCTCTGAAAAATGTGTAGCGATACTCTCCCGCTAATGCCACCGAGGACGAAATAATTATTGTTTCTGGCCATTCCAGGGTGCACTTTGTTTTCCGCAAGTTTTGCTTCACTATTTTTCGCCCACTGCAGTCGCATTCCGTCAAAATACTCAAACAACACAAGGCTGGTAAATAACCTGCGCCGCTGTGCGGAAGGAGAGTTGCCATTAAGAAGGAGTCATTCTTGAAGCGCAATTCGATTGCCTTCCGCGTGGAACCGCCGTCCGCCGTATGCACCACAGCGTTTGCCTTTCGGCGCCGTCTTGGCGGGTTCGCCCCCCCCCTCCACTCACCCGGGCCAGCCGTCCCCTCCACCCCCACAACGGCGGTGTAGATAAGCGAATAGTTGCGTCACTGAACACCTGCATCGACAGCTGTGGCGCCGCCGCCAGCATAGAGAAATAAAAAAAAGGTTCTTTCTCTATGCCGCCAGTGCCTCCTCCTCCTCTCTCTCTACGTTGCTCTCTCTGTCTGACCGTCTTTTATTTATTTATTTATTTATTTAATACATACTGCGGACACTAAGTGGTCCAAGCAGGAAGGGCACGTCACGTATACCACAGGCGTAATGACGTACATCATACGAAAAACACACTTTGTTTTACACGCTACAATACACTTCGTTATGTAACATCATCACGCTTCGCTCTATACAATACAATAAACTTCAATATGCAAAGCAACAACATACCCGGTTCTACAACACTACATTACACTATGTTCCACAACACAAGTAGTAACTTACGCCAAACAACGACAATACATTGCATACCTCATACTATACAATACGTTACACATATGTTACAATAAATGAGATTCGCATAACTTGTTCCAATCCGACACTGTTCGAGGAAAAAAGAATACATAAAGGCATCGGTTCTCGCAAAAAATGGGGTTAGCAAATCGGGATGATGATGTCGTGTGTTCCTTGTTGACAGAAAAGATAAGTAAGGCGATGAATCGATTGCGAGTTTTTGATTAAGTAATAATTGAAGGAAATCCAGCCGTTGTTCGCGTCTGCGGGATTCAAGGGTTTGAATGTCGTTTGCAGACATCAGCGCGGAAGGTGAATCCGACGGTAAGTATTTTGAATATATAAACCGAACAGCTTTCCTTTGAACCCGCTCAAGTTTGTTAATATTAAGCTTAGTGTAAGGGTCCCATACAATGCTGGCGTATTCCAGTTTAGGTCGTATAAAAGAATAATAACTAAGAAGCTTTACATTGGCAGGACAGGTACGCAGTTTATGTCTTAGAAAACCAAGTTTCCGAAAGGCAGCTGAACATATGTTGTCTACATGCATGTTCCAGGACAAATTGCTAGTTATAGTTATGCCCAAATATTTGTAGCTTGTAACCTCTCTAAGAGTTGAAGACCCAAGCTGGTACGTAGTATTTAGTGGAACTTTCTTACGTGTCAAGCGCATCCAGACACTCTTTTCTGCATTAAGGATCATTCCCCACTCATTGCACCACAGATGAATATTATGAACGTTTGAGTTAAGTTCATTTTGATCATCCAAAGAGTTAATAACCCGGAACAAAACACAATCGTCTGCAAATAATCTTATTTGTACAGAAGGGGTGATGACATTTACAATATCATTTATGTATAGAAGAAAAAGCAATGGCCCTAGGACGCTTCCTTGGGGTACTCCTGATGTAACCTGTAGAGACTGCGAACGCTGGTCATTAATAGCAACAAACTGTTCACGGTTATTTAGATGTCAGCAATCCAGTTTACAAGGATCTCGGGAAGGCCAATACGTTTAAGTTTCAAGATCAATTTGTCGTGTGGAACCCTGTCGAATGCCTTACTGAAATCCAAAAATATTATGTCAGTTTGCCTATTGTTATCCAGGTTAAGTGCAAATGAGTGGATTATTGTAACTAGTTGCGTCACTGTCGAATATCCCTTTCTAAAGCCGTGTTGAAAATTGGTCAGGATTGAATTTTGAGTAAAAAAATTTCCAATTTGTGTAGCAATTATGTGTTCTAATAATTTGCAGCAGGGTGAGGTCAAGGATATGGGTCGGTAATTTTGAGGCGACAAGCGATCACCTTTCTTAAATACAGGACTTATGCGTGCGGCTTTCCAGTCACATGGTAGCTTTGATGACAACAATGAAACACGGAAGATTTCATGCAGGAATTTAACGACATGTTCGGCATATCTTCTTAGGAACATATTTGGGAGATTATCAGGTCCACAGGACTTTTTAGAATTAAGATTCAATTAAGATTCAAGTCTTTCAAATGCGTTGCGTTGGTCTGGGGTCGTGGTCGCTGTGCGAGTTCTAGCGAACAGGCGCATCTTCAATGGTGGTCACGCATGACACCGTGTTCGAAGTGACGCTCGGATTAAGGAATATTCATGGAGCGGCGGACGCGGACAACGTGGGCCTGTTAACGGTGAGTGTACTGTTTTCGTAGGTAGTAATCATACAGCGGGGTTTTTAGCACAGCGGCCGCGTCAGCAGCACGGGTGAGTGAGCTCTGCACATATCTACCTATAACTTTAGCACTTTTGGTTCTAGGAGGATCAGAGTGGTGTCTGTCTGTTCGTGAAGATACAAGGAGTTCAACCGCTACAAATACTGCTATTACAAACGAAAAGTTTAAATTTTAGGGGCGGAAAACAGTGTGAATCTGTGAAAACAACAACAGCCGGACCAGGTGTTTTTACGATCGCTTGTAGCTTCGTTATTATTCTACCGGGAAACTTCTTACTTATAAAGTTGAAAGTCCCTAGGGTGTACCTGACGCTGCTGAAGTTTGATCAGACTAGGTTTAATAGTTCTAGAGTTATCAGGCAATCAAAATAAGCCTAATCACTCAAAAGATTAAATTGGTAATATCACCTTAAACGCATTTAAATTTTGTCCGCTTATTATAATAATAAACAGCACCCCATAGGCTACCAGGAGGCCCCATTTCGTACACTCTAGGCCCTTAATTAATGTTGTAATCAGCAAAAAGCTCATTTGATTAAAACAATTTTTCGAAAGGAGCTACAAACGCCACCGAAAAATAGCTAATATCTTCTTTCAGAACACATCAGTCCGGTTTTTTTCGTGTAAAAATATTTTTGATAGCTTAAGGTAACCGGAAGATACAGAGTTAGAAATAATTGAACGAGAACCGCTAATAAACGTGTGGCGCCCGCGTCTTCCCTCGCCCTCGCTCAGGAGGAGGGTGGATCACTGCTCGGAAGAAAGGTACGCCCGTCAGATTGAAGTCTTGGACCACGTGTTTTTTTTTCCTTACGATTGCTTTTAACTTTGGTAATAACCTACCGGGAAACTTCTAACTCGTACAGTGCAAAGCCCTAGTTGTAGACCTTCGCCGCTCAAGTTTCATCAGGACAGGAGTGATGGTACCGGAACTAGAAACAGCACCCCATAGGCTAACCGGAGGCCCAACTCCGTACTCTCTAGGCCCTTAATTAGGGGGTAATCAGTAAAAATCTCATTTCATTAAAACATCTTTATAAAAATAACCACAAACTTGACTGATGCACCGCTGAAACCTACCTTTAGAACATGACAATCTGCTTCTTCTTGTGAAAAAAGTATTTCGATAGCTTTAGCCAATTAAAAGGTATGCAGTTAGAAAGAACTTAAAGAGAAACGCTGTTAACGTGAGGCGCCCGCGTCTTCCCTCACCCTCGCTCAGAGGACGAGGGTGGCTCACTGTTCGGGCAAAAGGTACGCCCATCAAATCAAAGCCTCGGACCACGTTTTTTTCTTACGATCGCTTTTAACTTTGGTAATAACCTACCGGGAAACTTCCAACTCATACAGTGCAAAGCCCTAGTAGTAGACCTGTCGCCGCTCAGGTTTCATCAGGACAGGTGTAATAGTTCTGGAGCTATATCGTGATCAAAATTAAGCCTAATCACTAAAAAGAATAATTTGGAAACATCACCTCACAAACGAATTTAATTTTTCTCCGCTTAATACACTAATAAACAGAATTGCTTAATTTTGCGCACTTACAAATGAACAAGTCTAGAAATGCATCTCTCGTGAGTGATGTGCAGCGTCTACTGACACACACTAACACATTCGGAAAATTCAGCTTAAGACTGTCTCATGACCGTTACTTCTGAATTTAAATAAGGTAGAAGTTCATGGGAGGACCCTTGGAACATGAGCTGGCGCTGGAGCCAAGATTTTGAAAAGCAAACTTATTCAAATGTTGGCTTTAGCAACACACCAAGAACTTTTCGTTGCTTGTACCGTGTCCAACATGTGGAGCGTTTCAGCAGATATGTTTGAAGGTCTTTTAAAAACAGAAATGACTAGATTAATTAGGCAACATGTGCAAGACTGTGTTTACTGCCGAGGCAGTCATGTGGTAAAATAACTACAGGTTGTGATTCGATGACCAAATATGAAAATTGGACCAGGATTTATGGACAAGACAGCTAAAGCAGGCATCCTACCTCTAGGATGAAAGTATGTGCTATCCGAGAAGCACACAACTAATGCTGTACATGCCAAAAACTTATGCACTCTAATGAGGGACGACAGCATTTTCACTGAAAATTGAAAATGAAGTGAGAAATACCACAACTATCAAATACTTATTGTAGACTATTTACTATTTAGTGTCATGTAAAAATTAGGCAAGTGTCCATTCTAGGCTGTGCCATGGCTCACTGAAGCACACTGTATGTTTTCGAATTGCTCTCACGAAATACATGTTTGCAGGCCTACATCTAGAAAGCAGGCAAATAGGAAGCACAGCGTCAAATTTAGATTAGATGCCATGGACGGAGCTTCTTGTGAGGGTAGAAATAACGGAAAATTGTTCATTTTTGATGCCCTTTTAGAGGCAGCCAGAATCGCACTGATTGCTGAATTGTCACAATTGCTCAAATTGTTAGAAGCGTGATTAAAGCCAGTAAATCTTTTACTTTTTTTCCTCTTCGCTAGTGCCATGCCCAAGATCATTTGTTCTCATGTAAAAGAGAAAGCAGAGATGCCTTCACTGTTTGTACATGGAGAGGTAAGTTTCTTGTGCGTTCTGATTAATGCTACATGTTCTGAACCTTGTACTTTGAGAACTGTTTTTCACACTACCCTATAAGAAATTTGATTCTTAGATGAGTTCAGGCTTTCGTAAGTGCCATTTTCGAGCTGTAGTTTTACACTTCATCTCAATTCGGGAATTTTCTGTATGCTGGATACTATCTTATCCATATCATACGAAATTATTGGAATGTATGGTTTGTATGGTTCGAGTTTAGTGTAATGTCAATTACACGCCATTTCAAAGGATACACACTACAGATTATATATGGTGCTGCCAGAACAGCACGAACATCATTTTATGAGAAGTAATATTTGCTCTTATTACAGGATGAGAGGGTGCCGCTGACGTCCTACGTGGTATACCCCAGCCCCAGCCTAGAGCAAGCCTAGTTCCTGAACCTCCACGTGAATGACCGAAATATCTTCCCTGTCAGTAATGACGAAGAAGGAGTGACAGCACTGATGAGTTGTTTTTTTTTATTTTCAACATTGTCTACGGCCGCAAGGGGTTTAACAACCACCGTGATAGAGCGGCTTTTTCTCGGCGTGATTCGGCGTTTATCAAAGAAGTTGTTCAGGCAGTATTACACTGAAAATTTTAGTGTCACAATGCCTGAACAACTTTTTCTAGTGTGGTCATGGTAGATAAACATATATTGTTATTTGTGTAAGTTATTTTGCTTAAATATAGCTGGACCATTCCATGCCAAAAGTCTCAGCCACTTTGGCGACCATCTGAAATGTATTTGAAAAAAAATTGTGCTGACTTACTGCGTTGAAAACAGTGAACAGCTGGAATATTTCAGTGAGAAAAAAAGTTTTGTTCATGTGGCTGGCTTATAACTTCCTGGCATAATGCCGTCTGTGTGCTGTTTGTGGAAAATTTCATTTTAAAACTACCGATTAATTTTCTAAAGCCAATTCGGTCTACCTGTTAAGTAAATGTGCTTCTGTAAGGTATTTGAAGCTCAATAATTTTAGTGCAATTTTTTCGCCACATTTGCTTCCAAGAATAAAGCCAAAATGTGTTATTTTTTCATTTTTTATTGCAATACTGCACTTTGCATGAATATCTGAGCAGTGAATACTTACTCAACAGAAAGTATATTTTGAGGAAAAAGTATCTTTAGACCTCTCAAGCTGCGGAAATATATGAGAAAATATCACGAATTTCACAAAATCGTGATTTTTGTCCGTATTGAGATGCAGTTTGCTCCATGTTGTGATACAATGAAAACTCATCATTAAAGTAAACTGTAAAAAATGAAATTCTTTCTATAATAAAAATCTTTTCGCAAAATGAACAGGGAAGAGCGCTGTCGACTGAATTTTATTGAAGGTGCTACGAGCGTTTTTATACTGAGCACAAGAACAGGGCTCATCTGCAACAACACATGTGTGACAATGACAAAATAATTTTAACCGGGAAAAGAATACTCTTTTTCGGAAAAAATAAGTGAAGGTGTACTGATGCATTGATCATTGGCCTCCCTGATAAAAGTTCTAAAATCTCTCATTCTTTCTGCTTGCTTTTTATTTAAAACCGTGTTTTATGAAACCTACGGCTGCACTTACATTCTTTACGGTGCCCGGCCATGAGGCTACTATACCCATTCTTAACATTTAAAGCATGCTGTCTTGCTCGATCATTGAAGCATTGCCCAGTTTGTCCTATGTTTACTTTTCCACATGTTAGCGGTATCTCATACACATTAGATTGGCATTCAGTAAACCTATTCTAGTGACGAATGGTGCAAGATTGACTATTCCTGTTGCTGTAAGTACATGCACTTTTGAAAGCTTGCAAGGGGTGGAAAACAACAATGCCATATCTGCTGGCACTTTTCCTAAAATTGTGAGACACCTTATGTATGTAGTACCATGTAACATGCAAAGGTCATTGGTCATTCTGTTTTTCTTCTGGTCCTGTTTCCTTTAACTTTACTTTCTGTAGGAGGGTTTCGCAAACGAGTGTGATGATGCTGTTGGGGTATTGGCTAGTGTTATCAGCCCAGGAGTGTTAAGAATGTTCTGCCTTTTGATAGTGGGCATTTAAAATTAGTAAAAAGAGGAATTGATACCACATGTATTCAGGCCAACCTTCAGAAGTCATGTTAACACAACGGTGAGGTCAGGCTTAAAAACCAGATTAAAAGACTAAAAGTTGCTGGATATACCAACAGAATCATCACACCCGCTTGCGAAACCCTCCTGCAGAAAGTAAAGTTAAAGAAGACAGGACCAACGAAAAAACAATGACCAAAACCTCTGCATGTTTTACCACATCACATGTCTCTCAATTAAAACAATAGCCAGCAGATATGATATTAACGTGTTGTTTTTCACCCCTTGCAAGCTTTAAAAAACGTGTGTACAAAACAGCAACAGAAATAGTCAATCTTG
This sequence comes from Rhipicephalus annulatus, assembly GCA_013436015.1. NCBI lineage: Eukaryota > Metazoa > Arthropoda > Arachnida > Ixodida > Ixodidae > Rhipicephalus > Rhipicephalus annulatus. Next base: position 356,268 of record WOVY01001284.1, on the reverse strand, counting down.
CACCATTCTTTACGTGAATAGGTTTACTTAATGCCAATTTAACGTTTGTAGAAGTATTTTTTATCAGGTAAACCAATGATCAGTGCATCACTACACGTTCACTTATCCTTTCCGAGAGGGAGTATTCTTTTCTCAGTTAAAATTATTTTGTAGTAGCAACACGTGTCCTCGCGCATGAGCACGGTTCTTATACTTTGTATAAAAGCGCTTGTAGCACATTAATTAAATTCTGTTGACAGTCGGTGCTCTTTCCTGTCCTTTCTGTCTCTTCCTGAAGTTGTCGCGCTATGACTAGCACACAACCACGATGAACCAACTCGCCCAAATTAAAATCTTGTTACGTAACACGTAGACCGAGTTTTGTATAGAAAGAAGGAGCGATGCTTTTAAAATAAAATTTTTCACATACAACACCTAGACGGCATTCCAGGAAGTTCAGAAGGCAGCCACATGACCAAACATTTTTCCTCTCCTAAATATTCCTGAAGTTCACTATTTTCAATGCAGCACGAGTTTTTTGAATACATTTGAGATGGTTACCAATATGGCTGGGACATTTGGCATAAAATGACCCAGCTGTGTCATGAGCCGTTATTATGCATTATCCCTCTTGTTTTTTGTTTGTCCTGACTCAGTTTTGTGTTCGTTTCTAGCTTATTCTGTTTCTGATCATTGTATTGGTTTTTAAAGTATTCGCTAAAGTTATATATGTGAAAACCCATATATGTTTGCATGTACATCATTTCTCATAACCAAATGTTATACATCCAGGAATACAAAGCTTAAACCACTGTGATTGTATACATTTGAAAACACTATCCATATATATTTTTGTGTGCAGCACTTCTTGGAAACGATTGTGTACATGAATGCGTATATAGTGAAATCATGGTGATTGTATATATTTGAAAGAATTATAAGTATATATCTGCCTGTATTTCATTCCTATTAACTGATTGTATTCATGAAGGAGTAGTAAACTGAAACCACTGGGATCGTAGGTACTTGAAAGAATTATAGGGATATATTAGTGTGTATTTCATTTGTAGTCTCTATGTACTTGAAGCAGTATACTAAACTGAACCATTGTAATTGTATGTTTCAAACAATTGTCAATAAAGTCAAACTGAAAGAATATAATAAACATTTGAGGTGTTGTGTGTGTAGCGTACGTATACGTCAACATGTTACACATCTGGTGAAAAAGTTGTGTGGTAGAAGAAAAGTTTATAAGTTTTAATTGCATATAAATAAATGCAATATGCAAGGGCAGCAAGGCTTAGTTTTCTGTAACGTGCATTATGCATATACTGTGAAGTATATATAGATCCAGCAGAAGTTCATACACGACTGTACGTGTTTATATTTTTGTCCACACGCAATGAATGGAGCTCGACAGGTGGCGCACCATTGATAATCAGGACCACTTTCTTCAAGTAGTGTGTAATCAGTACATGCTGATATCTATTAGTGCAGTCTAAAAGAATACTGGCACCCCTGTTATGGGCACTCAACACCCTTGTGCACCCTTCTCGCACCCTCCTCAGAGGGTGCTAAAAAGTGATGGACTTCGAAGGCACCCTTCCTTAAGGGTGTTTTTGTAAGACCCTTCAGTGTTTTTACATGTACACCCTATTCTAAGGGTGCATGGAAAAGCACCCTTTTTGGAAGGTGCTCAATTAACACCCTTAAGGTGTCGTCCATGAGACAAGCTCATTTACACCCTTCAGGGTGTAAAAATTTTTACTGTGCATGGTTCTGAACGGCTGTTCATGCAGGTGTCCTCGCCAGTTGGGCCGGTAGTACTGTGCACTACATCCCCGTTAGCTGCGATGACGGTTAACAAACACTGCGACTGTGCCAAGTCACTTATAGATGACCTTTCTCTCACATCAAGACTCTGCTGGCACAGCCCCTCGTCGCCATCACTTAGGCCTTCAATAGCCTCTGTAGCCACCACAGGACTTTCGGCAGCTAACAAACATGGTTCAGTGACAAACCCGTCGTTCGCATCAGATGTATTACAGCTAATCCCGGCTCCCAACGGTTCAGTGCATTCGGGCTGTTTGCATGTTCCGTGCATTACATCTAATGCCTGAAATACCACCACCTGCTTTCAAATTTCAGGCGCAGTAAGTGAACTTGATCAAGGTACGACTGCGCCAACTTGTTCGGGCCAGCGCTATTCACAGAACTGGAAATGCGAGAGGCTGAGTTGTCATTTGACTATGTCGTACAAACTCCCAAGCGTTCTTTTTCCCTCTAGATTTTAGGCCTGGATTTGCCTCTCTTCTGCTACATCAAAAATTTCAAATGGTGTCTATACCTAACGCGTTCTGCATCGCGCTGCTAACTTATTTTGTCGTTCTTTTTTGACAAAATTGTACACCTCCATTCCTACGAAACCGAAGGTCTTGCCCGGTTCGATAAGACTGTCAAACTCCGTGCCGTCCGTTGTTAGGAACAGTTGTCCACCAACAAAACAATAACAGGATGACTACATAATAAACGCTCAAAGTCACGTCAGTTTCCCAGACGTCAGCACGTGGTCGGCTAGTCCTGTCGTGGACGCCAGATATAGTCACACACTTCAGGTGAGGGACCGCGATTTAACAATCAACGTGCGGCAGACTCGCAGGCTTCCACTTTACGCTTCGGCCTGCGATGCCTGAAAGGCGTCGAAGTGGCACATCTCGAATTTATTTGCAGGTCGGTATAACCTTGTGGCATTCCACGTGTGGTGATGTATAAGCCTGACCGATGAACTCGTAGAGGAGACACAAAGGTTTGATCACACACAAACAAGCTCTTAGTTGAAACAAGGGCGAAGGCAGGAGTTAACACAAGTAACAGAGGAATAAAACTAATACGCGATAGAAAAGGACAGCTACAAAACAAGTAATGCTCTAAAGAACACTACAACTGGTACACACAAAACACACGTGGAGTGATAATAAAATAACAACATAATAGACAACAAGAGATACCAATAGAACTAACGGGAAATTCTCAGGCTTGTTCTTCTGAATTCCTAAGTGCGATGCAGTGCACACAACTACAATTATTTAAAAGCAAGTCACACTAGATTAATAGTTTAAAAAGTCACAATAAAAAGTTCCATACGAACCGGGCCAGCTCTTGGTGCATGTAGGAAAGTTGATGGGGTGTCACGGAATATCTCGCCAGCGACGGGGTGTCACGGAAGATCGCGCTAGTAGCCGATGAGAGTGCCTGGTATTGCAGCCGTCTCAATACGTTGCGCGGGTCCCTTCATGCTCACCGCCTGCGCGAGACTCGCGACACCTACGATCGCACTTCTTGCTGGCTGTACGTCAACTGTCTATTCCGATGTAGTCAAAACTCTTTCGGGGTGTCCCGTCCCCTCTTGAGGTCATTGGTCATTTAGTTTTCCTGCACACGTGTTGCTCCTTTCGGTACAGGTGTAGGGAAGACGTGGCGGCGCCGCCGCTGCGTCACGAGTTACCGGTTGTCATTTTCCCAACACGAAAGCGCCCTTCCTTGGACGAAAGGGCGTGCGGGCAAAACGAAGATTGCAGACGTTGGTGACACTGTAATAACAATTCATAAATTCTCATTTACTACTGACATTCAATTTTTTGGTGAAGACCCACACCACCATTTAGGCGTTCAGAATTGGCATATCAAATCAGTACCACAAGACACCCGTTTGCTTTTTTTTAAAGCAGGTGCATTCAGCAACGCTGTCTTCGGCAGCACTACGTTGCAAGTTTCCGTCGGCAGCACACGTTGTGCCGTATCGCTGCTAGTGGAGTAGAGCCGCGCCAGCAGCAAACGTCGCGTCTCGTCAACGCCCAGCTGGACAGCCCAGCATAATAATAAAGAGGGTTTTAAAGCGCCGCCGCGGCAATATCGGTAGAGCTTATAGAAAAATGCTTATGCCAAGAACGACCGTGAGGCACTGTATGAGGGGCTCTCCTCGGCATGACCGCAAAGCACACGCAAAGGCTAGGCAATGGGCGAGTGCAGGAAATATCAAGAGGAAAAGGTGGTGAACAGCTGAATCTGGCGCCTCTGGCTGGCATTGATAGAATAGAGGAGGCGTTGCGGTGACTTGACTACTTCAGTTGTGACGCTTGGTGGTGAAACGCCGCACTAACACCGACGACCGCTTCACATTCAAATTGGCTTGTTTGCTTAGCACTAAACAAATGAAGGAGGCACTGACCCAGGAAGAGCAGTGTGCACCTCCGCGGCTGAGACGCGTCCAGCGTCTCTCTGTGACGCGCCCAGTGGTGCGAGGAACTCATCTAGCGTCTAGTTCTCCGAGGCATTGCAAAGTCTTAGTACAGGCAATATTCACGAGGTGGACAAATACGTGCACATCCTGTGGTTTCCTGCCTACTCACCACTGGGTAACCCGGAGGATAGTCCTAATGAAGTGGCGCACAACGTGGCTCGTGGTCTTAAGTTCCGAGTCACGTCAGACAAAGCGGCCACCCAAACAAATTTTTCTGCGCCGGTGTGAAAATAGGACGATTGGCTCACTAATTTTAATGACATAACTGAACACTATTGACTGTAAATGGGGGAGTACCCTCCGCCTCAACCCAAGCTAAATCGGGCCCAGTCCATTCAGTGGCGGCAGCTACAAACACGCACATACAGGCATACAGGAACCCTGTCATCATGCGCCACATATACCGATGTCTATAGCTCTAATCTATGGCCGTCCTGTACCAACAGAGTCACTCTTGAGCATATACTACAGAAATGTCCAGCATTAGTCAGAAATTCTGGGGTAGCGGCCTCCAATGAAGATCTTAGTGCACGTTGGCGGACTGCACTGCTCAGTTTTGGGCCTCGACAAGCAACTTTGGGTGATCCAGCAGGCCAAGGGAGCGGCCGGGAGGCGCGGTCTTTCCGTTAGCCCCTAGGTGGGAGCCCATCCCAGCAGTCGGCCGGAAATTAATAAAGTCGACGTCTCTCTCTCTCTCTCTCTCTCTAGTAGAGGAAGTCCCATAAGGGAGGGGGGAGAGCACTGCACAACGTGTAGTGCGTTCAAAACAGTATGCCGGTGCAAGCCGATGACTTTGAGCCTGCGGAAGGATCTCATGCTAGGCGAGGTCAGAGCCCTTTTCAGTTCTTTCAAGGATTCGATTGGCCATACAAAGCGCCTTTGCAACATTATTCGCTCTAAGCTGTGAAATCAAGTCAGACTCTACTGGGGTCATTTGCGAGTCTAGTACTAAGCTGTGAAATCAAGTCAGACTCTACTGGGGTCATTTGCGAGTCTAGTACACGACCTTTCTGTAGCCTCCTATTTCTTCGTAATATATCTTTTTATAGGTTGGTGCTACTATGCACCACATTCATGTTAACCGACTCCCTAACAACAGGTCTTATTAAACCATATTTATAGAGCAATGAGTCCTCTCTGCACTATGCCTACTTCAAGCTACACCAACCTTCTGTGCCACGTCGTGTAATCAGTACACCGCTCGTAAGGGTTTCGTGGCAGGTTATGTCTCTGCTATTTTCGGTGTTGTAAGTTTTCATGGGCCATACAAAGTGCATTCGCAAGAATATGCATTACAAGTTGTAGAAACGAGTCCTACTCTTGCGGCGCTATTTGCGAGTTTGGCAGCCAATATTTCTGCTGCCTCCTGCTTCTTTTTCTGTAATTCGTCTTTTTCAAGTTTTCGTATATATGTACTCCATCGGTACAACTCCATATTGACGAGGATACGTGTGAAGCCCGTGCATGACCTCTTTTGAATAGAGTTAAGAATAGCATTGGCTCTGTTGTCTTTGTTGAGGCAGCGCAGCAAAGACACAGGAAAATTTTCCTTCTGTCGATTGTAGACGGGCGGCGACTGGTTTGCTGCTGCGTCTCGGCAATGGCGGTCACCCCAGGAATAGCTGAGCAAACGATGGTCGCGTTGGCTTGTTCACACTCATAGCGCCCCTCCGTTCACATCGACTCAATAGAGGTTATAAGAGCTTTTTAATCGGACAACCTCGCTCAAGAAGTGGCCTCCATTTGCAAGGAGGGGGATTGCACCAGATCCTATTTTATTACATGGTTCTCAGCACAGATCGGGAACAACCTTCTTGGGGGCTTTCAAAACCTCAGCGAGCTGGCTGAAGAACATGCTTTAAAACTCATGCACCGCAACGGTCGAGAAACTTTAGAAGGGGCAGGAAGATGCTCAGCAGAATGATCCCCATTTAAAATTGAAAAAAAAAATTGCCGAACATCCCCTGCTTGGCAGGAGAGTCTACCCTATTCGTCACTTGAAGCTGAGCAGCAATCACAATGTCCCGAACTAGGTCTTTTTCGTCGCGGAAAGCACTAAGTAAAATAAAGTTGTACGGTACTGTTAGTGGCCCGGACTGCAGTGAAAAAGTTTGTTCTTCGGCACGCATGCTCAAGCAATGTTTGGCGTTGCCAAACAACCTCACTTCCTGCGAAGCCGAATGGGACGACGCCATATGAAGCACGGTACTTGAAAGACAGTTTCTGGCTGTCTGAAGGGCCCAGAAAAAGGAAATTGTCCTGGTGCTCCTCTGTGTGGGCATGGTCAGTGGTTACTACAGCCCTCGTTAGAGGCTCCTGCCAGTTACTTCTCAAGATGTATGAAAGTTGAATGTCTGCCTATATCTCTGTCTGTGTGCCTGTTTCTGTTTAAAACTATGGAGTATTATTTATTTTTATTTATTTATTTACAGTACCTTACAGAGCCCTCGAGGGGCATTGTGTAAGGGGGGCGGTACAGATAATATGTTAGAAAAATACATACACGTAATATCTACACATACATAGGCAAATAATGAATATAATAGAAAGTGCAGTTCTACTTATGAACATGTAAGCAAAATACATACTAGAAAAATGAGTACAGTATGTGAAGGTGAAATACAAAAATAACTATTATGACAGTAACTACAACCTAGCAATAGTGCAAAAACATCGGCAACAGTCCTAGAAACACTGATGATTACGAAGATGCGATAGAGCAGTTTTTGGTGCATAAGTATTTTTTAAGAGTATGATAGAACTTTGTGTGGTCTTGTTCTGACGCAAGATCATCTGGCAAATCATTCCACAAACGAAATGGTGGAAATCATTCCACAAATCATTCCACAAACAATTGTCCACATATTACTGTAGAAGACATCTTTCTTTTTTGCCAACTAGTTTCAGATTACGATTTGTAGTTTAGGCCTCAAAGCTTGTGTCATCTCTCTTTTAAACCAGGTGAAAACCTGAAGTCCTTCATTAGTGACTTAGCTGGACGTTTGAACCTATTAAACTTTCAAGAAGATGAAATATGCCAGGTGCATCGTTTGCCAACCCACAATAAATCTACACGCAGCCCACCCATTCTTGTGCAAGTAGAGAACACTCCAACAAAATAAATGGCTTCAAGCTCGAAATGGCCTTCGTGATCTTGCCCAGTCTGATAACTTTCCTCGCTTGTACAATAATGAAAACTTGACACGGATGAACCGAGAACTCTTCCAATCGACCCGTTCGAAAGGAGAAAAAAAGGTTATAACTTCGTGTGGACCAGGGACGGAAAGTTGCTAGCAAAAAAAGTGGAAGGAGCACCTACCATTCGCATTGAAAAACTATCGTATTTTGAAAAGCTGGCCTAAACATGGCAGTTATAGAAAGTATCACCTGCACCGACTTCGCGAATGCAGCTAAATTCCTTTCTGGTGCCTCATCTGACGGCTTCAAAGTAGCACATGTCAATATTCGTAGTCATCGGAACCATTGGAATCAGTTTTGTGACATCACTTCTTCATCTCGTCTAACTTTCGATGCTTTCGTCCTTACTGAAATCAACATTTTATCCGAACCATTATCACAGTTTGTTCTGCCGGGTTACCAAGCCTTTTCATACACACACCCAACAAAAAAAGGAGGAGGCATTGCCGTTTTTATAAGTAACAGATGGGCAGTTCCGCAGCTATCCTTTTGCTTTTCACAAGCCGAAGTGTTAGCACTGCGCTTGAACACGCCTGCTTTTTCGGTGACTCACTTATTGGTGTAAAGTCCTCCTAGTTTCAACACGCGCCTTTCATTATCTGAACATGAGTCCACACTATCATCCTTATCGATAGAAGAGCATGTGTGCATCATAGGAGACGTCAACATTGACCTTTTGCGTCCCACTGTAGGCCTCGTTGCTGATTATCTATACAGTATTTCTAAACGGGGTTTAGAGTGCCGAATAAATCAAGCGACTCGAGACGAATTTTTGGCTGGCAAGCTCTTCGTGTCAAGCATTGACCACGTTTTCGTGCGTGCGCAGAACCTGCTCACAAAAATCGCCATAGTACAGACTAAGATAGCTGACCATTATTTTGTTTGCGGCTCAATCAATTGTCCACATATGACGACGATGCCAACCGATACAAAAATTTGATTTTGGTGCTAGATTAAAAAAAATGTGATAATCTGGTAGCTCATTATGACTGGAACTTTTTTTGTCAATAACGTCTCCTAGTGATCTCTACAATGAATTTGTAGAAGCGTTCATAAGCTTAAAAGAAAGTGCGACGCGACTGATAAACAATAAAGAACGTAAATTGAATAATAAATGAATGTCAGCCCATTTACTCGCTGTAATAAAAAAAAGGACTTGCTTCGGACACAATATAAGCGTTATCCTAACTGTTCAGACTTGCGAGCCAAATTTAAGAAAAGCAGAAACAAGGTTAATGCTAATTCACTCGGCTAAACGAACCCAATTCCGAGCAAAGTTTAAGGATGCCAGTAACAGCAGAAAAAAAACCTGGGCGTTAATTAACACCTTTAGAGGTGCAAACACTCGCGTCAATATTTTGAATAACTTTTTTTCGAGTCTAGCCAATAACGCACAGGAAATTGCTGATGAATTTAACTTTTTCTCTCGAACAATTGAAAACAGAAATTCTAAAGTGGGCCCGTGCACTTTACGTCACAGTCTTAGCAAATTGGCTTATCTACCCTCAATATCACATGAGGACTTACGATGTATTATTTTCAGTTTAAAGTAAAAAAATCTGCTGGTATTGATGGTGTTTCTATAACTCGACTTGCACCGTACATTTGAATACACCCATGAAGTTCTGCTAGCACTAATAAATCGCACTATTTCTAGTGGAAAAATTTCCATAAACTAGAAAACATCAATAGTTATACCTCTACACAAACAACTGCGGTGCGCGTGATAAACTTGAAAATTATCGTCCGATATCAATTCTGCGTTCTATAGCACCAATACTAGAAAAACATTTGTTGTTATCGATGACAAGCTTTCTCGATAGTCCCAACATCTTATCGCTTTGCCAGTATAGTTTTCGACAGGGTAAAAGCACTCAGACGCTATTGGAAGACTTCCCTGATCAGTTGAACGAAGCGTTCGATAAGAACAAAGTTGCTTGTGCGTACTTTCTTGACTGCAGCAAGGCTTTCGACAGTGTCCGTCATACCTTGTTATTGGATAAACTTTTTCAGTTAGGGCTTAGGGGTGCTTTCTGGTCTTTGTTTGCAAATTTTCTCCAAGGCAGGCGTCAACTTGTATTCGTTGAACAATCTCACAGCGCGCTCCAAATCATCAAAACCGGCCTTCCACAGTGATCAATTCTTAGTCGGCTGCTATTCAATAATTTGTAAATGACCTTCACAGCGCGATACCGGTTTCTCTATATCAATACGCCGACGACACTGTGATCGTGACGACTGCCAACCACCTATATGAGGCGATTACTCTTCTTCAGTCAGCTGCCACTAAAGCCATGGATTGGTTTCGAGATAACCTTATTAAGATTGCGTGTTTAAAACTAATCTAATCTGCCTCCACAATCTATTGAAGAAAGTAACCCTTGACTATTCTTTCATTTTGCATCGTTCTGACTGTTCATCTTGCTCTTGTGGTCCATTACAGCATTCGTCTGTTGTGAAATACGTTGGCTTATACATTGACAGCAACCTTTCCTGGAATAGTCGTCTCGCCTATATTTGCAAAAGACTTCGCGCTGTGTCATGTCTATTGTATAACATAAGATACAACATGCCGTTTTCAGTACGTATATGGTAGCACACGCTTTAGGGTACAGTATACTGGGTTACGGTATAACCATTTATGGACACTGTGCTGTCTGATGGAACATTAGAATAAATAAAATATTGCGTTCGATGTTAAAAAATATATCTTACGACCCGAACATGACTTCTGAGAAAGATATTTTTAAAACGCTGTTTATGCCAAGTTTCAATAATCTGTTAATTGAAACGGTTGTTTTAAAACATTTCTGGCACAAAGAATTCCTGGTTCCGTATGTTACTTCTCGTTCTTTAAGGCCCAAAGTTCCTTACTGGAGGCTGCCGTGTTCACTAAAGTATGGAACTAGAATACGAGCCCATTATGTACCAACCTATTTCAATGTACTTTCCCCCAGCATATTTCGCACAAAAACAAAATACAAATTATTGAAACTGCTACGGCGTATCTGTCTACGATTGTAATGCATGTCGTGTGTTATTTCACATACACTCATTAGCAGGCATGACGCTGCACAAGTACCCAGTGTGTTACTTTGCTTAAGAAGCATTTGCTCTATTTCTTTCTTTTTTTCCTTTACACCTTTTCACTTTCAATTGCTGTAACTATTGTATATTGCTTGTAACTATTGCTTATATGCCCTGTTGTTTCTAATCATATATGCACGTTGTTTTTTGTCCTATCATCCCTCTTAGGCCATGAAATACAATCTTGTAACGCGTCCAGTTGGTTGTGCTGTCTGCCAGGCTCTGCCACTCAAGCCACTAATTGGCTTAGGCAGGCCTCGTCACATGTACTGTTTTATTTGAAGAAATAAAAGGTAGTATTATTATCATTATTAATAATAATAATAATAATAATATTATTATTATTATCTAAATCTTGAGTTACTTACACTGCTGTTTTGCTTTAGGTGAAAAAAACACCACACAACGTACTTCCAGTTCCTTTATAATAACTCGTAAGGGATGTATTACATCAACGTTAAAACCTCTATGTTGATTTTTTAGACATGATGCTTGCTTTTGAGGGTTTTCTACGTGTTGAAGCGAAATACAATGAAAGCAGTGGTGGTCAAATGCACGTAGGGAGGCTTGTTATATACACAATGCGAATTTGCACTTGACTTCCTATTCAGTATTGATTGCAGGGAGGTTACGACAAAAGAGACTACAGAAATATTTTAATTCATAAAGAACCAACCAAAAAAGCTGCTGATTATTACATTTATAATGAACGACTAATATATGTTAGCTATGTCGTGAAGTAAATTCGTTTTCTTATTTGGCGAAGAGAAAATTTTGATACCCACTCCTAGTCTAATGCCCGCAGCGACCTCATAGCTGGGTTTTAGAGTTTCCCTTCTGTCAAATAACACACAATAGTTCTTTTTATAGAGTAGGTTCGAATAAGAAAAGAGCGTTACTATGGAAAATAATGGCGTTAGATTGCATTTTGCTGGAACTCTTTTTTATAAAATATCAGCAATAAAAACTGTAGTATTGTTGATTGATTCGAAAGTTCTTGTAGTATTCTTCTTTATAAAAAAATTGCCCACAGCTTCCCTCGGGGGAACACTGAGGAAGATGCGGAGCATGTAATTGGTTAACGGGGTGTTAAAGTGCGACTTACTTTGGTCGATGGCTAAATTGGTTAACGTGGTTGTGAAATGGGGTGTTAAATTGCGACTTACTTGGGTCAATGGCTAAATTGGTTAACGTGGTTGTAGGAGGGGGTGTTAAATGAGTGAACACGTACACACGTATGCGAAAGGACGGCGCTGGTCGAAGGGACGACGATCATTGTGTTTGTGGATTCGTTGGAATTCATTTCACCGCGACCTTGGACGTCGACGCGCCGTACAAACCAACCGACGAGCGGCAACTGAGCGAGCGAGCGCCGACCTTGAGTATATATACAGCGCGACGGCGCATGCACTGTCAGCTGTTGAATGTTCTCGAAGGAGAAGCGCGCGCGCGGCACAGATGGTGACGGCGCGACGGCGCATGCGCTGTCAGCTGTCGAATGTTCTCGAAGGAGAAGCGCGCGCGGCACAGATGGTGGGCGACGGCGCGACGGCGCATGCGCGCGCGTCAGCTGTCGAATGTTCGAGAAGCGGTGCGGACGGCGCGGACGGCGCACTAAAAGGCGCGAGTATAAGATGCTTCCGCATCTAAAAATGCGAATTCTAATGTAAAGTAGCAGCCCTTAACACAAGGCCTCATCACCTAGCTTGCAATATTCTGTCTGGAGATGGCTATCATGAGATGTTCTGCAATTCTTTTCTTCGCTATCATGTTTTTCATAGTTGACCGTGAGATGCCATTGAAGGCATCAGCTAATCCTATGCCTCCTCGGCCAATGTGGTCAGGGAGTTCAGGGGGATACAGCCAACAACAAGAGCAATGCAGGAGGCTGTGAGACGTGCTGAACAACAGTTACGAGAGCTGCAGCGACAACAGTCACAGCAAATACAGCGAGAACAACAACGGCGCCAAGACCAACTAAGGCAACAACAACAACGAAGTAGGCAAGATTGATGAAAGAAGAAGTCTGATAAATAGAATTGAACTTACTGGACAGTAAGTATACGGCTTAATTTCTGCCAGCATTAGGCATGTGATCTTTTTTCTTGTTTGAAAACATTATTTTCGTACTGTACATAGAACAGAGAGGTGAAGCCTCCTGGTCTTTTGGTGGGAGTACCAGAGAGCCAGAATCCGATTGTGGTAAGCTGGTGATCTTATGAGCCTTTCGAAGCGTTCACGCATATGAAGCCCCAGTGAAGTGCAGTCCTAGATAATATGGTCTAATGTGCATGTATTTTCGTTGCAAGGTTCGCAAGTGATTTCCGTTTCTTGTGCTCCATACTAAACCCTGATCTGAACCGGTCGATAGTATGATTTAGCTTGTAGTTTCTAAGTGTTATGGCTGGTGCTCTGTTAAAGTTTGCGTGGAAATGCAGATAAACTTTTCCGCACAGATTCAAAAGTTTGGTGATTGCATTGTGCGTGGTGAGTTTCTCTTTCAGTAGTGGAATGAATCCAGCGGAGTCAGGGCCATTAGTGTAAGCGTGGCTTTCGGTGAGATCACAGGTGACGCTCTTGGCCGACTCGTCGATTGACTTGGAAGCTTTCAATTCTACCTATGTGTCCGGGGAGACACTAGATGTTCTTAATATACATGCTTTTTATTGTACTGAACATTCTCGCTACCTGTAGAGGAACCCTTCCTGTGCTAAGAGCAGGAAATTGCCTGCCTGGTATATATAAATATATGTACACATGATATAGTAAAATACACCTCTGTGAAAATTAAATTGTACGTGGACTGCGTTCTTTACACAGGGGTTAACGCTCAATTGAATTAGGCTCTCCTAAACAATGAATTCAGCGTGTTGCTTTTTTGGGTAAACATTGGCAGATGTGTATAAACTTCAACAAGATTGTTTTCATGCGTATACCTTGAAAAATAAAGCACATTTTAATTTTACATATCAATTCAACAGCCCCGTCGTAGTGGTCTAGTGGCTAAGGTACTCGGCTGCTGACTCGCAGGTCGCGGGATCAAATGCCGGCAGCGGCCACTGCATTTTCGATGGAGGTGAAAATGTTGTAGGCCCGTGTGCTCAGATTTGGGTGCACGTTAAGAACCCCAGGTGGTCGAAATTTCCGGAGCTCTCCACTACGGCGTCTCTCATAATCATATGGTGGTTTTGGGACGTTAAACTCCACATTTCAATGAAATCATATCATTTCAACCAAGTAATATTGTCTGAAGTGCCCGAATACAAATAGTTTGGGCTATGAATATCAAAATATCTGAGGTGAAACAAACATATTAGTTTGGTTACAGCTAATTTCCATAAAAACTATTTTAAATGCGAAGCATTTCTTAGTGAACTTCGGCGACTTTGAGCGTATCTATTTATCTATCTAGCCGCCTACGACTTTTAGCTCTCCAGGCCGTTTCAATAATGATATCGATACCCAACTTGGTATGGCATAACATGACTGTATAAAAAACTTATTTGACTAGTCATTTTACGAAAATCATGATATGTGTGTCATTAAAGTTATGATTTACATTTTATGGTCCTGCAGCTCTTGCGGTGGTGTCGTTCACATGGCAGGTAGCAAATTTGGTATGATATGACATCATTTCATGGTGAACACAAGCAACAGACCCTAACATGAAAATCATGACATGCCTGTCATGTAACAACATGACTACACGCCATGCTCATGATGCGCTCACGACCCTTTCACTAACGTCACATATACCAAATTCGGCATTACGGTACGTGAATGGGCGACAAATGTATGTGCCTGGTGCAAACATGATAATCATGAGATGCGTGTACTGTAACAACATGACCACATGCCACACTCATGATGCGCTGGCGGCCGTTTCGCAGGCATCATTTATACCAAATTCGGTATTAGGGGGCGTGAATGGATGACGAAGGTATAATACTGGTGCAAACATGATAACATGAGATGCGTGTCATGTAACAACATGACTACATGCTACGCTCATGATGCGCTCATGGCCGTTTCGCTAGCTTCTCATGTACCAAACTCGGTATTACGCGATGCAAACGGACGACATAGGTAAATGACACATCCAACCATAATAATGACGATATTTGTTTCACGTAACAACATAACCACATGCCACACTCATTATGCGCTGGCGGCCGTATCGCAGGCATCACTTATACCAAATTCGGTATTAGGGGCGTGAATGGATGACGAAGGTATAATACTGGTGCAAACATAATAACATGAGATGCGTGTCATGTAACAACATGACAACATGCTACGCTCATGATGCGCTCATGGCCGTTTCGCTAGCTTCTCATGTACCAAACTCGGTATTACGCGATGCAAACGGACGACATAGGTAAATGACACATCCAAACATAATAATGACGATATTTGTTTCACGTAACAACATAACTACACACTCATGATGCGCTCACGGCCGTTTTGCCAGCTTCACATATGCGAAACTTGGTATTATATGCGAAACGTTAATGGATGACGAAGGTGTGTAACAGTTGCAAACATGATAATCATGAGATGCGTGTCATGTGAGAACATGACTACATGCCACAGTCTAGGCGCCAATACATTTCGACATGACGTGGTGCGCGTGCTCGCCGGCGTTGAATACATGGCGTCACGCTGGCGTTGCCACGCCAGGCGCCGGTCCTGCCATATATTCGCAGGCGCACGCCACGCTGCATTGCTTTGACGCGTGCGCGTTTCAGTGCGTCCGGTGTGCCTCCGTCACAAAAAGAGAGAGACACAGTGTTGTCTGAGTAACCCATCGGCATAGAGTAATGGTACCCTATGGCATCGGCGTGAAATGGAGCTTGTCGCGTTTCACGCCGGTTGCCGTCTTGCCGCGCCGATAGACGCTCGTCGTGCCTGGCGTCAGACTACGAAGTGCTTGCGTTTTTCTAACGTAGCGTAAAGGTGGCCAGCGTGCGCGGGCGTGAACGCTGCATTGGAGTATATTGGGCCCTTCATGGTACGCTCATGACTGTTTTGCTAGCTCCACATATACCAAGTTTGGTGTTTCATGACGTCAATGGCTGACAAAATAATTAATGGTGCAAACATTTTAATCCTGACACGCGTGTCATGTAAGAACATAACAGCATTCCACGCTCATAGCGTGCTCACGGCCGTTTTACTAGCTCGACATTTAATAAATTTGGCACCACACGACGTGAATAGATGACGAAGGTAAACGACACATCCAAATATAATAATTATGATATTGAAGTCAGGTACGGCATGATTTACCTCCACCTCGTATGTTTGTGCTAATTTTGAAGTGACATATTAACATATCTCATTCATTATTGCTTCGCATATAATTGATTCCCACTGTCCATGGGATCTGCCATTTTTACAAGAAAAACGTTAACTTTGGCTACCCCTGCTGTCAGAAAATTAGCACACCCTTTCATTGTCCAACATGTTTTAGAGTATGCTGCCGTAATATTCGCGTTTTAGAGTATGCTGTTACATTGTGAAGCTACAAAACTTCCAAAAAAAAGCCATACATCTATGACAATCTTCGACGCAGCTCAGGACGTGACCTGCAAGCTCAAGCAACCCAAAAGCCCTTAGCCAAATGAAACGGCTCATAACGTTGAAAATTCTTGTATCAGATAATCAATGGGCAATAAAACGTCCACGGTAGCGAATGTGTTTTGTTCTATTCTGGATATTCAATGCGCCAAAGACCAACTAACAATCACTCCTTTGCGTTCTCATAACGACTGCTTCAAGTATTTTTTTTAAGAACAGTCGCAGACTGGAATAATCCTAGCAGCAACATCGTTGAACCAACTTATTTCTCAGCAATCTCACCTTTTCTTTTTTTAATTTGGACAGACGTGCTTTTAGGGCATAATTTTTTTGCGAGTATGTTTGTTAAATGTGCGTCATTAGGCCGGTGTTGTGTATGAAGTGGAGTAGTGTCGTGTGGAATGTGTTGTCATGTATACAGTATTTGTAACTGGCTGTGTGGCTGTAACCAAGGGCGGCTTGAAGGAGGTGATGGGAGCGTTCTGCTGCAACAACTTACATGTCCATATAAGGTGTTATGCATCTGCTTGCGTCGCTGGAGTGGGTAAATGCGTCATCGTTTCTTGGTGGCTGAAAAATTGATTAGTTATTTTTTATTGCTACTGACTGTTTGCACAAATATCGCCCGTTGCTTTGTTTTATTCGCACCTATGCTAAATGCTTTGCTGGGTCAATGAACATCCATTTGTTATCATTATTGAATGCTTGTTTTCTCTTCAATTACTATTATTAATAATAATGATATTATTATCGTAATTCTTTTTTTGCAGTAATCCTCTACATAGTCTTTATGACGTATTTTGTTCGTGCATTGTATTCCACCCTGCTAAAACTTCTGAAGGAGCTGCAGTATCAATAAATACATACAAAATAGAAAAAATAATTTTCGTTCAACTATTGTTTGTCAATGCCATGCCTACCGACGTTAGGCTCTGCCCAGGCGGCGCTGCAAAAAACACCGCCTGCAGTACCCCTGTCGACGGGCCGGCAAAATGGGTAGTGCAGAGAGAGCCGTCCACAAGCGAACATGCGTAGACCCTCCTGTTGCGTCGGTCTTGAGGCACGGTTTCTATAAAATCAAAGAACTGACAAACTTCTTACGTTAATCCAACCTCGCTTCAGAAAAGTTGGAATCTCATGAATATGAACTGCGGGTACAAAGCAAAAGATGTTTCTGTTATTTAGTCGCACTGAAATCGGCAGTGCAAGCGAGCTTATCGCATGACATGGAGTCCGAGGCAAGTGCTCCGGCGTGCGGTCTGTAACGCCTAAATGCGTTCAACTTGGGCGTACACATCATGTCAAAGCAATGAAGTGCATACGCAAGGAATCTATCTTACGATCTGTGGTAAGGGATCTGTGGTGTAGGGATACACGCGTGTACACTTTCTCGACGCAAAACAAAAGGCGGAATCGAGGCCTGTGAGATAGCTCCGACAATTGCGGAGACCAACGACAAGAAAAAAAAAGCTGATTGTGGTCGCGAAGAATTAGTGATTTACCTGTTTGACGTACGTATTCGCATTTCCTAGTTAAAGCCGATACTTGTGCCTTCAAAACCCTACGTGCCTAACGCAGTGTGAAGGCAAACCTATCTGTTTTCATAGCAAGGATCACAACAAAACTGCTTTGTTCAGCACTGAAAGCAACAAATTCCTCGTGACTGGGCCAATTGATTGATGGATTTTTGTAATTCCTGCATGTTTGGGAGCCTGTGTCTAGGCGTGTGAACTATGCACGTACCTGTGAGTGTGTATATACTCTGGCGTATTAGCATTTTAACGATTTTAACGATGCAAGGTGTCTTTACATTAACAGCCAAGCTGCATGGTTTACTGAGCATGAAAATCACTATGATGGTAAGGCTGTATGCTTCCAAACACATTTTATCATGTTTTTATTGCAAAACAATTTCGCGCGCCTTTTCCCGTCAGGTACGATAAAGATTGGCCGTATTACTGCCTTCTTTTGAAGATTAAGTTGACTGCAGTGTACACATTTCTTCATGAGAATGACTACCTGCCTTTGCCAAATGTGCGCACATTGTACACTTACATGAAAAGCCTTAAAATGGACTTTAAGTTTGATTCAGACATATTTTCTGTGCTAAAGGAAAATCTGCTTGCTTGCCCCGAGAGGGAACGACGAGGTTTGTAACCAGTGTCTTCATCACTTCATCATGCTTTCCTTATATTCCTTCAACAAGTTGATTTCATTTTTTTATCCTCTATTGGAGTGTTAATGTTCAACAAAATGAGTGTAAAAAAAAAGCCTGCACCTAAGGGAGTCTGACATGAAACTCGTTGGAAAAGTGGATTTTGGGGAGCACACCAGACTGTAGAGTACTCGCCCCACAGAGGCGCGAAAAGAAGGCACCTACACTTCTTAAAGTTTGGGACAAGACTAGTTTATTTTCCAAACAAAAAAAAAACAGGCTTCGAAATCGACAACCAAAATGGGCGTGGCTGCGTATCTTCCGCGGCCCTCCGGAGATAACGTGAGGCATGTTGGCCGCGTTTGCGCTGTGCGCCTCGGCATACGAATTGGTATGCGCACACAAATAAAATTATCGCGATCACCGGCGTCATCGCCCGTTTCAAGGGGTCCTCCCCAAGACCGAGGAGCCTGGGTAATAAACGAGCAAATGTGCAAGTTAGTCCATGAGGTGAGCCGGTTTCGCGCGATCGAGAGAAAGGACGTCCTCTCTGTCGCGAACATGAATGGTCGCAGTTTTGTGCGACTGCGAAAGCACATGGAAGGGCCCGTCGTACGCCGGAGTCAACGGCACTTTCACTCTGTCACGTTGCTGGAACACATGGGTTGCCTCATTCATGTCTGGGAAAGAAAACACTCTTTGGTTGCGGCTGACGCGTGGCGCGCTGGGTTGCAGGTGCTTCAACCAGGAATGTAGCCTTTTCATATGTTCTAAAGGCGTTGGCATAGCGCTTGGTTTCTCACCGAAGAATTCTCCCGGTTGTCGGACTATAGAGCCGTACAGCATTTCTGCTGCACAGAATTCGACGTCTTCTTTATACGCCGTATGCAGTTACGAATATGCTACGAAGAATGCTACGAATGTTGGTGTAAAGAAATGATACGCGATTTAGTTTCCTTCCACTGCCCCTCAGTTTTTCCAAGCTTTCATTGCTCGGCACAGCGTGGTTTTGGGGGTTATGGGGCAGGCGTCGTAGATGCTCTGTTACGCGATTAGTTGAGGGGTCGAAGAAGTATTGTTTTTAGTTTATAATCAGCTTGTGGTGCCGGAGTTGGAAGGGTGCTTCGTTTGACTTTTCGCGAAGGCCGCAAGTTGATTTCGAGCATGACGTGTCACCGGAGAAAAATCTTCGTTCACAGAAATGTCCTTTTCTTTAGGTTTTTTGCGTGCGCATAGTATTTTGTCTTTTGTTTTAAAATTGGCAAATTTTACGATAATGGGGCGATGTCTACCTGGGCGAAATGCTCCCAAACGGTGAGCCCGCTCAATGTTGTTTGCGGATAGCGGATCAATTACGCCTGTCAAAACCTCTCTAATGCAGGCCTCAGATTTGTATCAAGTTTCTTTGCAGTCGGGTACGCCATGAAACCGGAGGTGATTGCGGCGTGACCAGTCATCTTGTTCGTCAAGGCGTGATTGCAAGGATTCAAGCTCGGCTGTTAGCATGCCGACTGTAGAATTAATAGTTGCCACGTCAGCGTTTTGATCGTCAAGAGTTTGCATTTTACCTTCAACGGCTTCCAATCTACTCTGAAGATTTCCAATTTTGTCTTCTATGCTCTTTTGACTGCTGTTGATTTTTATATGAGCCACTAACTCCTCTTGACTCTTTGCCGATTCCACAGATTTCGCGTGAACATCTTTTAGAAGATTAAAAATGGCATTCAACTGCTCAGAGGGTTCATAAGGCAAGTTTTCAAGTTGCGAAAGCGCCCGAGAACGCGTAAAGGGACCCGGGTTAGTTTCGACATCGCCGGATGGCAGTAACAAGAACAGCATCAAAAAACAGTCGCAAACAATTTGAGATCAGTTGTGGGTGCGGGAGCACAAAAAGAAAAGGGTTGTCGCTCTTTTTAGCGTATAAAGGCAATGGTTTACACACCTGCGATGGGCAGAAACGACGTGTGTTAGGCATGCTTTCTGCGCTGCTCTCGCACCCACTGAAAACATGGCCAGGCGTGCAGCAATTTAAACTGTCCGTAGGCACAGATAAACGTAGTTGACGAGGGCGATGTGCAGAGGGTCGTGCGCGCCAACGAAGGCAGATGGTGAAAGGAACCTTGTTGTAGAAGGGGCTGGTAGGCGTGAAATTTCGGCAGAGGTAGCTTAATCCCGATGCTTTCCGTGGACGACGACGATGATGGCGCCGACCACAGCACCAGGAACGCAAGTAAAACCTGCGATGGGCAGAAACGACGTGCGTTAGGCATGCTGTCTGTGCTGCTCTCACACCCACTGAAAACATGGCCAGGCGTGCAGCAATTTAAACTGTCCGTAGGCAAAGATAACGTGGTTGACGAGGGCGATGCTCAGAGGGTCGTGCGCGTCAACGAAGACAGATGGTGAAAAAACCTTGTTGTAGAAGGGGCTGGTGGGCGTGAAATTTCGGCAGAGGTAGCTTGATCCCGATGCTTTCCGTGGACGACGACGATGATGGCGCCGACCACAGCACCAGGAACGCAAGTAAAACCTGCGATGGGCAGAAACGACGCGCGTTAGGCATGCTGTCCGCGCTGCTCTCACACCCACTGAAAACATGGCCAGGCGCGCAGCAATTTAAACTGTCCGTAGGCACAGGTAACGTGGTTGACGAGGGTGATGCGCAGAGGGTCGTGCGCGTCAACGAAGACAGATGGTGAAAAAACCTTGTTGTAGAAGGGGCTGGTAGGCGTGAAATTTCGGCAGAGGTAGCTTGATCCCGATGCTTTCCGTGGACGACGACGATGATGGCGCCGACCACAGCACCAGGAATGCAAGTAAAACCTGCGATGGGCAGAAACGACGCGCGTTAGGCATGCTGTCCGCGCTGCTCTCGCACCCACTGAAAACATGGCCAGGCGTGCAGCAATTTAAACTGTCCGTAGGCACAGATAACGTGGTTGACGAGGGCGATGCGCAGTGGGTCGTGCGCGTCAAGAAAGGCAGATGGTGAAAGGAACCTTGTTGTAGAAGGGGCTGGTAGGCGTGAAATTTCGGCAGAGGCAGCTTGATCCCGATGCTTTCCGTGGACGACGACGATGATGGCGCCGACCACAGCACCAGGAATGCAAGCAAAACCTGCGATGGGCAGAAACGACGCGCGTTAGGCATGCTGTCCGCGCTGCTCTCGCACCCACTGAAAACATGGCCAGGCGTGCAGCAATTTAAACTGTCCGTAGGCAAAGATAACGTGGTTGACGAGGGCGATGCTCAGAGGGTCGTGCGCGTCAACGAAGACAGATGGTGAAAGGAACCTTGTTGTAGAAGGGGCTGGTAGGCGTGAAATTTCGGCAGAGGTAGCTTGATCCCGATGCTTTCCGTGGACGACGACGATGATGGCGCCGACCACAGCACCAGGAATGCAAGTAAAACCTGCGATGGGCAGAAACGACGCGCGTTAGGCATGCTGTCTGCACTGCTCTCGCACCAACTCAACTCGCGTGCAGTCGGAGTTCCGAAAATAACAGTGCACGAGATTAAGCCCAGGTTTCATTTACTGACAGCGCTGCTGATGTCTTATCCTCTGAGCGTATCACAGTCACTTCATATGTTTTGATTCGAGGCCTGTTGGGCCAACAAAACACAGAATTCGCAGTAGGAATAGGTCCGTGCGCGTCGTCTGCTGGCACACGTAGCCGCCAGCTAACTGAGATTGTTTATTTTTCTGTATGCGTCTTGTCTTCGGTATGCAAACATTCTCAGAAGTTCAAGTTCATATAGTATGTTAGTATAATTTCAGCAAAAAAATATAATGTAAATAATGTCTAGAAGGAGCCGGACTTTCGGCCGCGACGTACCCGAGAAGAAAAAAAATGCAAGCGTAGTCTGTGGCGGCCGCTCGGCGAGATTGCCTTTCTTTGACTGTAGCGCCCCTAGCGGCCGGCGGTAGCTCTATATTTACCTGAAGTGGCAGTTTCGTTACCAGAAAAATGTATTGAAGGAGTATGGTAAGACTGTAGTCTTTTACGTTCGTGGCAAATCACAACGCAACCGCAGCGTCTGGACTGAAGTCTTTTTTTTTTTCGTAGAGCGCAGAGCTGTTGCGTCTGCTCTTGTTTTCACCGTCGTTCTGGCGAATGAACGAGCAAGCACTTCACGGTGGTTCATCGACACGTCGTACTAGCGGAGAGTGATTCACAGACGTTTTTCTAAGTGTTCAATGCGCAATTGTACCTAATATTTAGCTCAATCGTGGTTTAAAATGCTTTTGTCGGGCTTCGCCCTACACAAAACTGCATCGAAAGTTGGTGCTGCATGTTCACAAAACTCCAGAGTCTGACGTAAATAGCTACTTGTACTGCAATCTCAGGTTTATTGGTGTTAAATAATACAGCGGTCGTGCAGTCCTCTTTGTATTTACTAGGACTGCAGAGTAGCTATGTCGGCCCCAGTACTCTGCAGCATCCTCAAAGCAGGCACCTTTGCTGCTCTGTCTAGTCCCTTTCTTAAAGTTTTATTGCGAGCAACCCTGCTTCCATGAATAATGGTATCATTCATTGGCAGATTCGGACTAGTTTTACCAATTCTTCAATTTTTCAGGCAGTTTTTTCTGCCTATTTCATTAGCAGATTGAGAGTACTCCTTGTATGTTTCATTGGCAGATCTGGAACAGCTCCGTCACGAGATTCACTTCATGGAACAACTCTTGAGGCGAAGCTTTCCAAGCCGAGGGTCGTGGGTCCGCGATGCATGTAGTAGCAACAGTAGTAGTCGTAGTAATAGCACGTAGCCACCTCCATGGCCTGACTAGAGGAGTGACACGGGCGCACTCTTTTCAATTGTTGAGGAAACCCGCGAACGTGAATCGTAAATAAGAAGATAGTTGTTTATGATAAACCTTACAGGGACGAGTGTTCATCACCTAAACTCCAATGAAATTTGCATTTTATTTCATGGTTATTAAAAAACTAGCATAAGAAGAACGCACTTCGAAGTCTATCTGACCAGGAAGGGTTGCCACGTGAAACTCGCTGGGCGTAACCTTCTTGGTTTCAGCAAGGTTAAGCCCCACAGTTCCATGAATATAGTGATCTAGTATGCACCCAAGAACTAAAAGCGGGAAGAGGTTGGAAGTAGAGACGAAGCTAGGCCATAAGAAAGTTCGCGAGCATCACTTCTCGTTTAGTCCTTGGAATACTGGGTGGATGGTGGTACTTATCATGATATAGATGGAAAATGTGAGATTTTGGTACTTGCAGTGTTCACTAGATGGATACACGAATGGATGAACAGACAGACAGATTCATGGAAGGAGGCACATATGAACGGATACAGGAATGGACGCATGGACGAATGCTGGGAAGGACGCACGGATGGACGTACAGAGTGATGGACGCACAAACAGACAGATAGGTACGCACGGACGGCCGCACAGATGGACGCGCGGGCGGACGAAAGCAAGAACGAACAGACAAAGGAATGCTTCTCCCCACTCATCATCATGCACTTTGTGGATATGCGGTGATTTTTTCTGCTCCGCGACAGTCGGCGGATTGGACCGGTAGTCGCAAGAGCACCGTGCCTTGAAACGAGGTCAATTTTGGGCAAGCCAACGGACGCCGGTCGTGTAAGTTGCGCGGCTTGCGCCTTGTGTGAGAGCACATGCTTTGCTAGCACAGCGTCACTGTGCGCATCATCCCCGCTCAAACAGGAACAGAGGCACGCGCATTGCGTACCATTCTGAGTATAGTGAACTAGATCATAATCTAGTTCTTATGATTCTTATGCAGCAATTTTTTACAGAGGGAGCACGTGTGTTCCATTGGTAAGTTCCCTTTGTTTTTCTCCACCAGACTGTAGTAATTCGGCGCAGAGTTCGTGGGTGGCAAATGTAGCGTGCATGCTCCTAGGTAGTGTAGAAACCTCTATTTTATTTGTAAGTTGTTCCTGAAATTCAATTCAATTCAATTTTTATTTACCAGTTTATACATACTGGATGGATGCGTTGGGTTAAAAGCTACATAAGTAGCTTGACGAGACCCAACGACCAGACTATACAGGGCAGTAACAGCAAGCAGACGAAAAAACCAACAAGTAAAACAGAATACCATATCGTATGTACATATACAGCGATATACATAGATTTCCAGCATGAAGATTGCAGGAAGAAAAAGTGAAAATAAATACATGTGCATAAAAAGTGCTAGAAAAAAAATATAAAGTGCTACATACAATAAAATACGGCTATAGCATAAGTAATAAACATACATAATAATAACACAGAATAATAACACCGTACCAATGTAGCAATACTAGCTATTCGGGACAGAATAAAAGAAAAACACTGGCCATATAACACAGCAAAAATTCATCTAAGCAGAAGACTGTGTTAAAGAAACAACATAAGTTACGCACAATTCAATTACACAGAATGTCACAGTATGTGTCAATACATGTGAACGAAATATAAGCGGAAGTCTTTTTTATTGACCGTGTCAATGTCTTTATATTTATTTAAAGCAGATGGTAGGTTATATGCCAACGATTGATGTTTGTAGTGCGCCCTGAAATATGGAACTGACCATGTCTCAGGGTTCCTTGTGTTCACATTATTTCCACGACGTTCTAACAATTCCAACTGTTTTATATAGTTCTTGAGGGATTCAGAAGCATATCGCGCAGTATGTAATAAACGAAAAGTATAAAGGTTTTCATTTATAATAATGTTGTACTTAGGAAACGCTTCTCTGGTGCTAGAATAATAGTCTATGTTGTCAATATAGCGAATAATCTTCTTCTGTAGCATCAGAATTTTACGTATGTTAGTTATAGTGGTTGTACTCCACACTAAGGCGCAATAATTTAGGTGGGCATGAAATAAATCATTATAAACCTGTACTTTGGCCTTAGTAGGTAGCAAACTACGACATCGTGATAAGACACCTGTCACAGAAGAGAGCTTTTCACATAGGTAATTTACATGCATGTCCCTAGTAAGTTGTGAAGAAAAGTGCACGCCAAGGATTTTGTGACTGTCAACTATTTCGATTTTTTGACTTTCAAAAGCAATAGTATTATTTAACGGAAGCAATTTGTTCTTGGAGCGAAAAACATTTACCTTTGTTTTCTTCGCGTTGATCCTAAAATGATTTAGCTGAGACCAGGTAGATAACTTTCTTAGCAGTTCATTGCAATCCATTGTCAAGTTGTGCACGTCATTTCCAGACAATATGACAGTGCTGTCATCAGCGTATATAATAAATTCAGCGTATATAATAAATTCAAGGTAGCTCTAAGTTGCTATTGTGGGTTTGATACTAAATTTATCAAGAGTGTTTTTTTAATTAAGTGCAAAGAATTTCTTAGTGAACGTAGGCAACTTTGAACGTTGTCGTGGTTAGGTCTGTCACATAGCAAGGCTTGTAACGCGAGGAAGATGGAGACAGTGAGGAAAACAAACGGGAGTTATATTGGACGAACAAAAGAACTATTGCACATACAGTACTATAAGTCGTACACGCACGCAGTTCACACACGATAGAAAAGAGTAAACAGTCTCACAGTCTGTGCCGTAGCTCGGTGCCCTGAAGTGGGACCAGTTGCGTGCTCGGATGCTGTCGTCGCTTGAGTTCCAGGTCAGCATACCGCTGTAAGGGGCATCACCAGGTCTAGGCGTAGCCGCACACTGTCAGCGACGTCGGCTCGGTGGACATGGTCAGCAGCTCCGGTCTTTCGAGGGCGTTCGCCGTACCGGGGATGTCCGCAGGACCACTAACCCCGAACTCGAGCCTGGCCACGCCGACACGCCGTGCCCCGAGGAAGTCAATGGCTCGAGGACTGGAACCCGGCCTTTCGAACCTCGCGCGTAGTTGCGGGTTCGCCCTAGGCTCCCTTGCGTCGTTTTGTCGGCATCCCAATAGCTTCATCTGCGCGAGCGTCTCCTCTTCTTTTTTTCAATGGGCGCGCTGCAATGCCCCTTCATTTCCCAAGACAACATCATATAAAGGAGTATCCATACAAAGGGCTGGAGTTTTGCCAGTGAAGAAAGGTGAAAAAATTTCCACGTGTGCTTCAGGCAGCTTCATCAACCGTTCATCCAAGAGGTAAACGAGGAAAGCTTTCAAGTCAGCTTGCTATCCGCCACAAGAGACCTTCTGAAAATGACTGAATCGCATCCTGTATCTCGCAGTACGGTTGCGGGATATCCTTCGAGTACACCTTCGCCCGTGGGCATCAATTTTTTGTTCAGCTTGGCTGGGTGCGTTTCTTTGCACTCCGGACTATAAGGAACAAAAAGGGAAGCCTGCGACTGTGAAATAAGTATCTTGGCTCTATCTCTTTGTTGAAAAGAGCATGAGGCTTTCTCAACGATGTTGGCCCTTTTAGAGCTGGAACCTGTTTTATGCCCAGTGCGGCGGCATTTTCCACAAAAGGGTGGCTTTGTACCTGGACCCTTTGTGTTGGTCTAGCAATCAGCAGCTCTGTGACCCTTTTTGTTGCAAAGGAAACACTGTGGTCTCTCTTTGTCATCTTGACACTCAGACGTTCGAGTTTGACCTGGAGGCTTGCTCAGGATATCGCCTTTACATTTGCCAAGGTTAATCAACCCCTGGGCCTCCAAGTAATGGTCTGTAGCCTTCGCAAGTTTTTCGAGGCTTTCTCAGTTTCTTTCGTTAAGAAACACAGCGAGCTTCTCATGGCATTGTGCCAGAAACTTCTCCGAGACAATTTTATCTCGCATAGCATCGTAGGTCCGGTCTGTCTGGGCCATTTCTTGCCAATGATCAAAATACCCTAATAGACGCCCGGCAAACTGCGTGCCCGTTTCATAATTATCTGGTTTTGCTGATAGAAATTTTGTTCGATAGTCTTCTTCTGTGAACCTAAAGCGTTGTAGTAGCGTTTTCTTCAACGTTACGTAGTCCGTGGCATGTTCTGGCTTCATCCTACCAACTACACACAAGGCCTCTCCGGTCAAGCAAAGGCTTAGTGATAGGGCCCATTTGTCTTGCGGCCAGAGTTGACTAGTAGCGACGCGCTCAAATCGCTGTATATATGCGTCCAGCTCATCGCGTTCCTCGTTAAAAGTAGGGATGAGTTTATGTGAACTTCGGTAGCTCTGCGTAGTGCCTATGGGCGCACCCTCGGTAAGCTGCCCAATAGTTGTGCTACCTGCTGTCCCACCTAACTGATGCAACCTTAACTAGCTCAAGAGCTTCCTTTTCGGCTTATAATCTAGCGACTGCCTCTGCCTCGGCTTCTTTCGCGGCATTTCGTTCAGCCAGACGAGCTTCACGTGCCTCTTTTTTGCATGCGCGTTCTTGGTCCATCCTTTCTTTTAGTGCTGAGCTACTTAACCCCAATTCTTTTCCGATCGCCGTCAGCTTATCTGCTTCCATCATCGACCATCACACACACATATGCGATGTGATACTCTCCTTAGATGTAACAGGAGTAGTCCTGTTGCGGACGCCAGATATGTTGTGGTTAGGTTCGTCACATAGCAAGGCGTGTCACGCAAGGAAGATGGAGACATAGAGGAAAACAAACAAGAGTTATATTGAACGAACAAAAAACTTATTGCACATACAGTACTATAGGTCGTACACGCACGCAGTTCACACACGAAAGAAAAGAGTAAACAGTCTCACAGTCTGTGCCATAGCCCGGTGCCTTGAAGTGGGACCCGTTGCATGCTCGGATGCTGTCGTCGCTTGGGTTCCAGGTCAGCATACCGCTGTAAGGGGCATCACCAGGTCTAGGCGTAGCCGCACACTGTCAGCGACGTCGGCTCGGTGGACATGGTCAGCAGCTTCGGTCTTCCGAGGGCGCTCGTCGTACCGGGGAGGTCCGCAGGACCACTTACCCAGAACTCGAGCCTGGCCACGCCGACACGCCGTGCCCCGAGGACGTGAATGGCTCGAGGACTAGAACCCGACCTTTCGAACCTCGCGCGTAGTTGCGGGTTCGCCCTAGGCTTCCTTGCGTCGTCTTGTCGGCGTCCCAACAGCTTCGTTCTGCGCGAGCGTCTCCTCTTCTTTTTTTCAATGGGCGCGCTGCAATGCCCCTTTATTCTTATCATCTTCCAGGTGATGTGGCGCTGTCATCTGCTATGCTCGTATTTTTTGAGCTACTACATCACAAACGTATCTATCTATCTATCTATCTATCTATCTATCTATCTATCTATCTATCTAGCCACCAATGACCTTTAGCTCTCGTGGTCCTTTAGATAATGGTATCAATACCGATGTTGGTATAGCATAACATGAGTGCATGAAGAACATATTTCACTCCTAACATGAAAATGTTGAATTGTATATAATGAATGCCATGATTTACACTACATGGTCTTGTAGCTCTTGCGGTGGTTTTGTTCACATAGCATGTTGCGAAACTGGCCTGGTATGACATGATTGCATGGTGAACCAAGCGACAGACCCTAACTAGAAAATCAAGATTTGCGTGTCATGTAACAATATGACTGCATGCCACGCTCAAGATGAGCTCACTGCCCTTTCGCTAGCATCACATATATCAAATTTGGTATTACGGGACGTGCATGGATGACGAAGGTATGATACGTTGCAAGATTATAAACGGGAGATGCATGTTATGTAACAACTTTACTACATTCTACGCTCATGATGCGATCGTGGCCATTTCGCTAGCTTCACATGTACCAAATATGATTTTGGTGACGTGAATGGATGGCATAGGTAAATGACACATCAAAACGAGATAATTACGACATGTGTGTCATGTGACGTGACGACATGCCACACTCATGATGCACTCGGGGCCGTTTCGCTAGCTTCACATATGCCAAATTTGGTATTGCCTGACGCCAAAAGATAACGAAGGTATGTGACTGATGCAAACATAATAACCCTGAGATGCGTGTCATGTGAGAACATGACTACAGGCTACAGTCAAGGCGCCAATATATTTCAACATGACATCGTACGCGTGCTCTCCGGCGTTCCTTTCGTCGTGTCACGTCGGTGTTGCCACTCCAGGCGCCGGTCCTCCCATATAATCGCCGGCACGCGCAGCGTGCGTTGCTTTGGCGCATGTGCGTTTAAGCGCGTTCAGCGTCCCTCCTTCGGGAGAAGAGGGAGATGGTGTGTTGTTTGGGTAACGCAACGGCTTAGAGTATTGCTACTGTAAGTAATCGGCGTGAAATGCAGCATGTTGTATTTCATGCCGGTTGTCGTCGGGCTGCGCCGATGAACGCTGGTCACGCGTGGCGTCAAACTACAGGGTGCACGCCTTTCGCTAACGTAGTGTCGCTGTGCCCAGCGTGCGTGTGCGTCAACGCTTCGTTGGAGTATATTTGGCCCTTCATGATGCACTAG
This sequence comes from Rhipicephalus annulatus, assembly GCA_013436015.1. Lineage (NCBI taxonomy): Eukaryota > Metazoa > Arthropoda > Arachnida > Ixodida > Ixodidae > Rhipicephalus > Rhipicephalus annulatus. The sequence goes on along the minus strand of WOVY01001284.1, from coordinate 326,633 downwards.
CAGCCGTTTTGCTAGCTCCACATATACCAAACTTGGTCTTACGTGACGTCATTGGATGGCAAAATATATAAGTGGTGCAAACGTGATAGTTCTGACACGCGTGTCATGTAAGAACACCACATCTTACCACCCTCATAACGTGCTCGTGGCCTTTTTGCTAGCTCCACGTATAGTAATGTTGGTATCTCGTGACTTAATAGATGACGAAGATAAATGACACTTCCAAGCATTATAATCATGACACGGAAGTCATGTATGGCATCATTCACATTCAACTCGTAATGTTGTGCTAATTTACAGTGAGATATCAACGTTTCTCATTCATGCTTTGCACATCATCGATTCCCAGTGTACCTGCTACCTGCCAATTTTTTTTAGTTAAAGGAAGTCGCTTTAGTTGCGACGTTTTTCGGGCTTGCACTATTTCAATTAGGGTGTTGTGAATACCCCGGTCTAACGGGATGCTTGTACTAGTGCGTATAGCTAGGCCAAGTGCTTTCTTGACTACTTTCCTGATAACAGCGTCCAACTTTTGTGCATACCCCGCCGCGGTGGTCTAGTGGCTAAGGCACTCGGCTGCTGACCCGCAGGGCGCGGGTTCGAATCCCGGCTGCGGCGGCTGCATTTCCGATGGAGGCGGAAATGTTGTAGGCCCGTGTGCTCAGATTTGGGTGCACGTTAAAGAACCCCAGGTGGTCGAAATTTCCGGAGCCCTCCACTATGGCGTCTCTCATAATCATAGAGTGGTTTCGGGACGTTAAACCCCACATATCAATCAATCAATCAACTTTTGTGCATGGTTTGGCAAGCAGATATACATTGCCGCTGTATATATGATATAATTAGAAACGAAGAAGTTTACAAGCCGAAGGAGATAGTCTTCCTTCATCCCTTTATATTTTCCTGTCAGTTTTTTCATTATTCTGCACCCATTGATTGTTTCAAGCGCGAAAATATAAGCATTGCGTTGTTTCCTCTTATAGCTTGGATAAAATATTGCAGGAGTCTAATCTCATCCACTCTGAGGATTTCATTCCCCTTCGTGGTGCATAATTTGATCTTGTATTCGAACAGTGGTTGCCAACCTTTCAGTCGTCCCCCTTTTTCTTTCTTGTGTAATGTCTCTGCAAGCAGGCATTTGGTGTGTCGCAAGCACACGGACCCGAGCCAACATGAGTGGAGGGGGGTGGTTCCACCTTTTTCCCACGCGTCAACATGCATGGCTTAGCCGTGTCTGGGGAAACGAGGATCCTGGGGGGTTCTACTGACGCTGGGTGATTGGACCTTTTAAGGCCCTGCCTGCTGAGTTTCTGCTTAGGCAACATGCCTTCTTGGCGCCAGCTTCACTTAGACAGCACCCCTGTGCTGACCCACCCAGGGGAACTCGGCAGCCGCATTTTTCTTTCTGTATTTTTCCTAAACTTCGCCGTTCTCTTTCACTTTTTTATTATTCCTGTCTACTTCTGTCTTCAGTTTCTTTGCAATTTTGCTGGGCGGCAAAGGTTAACCATATGCGGATGCCAAGTCTTCACCATTCTATATTAGTTTAGAGCAGTGCTGCACAGCTGGCATTTAGAAGACGTGCCCAAGATCTCCTGCAACGTCCCTAAGTTGGGCTCCGTGGTGGACGGCTAGCATCGCTGCCGATCTTAAACGACCTGTTATGTTGAGTTCATTCTCTTTCAGGGGTGACCATAACCCAAAAAAGTTGTGCACCAAACCAATCACCACACTCTTTTTAAAGACCATATAACGCTTTTCAAAGTACCATGTAATACATAGTGAACCGTCTATCTGGTGGAAAAGTCAGAGCTACCTCTCAATCCTTGGTGGAAAGAATCCTAACAAAAATCTTGGACCTGTCTATAAGGCCTCTAAGATAACAGCGGTAATCTGTTGCTTGAACGGCGAGACAGGAAGCACTATGAAGCCTTCCCAAACCTGATATTTAATGGAAATCAACCTATAACCGTCTATCGGTATAGGTCCAATAATTCCGTTTTGTCTCTGAAATTACCTCCTGTGCCTAATTGAAGCTGAACTTCTTTATGGATGAAAAAAACAAAATGGTGTAAACGTTTGAAAAATAAACATCAGATAGGACAACATATCAAATCCAACAAGATACTTAACACTTACATTTGAATCTAGTGAACTGCCAGAACACATTGAAACAGGCTGCACTAAATAAACCCCAAGGGTGGTCATAAGTACCATACAAGGGAAGGTGCTTCAAGCGTCAACGGTATGATCTTGGCTCCCTTGCTTGCCGAGGGCAATATACATGTGCCAACTTTGCATCAAAAGACCACATCTCGATAAATGAAATTCTATATCTCATTGTGCGAACTGTGGTAGTGACCACCATCATACTCCCGATCGTGTCCAGCGTGAAAGAAGGAAAAAGAAATCGCTACATTCATGAACGTAGCGTGTATTAGCGCAGTACTTAAAAGAAAGGGACACGTCACAGACGTAGAGATAGGTAGGCGCTAACTACATTTAAAGTGTTGGAAAACATCTTCTCCAGGGAGGCCAGGATGAAGTCCTCACCGTTATTGGGACGACCTACGCTGAATTGGTGTGTCAGAGAGTAGCGCCACATCGAGCTTTTGCCACTTGAGTGAGCCAATGGCTGTGGCGGCTACCCCTAAAGCGGCAGTAGTTAAGAATACTCCGCTAACTATTGAAAAAGAACCGGCTACTCCATGATCGTGGGTTTCTAAAGCGTCGTCACAACAGGCGAAGCCCTAAACTCGAACTAAGGACCCACACTTGCGGTCTTCTAGTGCTTTCAGGAGGCAATAGAAACAACACCGGTACTTCTAGTGCCAACACCATTGCGGGGTTCTCCGGACACTGCCATTGATTGATTGATATGTGGGGTTTAACGTTCCAAAACCACTATATGATTATTAGAGACGCCGTAGTGGAGGGCTCCGAAAATTTAGACCACCTGGGGTTCTTTAGCGTGCACCCAAATCTGATCACATGGGCCTACAACATTTCCGCCTCCATCGGAAATTCAGCCCCCGCAGCCGGGATACGAACCTGCGCCCTGCGGGTCAGCAGCCGAGTACCTTAGCCACTAGACCACCGGGGCGGGGCTCTGGACACTGCCAAGCGAATAAAAAGGCCAATAACAGTGCCAGACGTTGATCTTGCCTCTTGAACCTTAAAATACACTAAATCTAGTAGAATACACGAATCACCAATCTACGCTCATCAAGCATACACAAATAATGCAGTGGAGCATCAGAGGCCTTCTAGGAAACCTCAATGATCCACAAGAACTGCTTCACAAACTCAATTCACAAGTGCTGTGTGTAAAGGAGACCCACTTGAAAGCAAGACACAAAGTTTCGATGGAGTAATGTCATTTTGCGAGGTAGTCGAGATGATGCAAAGGCAGCACTGCGTCGTGCGGCCATTACAGTAATTCAGGCGTAGCATGTACACAACTACCACTACAAACATCCCTTAAGGCAGCGAGTGCTTTAGCAGTTCTTTTGAAGAAACTTGTCACCATCTGCTGCCTTTACATACCTCCACAAAACCGCCTTGAAAAGCATGAATTCCAGTCGTTAATACATGAACTGCCAGACATTTTTCTAGTCCTTGCGTACCTGAACGCACATAGCAGTCTATCGAATATCTATCGCTGAGATGCGCAACGTCGCCTAATCGAATGATTTTTTTTCTTCTGGCGCTTGTCTGTTGAACAAGAAAGAGACAACCTACTATTTCTTCGTAAACCATACGTACTCGGCTATACATGTCAGAATTGCATCTCGATTTCTTATTCCCCTACCTGATTAGAAAGTTATTGCGAATCACTATGGAAGTGACTATTTCTAATAGTTCTGTGCCTACCAAAATGAAAGGAATGTTCTTTAGAGGTTCCTAAGTGGCAGATTAAGAAAACACATTGAGAACAGTTTAAAAAAGATGCACTTTCAAAATGGAGTGACTTGTGGGCCTTCACCTTAATTGCAGCTGTTGACTACATAGCAAAATATTTTATTGATGCTTCTGCAAATGTATTCGACAAGTGGACTGTCCGCCAAACGACGCACGCCTTGGTAGAACGATGATAGTCGAAATCCTCTAAAAAGCACAATAAAGCGTGAAAGTTCCTTCGAAATGCACCGACAGCCGAGTATCATGACTATTTCAAAAACATATCCCAAGGCAGAAGAAAGCGCATACAGGCGAGTAGAGAAAGCTGGCATAAGTATTTATTTGGAATCAATTTATACACACATAAGGCTAGAGTCTGGAATATGGCAAGAAAGGTAGAAGGACGGCAATCAAATCCACTTCTTCCAGTAAACACACAAAGCGGCAGCTTAGAAGACAAGGCAATCACTCTCGGCGCACACTCTGAGATCTTCAGCTTGTCCTACTACACCACAACGTTCCAATGATACAAAACAATGCGCTAAAAAAGGAGGCTAGAGCGCAAATCTGAAATACACGAAGAATATAACAAACCGTTCGTGTTATCTGATCCAGAGGCGTCGATAAACTGCTGCAACAACTCATCCCCAGGCCTGGATCGTGTTGTATTTGAAAGGCTAAACCAACTGGCCTCTGAAACTCAAAAAAAAACTATTCTCTCCCTTATGATGCTTTTTGGTTTTGTGGACAGATCCCATCAGCCTGGAAAGAAATCATTGTTATTCCAATTTTAAAGCAAGACAAGGATCCCTCCTCTGTTACCAGCTTGAAACCGATCGCACAAACAAGTTGTGTTTGCAAGCTTTTCGAAAAGATGAATAACTGCCGCCTTTTACAATATCTCAAATCAAACAATTTACTCAATCTAGACCAGTGTGGATTTCGTGAGGGTAGATGCACCGCAGGCCACCTTCTACGCATCGAGGCACAAATCTAGGGCACTTTCGTTCATAAACAGTTATTTCTTTCAGTATACCTAGATATAGAAAAGGCATACGCAGGATATGGCGTTATGGTATACTGCGAGATTTCGCATACTAAGGTGCTAGAGGTAAAATGCCGACTATATTTGAAAGTTATTAGTCAAACTGCACTTTCCTTGTCCGAACGGGGAATGTCTTGTCGCGGACATTTGTCCAGAAGACTGGAGTGCTAATGGGGATGTGTTGAGTGGAACAATTTTATTTAAAAATAATAGTCTGCATTCCTAATTCGACGCAATATGCTTTATTTCACAGATGTCAACGACGTTCAGATTGGTTTTAAATTCAGCAATATTGCAATCTGCGAGCGGCAGATTCAGCTTCCTTTGAATAAGGTTATTTCATGTGCAGACCAATATGGTGTGAAGAAGAAAACGCATCGTTGGCAACAACATCGCCCCCGCTTGGGTACTGGGTCCTGGGCTTCGCTCGCTCGGCTCGTGCTGATCATCGCCGGCATCTGCTTGACCGTTGCTCATTCCCAATCGTGTTTTATCGTAGGACCACCGTCGCAACAGTCGCCAATAAACCCTTTTTCAATTGGTGGAGGGTGCTGACATTCCCCGTCGCCTGAACCTGGGTGCTGCCATTCGCCGTCGCCTGAACCTGGAGCTGCGCAACCGAACGCTACCTCCCATCATGGCTACCAACAACGCGCAACCTGGCTCTTCCACTACATCCCCCAGCAACCCCGGCGCTCTTCGTTTTCGAGAGCCTAAGGTCTTTAGCGGAGCTGATGAGACCGACGTGGAAGACTGGTTTGCTAACAACGAACTGGTGAGCGCAAACAACAAGTGGGATGACGCGGACAAATTGACTAACGTCATCTTTTACCTCACTGACGTGGCCGAAATGTGGTATAACAACCACAAAAACGACATTACGACGTGGTCTATCTTTAAAACGTTGTTTGCTGACGTTTTTGGCCGACCCGCTGTCTGCAAGTCCAGAGCCGAACAACGCTTGCGGACTCGCGCAAAAACGCCAACGAAATCTTTCACCAGCTATATCGAAGACATTATTGTTCTTTGCAACCGTGTGAACGCCACCAAGCCCGAGTCGGAGAAGATTCAACACATCCTCAAAGGGATAAATGACGGTGCATATCAGCTGCTCCTGGCCCGTAATCCTGCCACCGTTGCGGAACTTGTCACTTTGTGTCAAAGTTTCGACCAGTTGAGCAAGCAGCGCGCCCTGACTCGGCCATTTTCCTCACACGCCGACTCGCTCTCCAGTCTCACTTTCGTTCCCGACCACTCACCAATCCTGCAAGAAATTAAAGACTTCGTGCGTGAAGAAGTAGCTCGGCAACTGTCGTTGATTCCCTTCACGCAGCAGCCGCCGTCCTCTCGTCTGCCCTCACCACTCCGCGACGTTATTGCCGAAGAGGTAGCTCAGGCTGTTCCCGCCGCTTCCCACCAGCAGCCTGTGGCCATGCCTGTTGCCCATGCGTCGGCTATGCAGCCCGTGGCCGCACCTCTAACGTATGCTCAGGTGGTACGCAGCAGACCCCGCCAGCAGCATTTGCCACCCATGTCTTCAGTTGCTTCCCGCTCCGCCCCTTTTTCGACACCTTGGGCCGCACCACGAGTCAGAAATTCCTGACGCACTCCTGACAATCGACCGATCTGCTACGCCTGCGGTACTCCAGGACACGTGGCACGATATTGTCGCCGTCGCTTCCAACCACTCCTCGACGCTACTCGGCCGTTACCGTATGACCCACAGCCCATGCACATACCTGCTCCCTATCCATCACCGCAGTATGGATACACTAACCTTCCCGAGTCTCGGTCACCCCAGCCCTCACCTCAGACTCACTCTCCCCGCTCCCCATCTCCTCGCAGGCAATCACTGTCCCCAATGCGTCCTAGACCCGCTTCCTCCAACCGGGAAAACTGAACGCCGCAGTTCCAGAGGCAAGAACTGCGCCGTCGTCGAAATGCTCAAGTCCTCGCACTTCATCAGCTAACGTCGTCGCCATATCTGTCGATGGTGTTTCTACCTTTGCCCTCGTCGACACAGGTGCTGCCGTTTCTGTTATAGCCGCCCAGCTTTGCCGCTCCCTACGCAAAGTGAACACGCCGCTCTCTGGACTATCGCTTCGTACAGCTATCGCACAACCAGTTCGACCTCCCGGCAACTGTACGGCCCGCATATTCATCCAAGGCTCTATGTACGTTGTCGAGTTCATCGTCCTTTCGGTGTGCTCGCATGACGTTATCCTCGGGTGGGACTTTCTGTCAAATCATCATGCCATCATCGACTGCGCACGCGCTGAAGTTCAATTTTCGCACCTGTGTGACGAACCTTTGCACGAAACCCTTGAGCGGTCGCCAAAACTTGTCGTGCGTGAGGACACTGAAATTCCGCCAGCCTCCCTTGCTGTTGTCCCGGTATGCTGCGATGACTATAACAATGATACGGTAATGTTTACACCTTCCGACATTTTCATGAGCCGCAGAGCCGTTTCTTTGCCTTTCGCTACACTTGACGTCAATGCTGGCCGAAGCAATATTTTCATCCACAACCCCCTTTCTGCACCGCTTACGCTACTTGCCGGCGAATGTCTCGGTCGATTGGATTAGCTTGATTCTTCTCTACTCCTTAACATGCCAGACGAATCGTGCAGTAACGCCTCTACCGAACTTCATGCCCTTTCCCCACTGGAATTCTCGTCGAGTGGCGCCTTCTTGAGTTCCATCGCCGACACCTTAGCTGCTCAAGAACGCGCTGAGCTTCTTAATCTCCTCCAGCACTTCGGGAATTCGTTCGACGTTTCTCAGCCGCAATTGGGTCGTACTTCGGCAGTGCACCACTACATATACACCGGTTCGCACCAGCCATTGCGTCAAAGACCGTACCGTGTCTCAGCTGCAGAACTTCACGTTATCAAGGACCAGGTCGAAGAGATGCTACGTCGTCACGTTATTCAACCATCGCACAGTCCTTGGGCATCTCCTGTCGTTCTAGTTCGAAAGAAGGATGGATCAATTCGATTTTGCGTCGACTACCGGCGATTAAACAAGGTGACGTGGGAAGACGTCTATCCATTACCACGCATTGACGACGCCCTTGACAGCCTCCAAGGAGCCGAATTCTTCTCCTCCTTAGATTTATGATCTGGATACTGGCAGGTCCCTATGGCAGAAGCTGATCGCCAGAAAACTGCGTTCATTACACCAGATGGCCTGTATGAGTTTAATGTAATGCCTTTTGGGCTTTGTAATGCCCCTGCCACGTTTGAACGACTCATGGACAACACACTGCGTGGACTGAAGTGGTCTGTGTGTCTATGCTACCTCGACGGCATTGTCGTTTTCTCTCCCGATTTTCCTACACATCTGCTTCGGCTCCAACTGGTTCTGACGTGTTTAACCAACGCTGGGCTCCAATTGAACCTCAAAAAGTGCCGCTTCGCTGCGCGAGAGCTGTCCATCTTAGGGCACATCATGTCCAAGCATGGTGTTCTACCCGACCCTGCAAAACTTCGAGCAGTCACTGAGTTCCCGAAACCTACTACACTGAAAGAATTACGCAGTTTCATCGGACTATGCTCCTACTTCCGGCGCTTCGTTCGAAATTTTGCGTCCATCATGTCACCACTGACCAACCTCCTACGCGGTGATGCAGACCTTTCATCCTAGTCTCCTGACTGCGACGTCGCGTTCGCCACGCTCCGTAATCTGCTAACATCTCCTCCCATTCTATGGCATTTCGACCCAGCAGCTGCAACGGAAGTTCTAACAAACGCTAGTGGGGTTGGACTTGGCGCTGTCCTCGCCCAGCGCAAGCCGGGCTACTCCGAATATGTCGTCGCTTATGCGAGTCGCACGCTCACTAAAGCTGAGGCCAATTACAGCGTCACTGAAAAAGAGTGCTTAGCCCTAGTGTGGGCGCTTCGCAAGTTCCGCCCTTATTTGTACGGTCGCCCATTCGACCTGGTAACGGACCACCATGCACTTTGTTGGCTCGCCACATTGAATGATCCTTCTGGCCGCCTAGCTCGGTGGGCACTGCAAATCCAGGAGTACGACATTCGCGTGATCTATCGCAGCGGACACAAGCATTCTGACGCCGACGCCTTGTCCCGTTCGCCTTTACCTCCCGACTCGGCCTGCGGAACCACTGGTACCAACTCCATCGCATCTATCGACCTCGACTCGTTTGCCAGTGAACAACACAAGGACCCATGGATCGCTTCCCTTTTTGACTGTCTCTCTGGATCGTCAACCACTGCGGTATCACGATCTCTCCGACGTCAAGCTGCTCATTTCGCCATTCGTGATCGGCTGATACACCGACGCAACTATGCCCCTGAAGGTCGTAAGTGGCTCTTGGTTGTCCCCCGCAGCTTGCGATCACAAATATGCACCACCTTTCACGCCGATCCCCAGTGTGGCCATGCTGGAGTTTTCAAAACTTACGAACGCATTCGCCGTCGCTTCTACTGGCGCGGAATGTATAATTTTGTTCGAAAATTTGTTATGGGCTGCCCTGAATGTCAACGCCACAAATCACCGCATTTTCACTCGTCCGGTGCACTTCAACCGCTTCCGTGCCCTGCCAAATCTTTCGATCAAATCGGAATTGATCTCGATGGCCCTCTACCAACAACATCAGATGAAAATCGATGGATCATAGTCGCTGTGGATTATTTAACACGCTACGCTGAGACCGCCGCCCTTCCAAGTGCCACTGCGCGGGACGTAGCGTCCTTCGTCCTCCATCGATTCATACTACGACATGGTGCTCCTCGAGAACTACTAAGTGACCGAGGACGAGTCTTCCTATCAGAAGTCGTCATGGCTCTGCTTTCTGAATGCCATGTTGTTCATCGCAAGACCACGGCATACCATCCGCAGACTAACGGGCTCACGGAGAGATTTAACCGCACACTGGGCGATATGCTCGCGATGTATGTGACATCTGATCATACTAACTTGGATCGCATTCTTCCATTCGTCACGTTCGCATACAACACCGCGGCACAGTCCACCAGTGGATTTTCACCTTTCTTTCTTCTTTATGGACACGAACCATCCCACACCATCGACACTCTCCTTCCATACCGTCCTGACGCATCCGAATGCCCATCTGTGTCCGAAGCTGCCCGAAAAGCGGAAGAGTGCCGTGAACTCGCACGCACCTTTACGTCACAAGAACAGCCGCGCCAGAAAGAAAACAACGCCGGCTCTTCACGAAGCCACAGCTATTCCCCGGGATCATTTGTATGGCTGGCTGTTCCTTACCAAACCCTATCGGAAAAATTGCCATGGTGGATACTGGAAAACATGGTGGGCGTAGTGGAAATAATAGTGGGCATGGTGGAAATAATAGTGGGCATGGTGGAAATAATAGTGGGCATGGTGGAAATTATGATGGCTATGGTGGGACGTAGTGGAAAATATGGTGGTTATGCCGGGGCATACTGGGTGGTATGGTGTACAGATGATGGGTGTAGTAGAAATGATGGTGGAAAGCAGAGGCTAGATAGTGGGCAATAATGGGACACTCTGCCCACCATTGCGATAATGCTGGGTAGCCCTAAGCATATGGTGGGTGGTGCTTATTATGGTGGGCTACATGGTGTACCAAGTTGAGAAACTCTTCCCACCATTGCGATAATGCTGGGAAGCACTAAGCAGATGATGGGTGCTGCTTGTTATGGTGGGCCACATGGTGTAACAAGCTGAGAAGCTCTGCCCACCATCGCGATAATGCTGGGAAGCAGTAAGCAGATGATGGGTGTGCTTATAATGGCGGGCAACTTATATAGTGTACCAATCTGGGATCAGTACACTACATGTTCTACCACCATGATTTCCATCAAAGTTAGGCCTACCGACCGAGTCCGTACAATTGTGTTATCCGTGCTTCCGGGTTTCAGAATACACGATTTCGACGATTAAGTATGACAATACAGCGCAGCCATGGCATCAATTAACCTAAATGAAGCATTTTTCATTTTGTATGGTGTCCGCTCAAGAAGCAACAAACATCGGTGCGACGCGATTAAAGCACTCCCAGAGAACGTAATTAAGTGTCTTCTCACCGACAGCCACCGGTCGCACTCGCCGGCACTTCTCTACCTTTTGTACGAGAACTCAGACGTGGCAATTGGTATGCTTGGTGAACCAACATGAAGCGTAATGTTTCCGGCACACTGCATTCGTTTTGGCCAAGCCGTTATGAAGTTGCTTTAGCGAAAAAGCTACAGCATTGCGCTGGCGCGACCGCCCTCTACATTGCGCGAAAAGCATCCCAATACTCAATCAAATAAATTAGGCGGGCGTATCTATGGAATGAGCCTAGAGTCGTCATAAAGCGTGAGCAGATGTCACCCTTTAGAACGAGCGCGAAACGGATATTAAACTTGGCAGATCCCGCCGGTAAACTCTTGCTGCTCCTCAGTTCACTTGGTTTTTTTCTTGAAGTTGTGAATTGTAAAAAAAAAATAGCACTAGTGCCATTAACATAGTGGCAATCGTTACAGGCCGCAGTTGCTTGTGTTTAATAAATGTGCAATTTTTAATAGCAGGTGTAGATCTTATCTACGTTGTGTACACGACAAACATAACTTAAGTTGAACCGTAAGTTTGTATGCCAACTAAGTATTTAACACCCATACAACGTCATGTTGGTGTGGCGCAGTGCCTCTTCAAGCGCACACTTCATTCAAATGGCTATCCACCTAAAAAACATCTACGATGAGCTAGACTTTAGACCGGACTGGTACTCCGTCTTAGAGAACTGTTTGACCTCACCCCTTTTTTGTTTGTACAACACGATGTGAAGAACTGTTCATGTGAGGAACTCACGCTGTGTTAGCCATTTAGTGTTTATGAGTAACGCTTGAGCGCTTAATTTGGCGATTTGATTGTACTTTTGTTCGCTTGATATTGTCTTTATTGCCCAAGTACTTTAATAAATACCATGAAAAAAAATTGGTGTGGCGCAGTGGTTAGCGTCTTCAAATGGGAATCCGCAGGTTGCACGTTCGATCCTCCGTGGCGCCTTGTTTTTCTTTTTTATGGGACGGGTGTTTTTTATACTGTTTTTATGGAATTCTTTTTTATTTTTTGTGGCAGCTCGTCACGGTGATTATGACGTCATTTCGCGCTCAAGTGTCGCCGGCACTGCAGCACCCACCATACCCACCATGCGCCATGGTGGGCGTTTCCCACCATTCACCCACTACACTAATCCACTATAATGATGGGTGGTGGTTTCCACCATGCCCACCATTCGTTTTTTTTCCGATAGGGAAGCCCCGGCCTTTCCTCAAAACTAGTCCCGAAGTACGAGGGTCCTTACCGCGTTTTGGAGCAAACCTCACCGGTGAATTTTATCATTGAGCCACTTTCCCCTTCTGACGACATGCGCTGGAGTGGACGTGACATCGTCCACGTCGCCCGCCTTAAGCCATATTATAGCCCTCTGCCTCCAGACTCTTAGGTCGCCAGGATGGCTCTTTTTCGGCGGGGGAAAATTGTGAAGAAGAAAACGCATCGTTGGCAAGCAACATCGCCCCCGCTTGGGTACTGAGTCCTGGGCTTCGCTCGCTCGGCTCGTGCTGATCATCGCCGGCATCTGCTTGACCGTTGCTCATTCCCGATCGTGTTTTATCGTAGGACCACTGTCGCAACAGTCGCCAATAAACCCTTTTTCAATGGTTTCATCCCCAACCCGCGAAAAAAAACAGGCGTTTTATTTTCAAGAAAGAGAGGTCGCCATCGAGATCCTATTATTGATCTTCACGGTCAGCGCCTAGCTGCTAAAACGCGACACTAGTTTTCAGGCATAATTTTAGAAATAAAAATGACATTCTTTCCCCACATGAAAATCTGGAAAGCAATGAAAGTTATGGTTCTACAAGAAGGTCTGGTCTCGGACATCGTGGAGCAGCGGTAGAAACTGTCTCATGAATCAATATGGAAGCCTTATAAGAACGCAGTTGGATTATGGGGCAATTGTCTATCAGTATGCCGCACCGAGCGCTTCAAGTATGCTTGACCCGGTCAATCGTTTAGGCATCCGGCATTATACTGGTACCTATCACACTAGTCCTATAGAGAGCCTGTAGGTAGAATTGAAAGAGCGGCGTGTCAACTTCAGAGATCTTACATGACCTTGCGGTATTATTAAAGTAAATGCACACAGGGAACACCCTCCGCATTCGAATAATAATAATATGTCATGTTATGCACTGTTTTACAACCGGTATTCGTTGCGACAACTTAACTCGCTTCGTGTAAGAGGCGTTGCTCAGAAACCAGTCTGCCACTTGGCACCTTTTGATGACTCCTGCAGTATACCTGCCGCCGTAGCAGTGGCAGACAAAAGATCGCGATGTGCCTTTCTTAGAACTTACAAAGCATGTGCCCCTTGTACACATCCACACATACTTAATGGAACTTCAACATAAATTCTCTTGTACTGAATTCTTTGTCGATGCTTTAAAGTCCTACACTTTTGTTGTACGCAGCGGTAAGTCCACCCTTTTCGAATACCGGCGCTCTGCCTGCTAGTATAAAAATCTTCATTGCAAATACGTTTTTGATACTTGCGTGTTAAACATATAATAGAAGTAAACTACAAAAGGCAGTGATTTACACAGAAACCCAAGCGTCGTATAGCTTTGAATACTCCTAAAAACACGAAAGCCCTGTCCTTATCTCGCTTTATTCACTACTATGCATAGTGTACAAGTCTAAACAGCATGTTGTTGTGTGCTGAGTGCGAGGACACCGAGAGATTCAAGCTAAGAAAATGGCGTCTATCTCATTCAACAAGCGAGATTTCTTTCATTCTAGCACAGGCGACTTTTGTGGTGATCTCAAGAATGTAATGGTTGCTCCCGAATTCCATTCTTCTATTTACCCACTCAGTGTTCCCTATGTTTTCGGTGAACCTTAAGTATGGTGCAGTGTTTTCTGCAGACTGAGTGTCAAAATTTAGTTCGACATGCCTTGTAGGATATTAGCGTTAGGTCGAGTTCATTTGCAAGCCTCGACAGATCCTTTCCTTTGGGCTGGGTTGTAAAATAGCCCCATAGGTTATGTCACGCGGTGAAGTCACCGGCTATATTTCGTAAACTTCTACAATACATCTTGTTTAATTTTATGAAACAGTTGTCTGAAGTGCGACCGTATGTCTAGGGTATAGATGTACACGTTACAAATAAAAAGTATGTTACTGCTTTGATTCTTACACGTTGGTATGACGATTGATTCTTACACGTTGGTATTTGATTCTTACACTTGGAGCACCTCCCAAGAGGTGCTCCAAGTGTTTTTTGTTCAGTTTTAGGTCATTTGTGATATATGCATGTTTCTTTTTGACTAGAGTGCACAGGCCCCTGTCTATTGGTTGGAACTTATTGCCTTGTAGTCCGTATGTGTAACGTAACCATTTACGGTTTCTTGAAGTGCTTATATATCCGACTAGTCAACTGATGTGCGCAAGTATTGTTCGAGAACGGTTCGTTTATTATTGTAGCTCTCACACTTCCATTGCTTCATTTTAAACCTTTTTTAGGTTTTGCCATATTTGATACTGGTGTCCGCTATTTCCGGTCTGAGGATGATTAGCCTAAGCAGGGCGCGCCCGCGTTGCTCTCGAGGGCCCATAGCCATGGTAATCATTTCAGGGGTCTTAATCGTTTCTCCGAGGGCTCTATGACCCACCATAGAGTCATTAGGTGCGTGTTGCTTGAGTTTGTGTGATGGCACTGGTGAGTTGTGTGACGCTGTCCATATTTGTTTTCATAATTTCTGAGAAAGCTGACGGCGATTGTTTCAATACCTCTAGCTCTGCTTCACTGATTTTTAGTCCTCCTTCTACTGCCCTACGCTTTGCTTAAAGAACCACATCTCCTGAAGTGCAGGAATGGGTATTCCCTTATCAATGCTTTCTGATTGTTTTCCATTACTAAGTAGCTTCTACATTTCAGTTATTTCTTTCTACATACTTTGACTTATTGTGCTGAACTCCCTTTATATCACCTGATTAGGCTCTGGAATGCGCCCACGTGACCCGGTACTCGCGTGAACATCCCGCTCTTTCATCTTCCTTTATGATTCGAGTATGCCTCCTGGATCCGGCTGAGCTCCATCTGTCCGGATCCTCTTTCCAAAGACCCGGTCTGCCAGGGAGAGTCCTGGTTTAGAGGACTGGACGTGTAACGATGCGCTTTTCTTCATTTATCGGGACTTCGGTCTGGCTCTGGAAAGTTCTTTCGATGGGAGTCGGCTTCTAGATCGAAACTTGGCTCGGGCTCTTGTCTCCACCACTCCGGTGTCACCCTCCAGCTTCGCCGAGTGTGTGTGTTACGGGCTGGTTGTGGTGAGCGACTTCATCTGGACTGTCTGCTGAGGGTTGATTTTTGTGCTAGTGAATTATCCACTGAGCTTTAATGTTTATGTGTTCTTGGTGGTCTCGTTCTATGTCTGGCAACATATAAAACATGGAATCGGCTTTTACATGCTCTGTCAGCAGTCAGGTGAGGCTTTCCGCGCAACGCTCATGTGGATGTACGCGTATGTGCGTTATCTGCCCTCTCGCCGCCGCAGCCTCTGCATGTACCGTTTTCAGGTGTGGGGAACGTCTGCTCCGTGGCCTAATCTTCCACATGCATAGCAGCAGTCCGCCTGCCTGCAGTATAACGTGCATTTACATTTGATTTATTCTGGCACTTGAGCCCATCGAAGAGACCGATGCCCGAGCTCATCGGTTTTGTTCTTCTGACATCCAATGCACTTGAGTTTATGTAGTGTATTATGAAATTTCGAAGCTCATCGAGATTCAGCTTTGCGTCTCTGCCCCTAATGACGCGTTTGGATGTGTTTTCAGGTGAAGCCACGAATGCACTGAATTCATACATGGCTTTGCCGATGACAATGGCTTCTATTCTGACATAAGCTTTTACATTTTTGTTTCATCACGCGTACTCGTGATCATTATATTTCGCATAATCTTCAAGCAGATGATGTCATCTGCCATATTGTTTGCGGCGAGACCCGTTGCTGCTGCTATAGCATGGGAAGTTTTAAAGTCAACGACCCTTTTGACGTCCAAGCCTCCTCTCGGTCTGATGATAATCCTATTACCTCTTCCGGTAGCCGCAGTAGTCATGAATATTTGACGAGTTGCTTCTTGACGCTGGCTCTATTCCAGCCTCCATGCAGGGTGGAGTTGTTTGGCAGGTTGACACGTTGTATTCCCAATTTTCCTATCTCTTTCTTGTGGACGCCAGAAGTCCATCCAGCCTCTTCACTGCAGTCCTCCGGCGAGAAATCTTCATCTTTATAGGTCACTTCCATAGCACTGGCCAAGTTGCAGGGCACACCGCACTTCTCCGCCTCACACAGTAAGGCCCGTACCAGGCGGCGTTAGGCTTAGCGGGCCGCTGGCGTGGTCAGAAACAAAAGTCTTCGTAAATCACAAAATATACAACCCATCGATGAGGTGTTGGTATCCACAACACCGTTGGAACTTCTGAAATCTACTAATGCCAGCATTCTTCTTCAATAAGCCAAATTTCTGTCCGACATCATTTCAAGAAACGGTCGTTTTAGGTATATCGCTTGTGAGCATACACGCACCAGCGTTCGTGCGTATCCTGTATTGTTACCCTGTTTCAGAAGTTCTCTTCAGCACTATAGGGGCTGCAGGCTCCTCAGCCAATAGGAAGGGCGCCTAGCAACACCGCATGTATTCATTCGCGCCATGTCGTTTGCTCACCGTATTCACGGCATGTGCTCAACGAATTGTAGTGTTATGACAATTTTATTACCTTAAAAATGTATTAAAGCTACTAAACAAGCAACTACACCAATTGAAGAAGCATGAATTTTTCGCTCTGCTGAAGACCAGTAGATTCTCATGCTGGCGGATATCTTCAATCTGTGGCTGTTTCTCCTTGACGCTGTTCGTGGCTCTCGTATGTAGGCTGCTCCGTCGACGTGTTCCTTCGATTCATCCGCTGCCACGCTCCGTTTCTGCCTTTTAGATGCGGAAGCATCTTATACTCGCGCCTTGTAGTGCGCCGTTCGCGCCGTCCGCACCGCTTCTCGAACATTCGACAGCTGACGCGCGCGCATGCGCCGTCGCGCCGTCGCCTACCATCTGTGCCGCGCGCGCTTCTCCTTCGAGAACATTCGACAGCTGACAGCGCATGCGCCGTCGCGCCGTCGCCATCTGTGCCGCGCGCGCGCTTCTCGTTCGAGAACATTCGACAGCTGACAGCGCATGCGCCGTCGCGCTGTATATATACTCAAGGTCGGCGCTCGCTCGCTCAGTTGCCGCTCGTCGGTTGGTTTGTACGGCGCGTCGACGTCCAAGGTCACGGTGAAATGAATTCAAACGAATCCAGAAACACAATGATCGACGTCCCTTCGACCAGCGCCGCCCTTTCGCATACGTGTGTACGTGTTCACTCATTTAACACCCCCTCCTACAACCACGTTAACCAATTTAGCCATCGACCCAAGTAAGTCGCAATTTAACACCCCATTTCACAACCACGTTAACCAATGTAGCCATCGACCCAAGTAAGTCGCACTTTAACACCCCGTTAACCAATTATATGCTCCGCATCCTCCTCAGTGTTCCCCCGAGGGAAGCTGCGGGCAATTTTTTTGGTATCACCGAAGAAGGATCCAACACGCTCGGATTGCTGTGCGACGTTGCATGTCCGATATTTCGAGATGTAGCCTTCTTGGTCTGATGCGTAGTCCAAATAGTCTCCGAACACTGCTTAGCGCGATAGGCTTAGCAGGTACGGCTAAGCAAGCAGCATATCTTGCTCATATCGGCAAAACGTACCTGGTGCTTTAGTCCCAGAGTGAGATAAAACAAATGGACGACTGATTTCACCATTTGTTTACTGCTATCAGCGCAGTAGGCATGCAGCAAGCGCAAGTCCGAATCAATGCGGGCAGTCACTTTTGCATGAGTGCTGCCCTGTTGATTTGTAGACACAGTTATCAGCGGTAACCGACGAAAATAACTAAAACGTGTAAAAAATAAATGCGTAGATGAATAAACTTATCGTGTATCGATGTGGTGTAAAATACCAAAGAAGCGCGAACTCAAGCCGACCCTTTGAATTTTGAGGTATTTCTATGTGTGACTACGTTTCGCTGCGCAAGCGTGTGGCTTTCTTACACCCCAAAGCTTTGGTAGTGCTCACCCAAAGGAGTAAAATTGAGTATCGTAGTCATCTCTCCTTTTTCGCATTGAACATAATAATTATGCTTGCTAGAGCTAGTGCAATTATGAATATGCCAGTTAGTGTAAATGACACTTGGTAATGGCCTTTATATACTTAACCACACAACCTACTTTAATTTACCCAAGTCTTGTGGAAAAAGAGCTTTCTGTGCTATGTTTTACGTCCGCGTCAAGCATGCATAAAGCTTGGAAAGTCAAGGAAAGTAGGAAGAGGAAAAAGAGTCAATGCAGGAAGGTTGACCAGACGTGCGTCTGGTTTGATATCCTACGCTGGAGAAAAGAGATTGAGGGTTCAAAAGAGAATAGGATCGAAAAAAAGGAGTTTACAAAAATTACATCGCTCGCTAAAGGAAACCTTGTGTAAATGTGAAGCAGCGGGTGCTAGCGCTGACACTGGCGGCGCCGTTCAAACTGGCGTTTACCACAGCGTTGCACAGCAGAGAAACTTGGGGAGGCGCAATTCAAGCAGTGATGAACCGGTGTTTCCTAATGCAACAATTCCATTCCTTCTAATTGGCACTGAGAGACCAACGACTTTAATGGGACACAGGGACTCATGGTAAGCTTTTAGGTTATCGAATTTTTATTTTCGAACAACGCATAGGAAAAATATCTCACCGTCAGTACATTAGAGGTAAAGATTCAGTGGGTATATACGAAGTAGCCAGCGAACAGCTGTGCAGCGCAAGTAGTCGTTTTTTTCGGTCAAGAAATCCTCTACCAGACGCTGCCTGCGTCAGTGTTGTGGGGCAATGTGGTGGGGGGCAACGTTACTAGATACTTTTTTTGCAAACTGCGGCGCCGCGAGTGTCACCCTTCCCTGTACCGGTCAAAAAGCCGCAAGTGCGCCCCCTCTCGGCGGTGCCCGGACCCACGCCGGCAGAGTTACTGCAGTTGTGTTCTTATGCCGGGTGCTGCTTTGTTGCATTCAAGTGTGCTTCGTAGTCATCGCTGTCACTGAGTCCCAGCAAGACTTATTTCGACGTAACTCGCGTAGTGTGTGCTCTGGCTGCAACTTACTACGGTATCGATCAACGTGGTGCCCGGCGTGGCACCGACGCTGTCAGCGTTGGCGTGATCTGCATGGTGCTGGGTGTTTTTTAATGTCTTCAACTCAGTCATCGCTTTCCCTGTGAGCTACACATGTCATGCGACGGTTCTTGAATGTGAGAAAACATGCCTAGCTGCTTTGTGACTGGTTGCCAAAGTGGGTACGATTCGACGAAATCCGCGGCCAAAAAGAGACATTTTTTGAAGCCTCCCGCTGACGAGGTGCGCCTTCAACAGTGGTGACGGGCTATACCGATATCGCATACATTTAGACTTAATGCTGTGGCCCACTGTCAATGGCTTTTTTTTTACATAGGCAATCTAATTTCAAAGAACAGGAACGCAAAAGAGCTGTATAAACAGAAGTCCCGCAAGATTAGGGCATTGCGCTCACGTTTCTGCCATGTGGCATCGCCTTAGCGGCTCAACTGGTGATTTACTTGCACACTCGATATAACCTTCGCTCACTCTCTCGGGAAATAACTCCCATTACACAAAATTAACCGCATAAATTCCGTTTAACATTGCGCGAAGGCTCCGTTACGATGCGGCGACCGGTCAAATACTAGATCACCTCAGTTTGCAAACTCCGCCGGGATGCGGCGGCGAAACGCGGCCCCCTTCGTTTCCCGCTCTCTAGGTTGCGCTTCCGACGCCATTTGACCTAGAGAGCGGGAAACGAAGGGGGCCGCGTTTCGCCGCCGCATCCCGGCGGAGTTTGCAAACTGAGATAATCTAGTAACGTTGGGGGGGGGGAGCGTAGAAGAGGATAGAGGCAGGAGACAGGAATATGCAATGGGGGTGTAAATGCCACTGAAAGGTATGACAAGAGGTGATAGAGGAGGAAGTGAGCATTGGCTAGCAGACGCTGCCGGCGTCAGCGTGGCGTGGCTTCAGAGGGGGGAAAGTAGGAAATGCAACAGAGGAGAAGGGTTTGTGGTGGTGCATTGTAGGTGTGAGAGAGATGCCTAGAGCAGAGAGACGGGGGAGCATAGAGGATTGGAAGAGGTGTGCATGTGCAGTTACCACAGTCATGCCGCACAGCGGAGTGAGCTCCATCATAAAAAAGTACATAATTTTAAAATTCGAAGGAAAGACGGCGCTTTTGTTTATTTTTTAAGGCCTTTGAGTTGTTGAATCATAAAATACTGCAAGATAAATTACGCTACAATAGTATTCCAGGCCAGGCTTTATCACCTACGGACTCTGAACTATTCAGCAGGCGAGGAGTTGTATTCATGAACAACTATTTCTCCAGGATGCAGCCTTTATTAGGTGGAGTGCCACAAAGAAGCATATTTGGACCACGATTAATTAGCATATATGTTAACGATAATATATATAGCCCAAAGGGGGCCAAATATACCTTATATGCTGATGATACTGGTATATTGTTTTCAGGGCATGACATTAACGAGCTTATCATTGTTTTGTTACAAGTCTTTAATGCTAGAAAGATGGTTAGCAGCAAATAGTATGCGTATAACGAAAACAAAACAAAGTGGCTATATTTTGAGCACAGCCCAAAATGTTTTCATCTCACGTTATTATAACACCTAGTTCTCGTAAAATTGAGGTAGTTAACCATGGTAAATTTCTTGGCACAATTTTTCTAGTCCGCAAGACCTGGGATTATCGTGGGAGATATGTCTTGCCAAAATTGGATCTGATAACAAATGTCATAGGTGGAATTCAGTATTATTTTCCGAAACATTAAGGCTTTTGCTATATCTATCACTTTTAGACTCTCATTAAAATAACGTAAATTTGTATGGAGTTGGAGGATGGCTACAAAAGTTGATAAATTGTACATGCTTCAGAAAAAAGTATTAGACATATACTGACCACTCATTTTGGACATCAACTAGACGCTTACTTTGTAGCTCAAGAACAATTAGGGTGCACCAGCCTTATGGTTATTCATTAAACTGAAAATTTAAATAGGAAACTCTGAAGAAAAAAAAGTCTCAGAAATATAGCCTACCGGCGTGCAAGGACAAAAAAAACTACCCACCCGTCATGGAGAGAAATAGGAGGTTGATATAGCATTATTAAGCTCAGGCAAACAGCATTTGTCTTACACTTTTCTAGCTCCTTAAATCACTGTTACCTAAATAGTTTGACTTATTCAACTGTTGATACCACGACGTCCTCGAAATATTTGCATATGTAAAAAAAACTAAGATTTTAAAACAACAGCACTTTAAGTTCTATATATTTCAGTTACAAAATCTTAGCTGTAGATTTTCTTTTTTCGTTGTATGTACGTGCTTTTGGAAATAAGATCTATATAGTGAAGGTAGTTGTAATGCATGTCCTTTTATTTGTGTTTTATGTGTCTTATATTTTATTTCTGGATTGAAAATGCACTGTAAAGTTTGTTTCCTACACAGAACAATAATTTCGCTTTCAATCTGCAGTTCAAATAAGAACTAAATTATAGGTACAGTATGCACTCGTGATTGTGGCGCACTGCCTGTGAGGTGTCATATCTTCATGTTTACTGCGATGCTGCTACCACTCTGACTTTTCACGGTGTATGTATTTTTCTGCTCTTTTTTGTATGGGGCTGTGAAGTAGTCAAGCTGTTTTAAACTACATCTTTTTTTCACAGTACTTTCTTTCCGTATTATAAAACAGGAAATGAACTTTCATTTCATTGGATGATATGCTTCGCAACTAAAACACCGCTTCGTTCTATTATTGAACACAAGATCTCAGACGCATCCTGTTGCGCTGTTGTCTATATAGAAAACGTGCGGGACCTACAGGTGGTGCCACAATTGACTGCACCAATATGCCGCGGATTTCGTGTGTGGTGATTGCTGCTACCTCTGTTAGAACTGGTGTGCTACAAATAATTGTCCCTCCCCATTGCGTGCAAGTACGCGTGCGCGATTGTGACAAGTATTATCAAATAACTAGGGTTCCAAAAAGATTACAGTGCACGGTTTTTTGCAACCCTAAACACAGAGAAAGGTTGTTAATTTACTGAATCAGCTTTTTTTCGATGTGACGTTGCTATATACTTAATCAAAGTTTAGAGCTCACTCACATTGACATATGAAACAAATTTCACCCTTGAGGCTCACTCGGACTTACACTGACCAATGTTTTACCCAACAGGCCTCATTCTACATCAAACTCACTAAAATTCACCTCTACTGCGCTTATTCAAACTTAGCAACATATTATTCGCTTAACGAATCAGACTCTGACTCAAGGTTCTATCTTAGTCTCAATTAGTCGACGCAAGATTCCGTTAGTCGTATATTAGCTGTTTCGTTCAAGAACGTGCATTTTTGTGGCGCCTTTAACGAGCACCTTTGTTTTCGAATGAGCCCCAAACTTCAAAGCAGTTCAACGTACATGCAGGCGTCTCGTTGTCGACTACTCTCTCTTTACCCCGCACGTTACAAGCAAGTCATGAGTCGTTTCACATGGCAGTTCAGCTGCTACCTCCGAGTAGGAATAAAAGATTGTTTATTCTCCAGACCGTTTTTTGTTTTTGGGCCCCCACACCCCCTCGCGTACGTCATTGGGCTGAGAAACTCAGGACATAACAGTGGCGACGAGGAAGTAGATTTTGACCTGCGCTATGCAAGGCTCTGGCAAGATGCAAGCCATGGCTCCGAACGAACTGCAAAATCGGCTACTGAAATTCAACGGCTCATCATGTACATTGGGGTTTACACGCCTTCCCATTCACTTCGAAGCTAAGAAAGAGAGAGAGAAAGAAATGCTCTAAGAAAAAAGGCAGGGAGGTTAACCTTAAAGCAAGTATCCGGTTTGCTACTCTGGAGTGGACTGGTGAAAGGGGAATGGGAGAGAGAATAAACAGGAAAACGGAATGAGAGAAAGAGAGCGAGAAAGAAGTGACAACACACTCATCCACTAGATCAAGACAAAATTTGACGAAATGGGAGGACCTCAGAATCTTCAGGAGGGCCTTCGTTACTTTTCTGCGTGAAGGTCGATCTTTCCGGTATTCCAAAAATATTTCTACGGAAAATGGCTGGTCGTTGAGGTGTGTAAACACTGCTAACAGGGACTGTCTATGACAGTTGTATTGAGGGCACTGACACGATATATGTTCGATGGTTTCGCAAGCGCCGCAATAAACACACGCAGCACTGTCTGCCCATTCATTGCGCCAAACAAAGGCAATCGTAAAAGGCACCCCGAGCCACATGCGATAGAGAATGGTTGTCTCAGATCAGGAAAAACCAGATGCAATTGTAAGTCGTAGGTTCCAATCCAGGCGTTGAACACGGTTGTGTAGAAATTCGGGCGTGTTTCTCAGAGACCTAGTGACATTGTGCGCGACCGTATTAGTCCTTGCGGCTGCGTCACTTCTTGACTGTGGAATGGGATTGATAATGTCATTCTCATGAGCGTTATTTGCTGAATCGTCGGTATGTCCTAATCCATGACACTACATTGGCATGGTCACCATTGAAAAATTACATCATGTCCTCTCTGTAACACTTGTGAATTCCAGTTCGTCATGAGGTTCACGTCATAGTAAAGTTCGAATACAATACCAACTTGGTTTTGAATAGATGAAAACTCGCCACTTTAAGGATGCTTTTAGATCAATCTTGCGGAGTGCACAGTGGAGTGCGGTGAGCGCTGCGGTGGTAAATGTTTTTCTTTGTGAGAAGTTCGAAATTTAATGGTTTCGGCTTTTGCTGGGAAGATCACTCCTCCTGCAGATACTCTAACGTTTGTTGAACGATCCGTATAAAGTTACCATGGTGTTTGTATTCTTCGTGCAGCATGTATTCAGCCGCTTCAATGCTGGTGTCGAATGATCCACCTTCTTGCGAATATCTGGCACTGTCAAGCGTAAGTTTGGACGGTTTAAACACCAAGGGCTGTCAGGATACCTTCAGGAGGTGTGTGCCTTGCTGGAAGGCACTCACGGTAGCTCAACATTCTTTTACAGAAAGGTTCTCGGTCGGTCTTCTGGAAGCAATGCGAGGTGGTGGGCAGGGGCGCAAGCAAGGTGCCTAAAATGCGCTCGAAGCAACTCTAGAGTAATATGCATTATGGCCGGAGGATATTTGGCGATATCAATAGTCTCCGCTGAGGACGTGCAGCATAGTAGTCCAAGATAAACTCTGAGCACCTGACCCTGGGCGTTTTCGATTATGCTTTTACTACTTTTGCAGGCGTTCGTCAAAACTGGCAAGATCGGCCGCAGGTACCCAGAACCAACGTCCATTATAGCTGCACGATTGCGTGTGCTGATGTGCCCCAGTTCCTTCCACCGGGGAAGTTGAAAAGTTGAAAGAAGGCTATTAGGCGCTTTTTAGAGTGGCCACATAGGAACTTCAGCAGATTTTGATTAATGGCGGCCCCCTTGAGCCTGTGTGTGTAGGTGTAGCAGACAATTTGCCCTATGATTGTGATGGGATATGACGTCATCGCCTTCCGCAAGCATGCAACCGACACCGGTCTGTCTTGACAAATCTCGACGCTTTGTTTTCTAAAGTACGCCAAAATACTGATAATGCATTTTATAAGTCGAGAACGCATCTGTGGCCGTGTAACACACAAGTCCTAATAACACTATCGTCTCCATCGTTAGATATCTGCACACACCTTTGCTATAGTTTCCACGAGGCCCATCATAACTAGACTTAATAGTGTGAGGTTAATACACCGCCTTGGGGAACAACATGTCGTATGTATAACTGAAATATTGCCCAATCATCCCTTTGCATAAGCGATGATCACATATGAAGGTAGCAACGAATCCAGCGGTACATTCGCCCATCCAAGCTAACTGATTCGAAGACATCCAGTATGGCTTCATGAGAAGCATTGCCATATGCTCCATTAACATCCAAAAACTATGTTACAGGTAGCTGTCAGCTCATTTTCTGGCGTCATACATAAATCACCACGTCATTGGCGTCGTTAATAGAGCTAGGAAGATGATTAAAGCCGGCTATGACAACTGAATATTCTTTGTAGTGTTATAAGAACGACGCTAACAACATCACTGACGCAGCAATAAAAAAGCCAAACTGCTAACGCTGTAGGGAGAAAAGACATGTGACGCAGTCCATGTCTTGATTCGAACGCGCACTCCAGCAACCATAGACTACGACGAAATTGAAGCTAGGCTACAAAGCCATCATCACCGAAGGTCATAGAAGGTGTACGGCCAAGCCAACTTGTTACGGTGAGACCAGCAGGAAGGCGGAAAAGTGAGTGACTACGTAGCGGCTGTCAAAAAGCTGAGGGTTCACTGAAACTTGAGACGTTGACCTCGATAACTTCAGCTACTGCACAGGAGAGAGCATCGAGCGCTTCATCTTCGAACACCACTATGCTCCCTTTGTACGTACACTCTAAGGCAAAAAAGGGTGTTAAAACGGTGTCTGGTTCATCCTTTTTGGGACTAATGGGACTGCAACCATTGCTTCCTTTAAGGACTAAAGGCCCCGGGTCTAACAGTACCCACAGACGAGCTCATGGGACTGATATTTAGTCCTCAAATTTAGATTTTATTGTGTATTCCTTAGTCACACAATTCACCTCAAAGGACTAACATTTAATCATCACATTTGCACCTTATAGAGCAACTGATAATCCCCACATTTACACCTTATCGGGCAAACATTAGTCCTCACAGTTGCACCTCACCAAACGAACAGTTGATTCACTCAAATACTCCAATCGGGTGAACTTTTTATCCCAACTTCAAACACTATTTTTTGTTTATTTTTTGGCAGGCCTAATACTTTTTGACCTCTTTTTCTGCGCAGTGAGCCACAAATTACACAAAAAAGAACACGTGAAAACGTAAACCAGCTATCTGTAAGTGCTTTCGCGGGCACGGCAACAACGGAAGACAAAAGTGAGATATCGAAACCTCCTATTTTTCTACATACACATGAATTCATCCATTCTTTTATGTGAATTTATAGTGAAGTGTACAAGTCCAGTCTCTTTGTCACATTTTGTTCGCTCCTTGTGGATCTCCTCCGACGGAAGTGATAAATGATAGGCATTGCAGACACCAGCGCACGCAGCCTCCTGCCTGTTTTGTTGCTACGGCTGCACGTAGAATAATGTAGTAAAAATGGTTACACACACGTGACAGAAGATGAAGATGCACGCATATGACAAGTACGTGCGCGTTGATATAAAAACATTCGTGTAAAATATGACACACAAATAACTTTACCTTCACATCTCCCACAGTCCTTCTGAAGCTGCTCTGATGAGAGAGATGGCTGACAGGCATCGCAGACGCCAGCGCACACAGTCTTCAGCACGGTGTGTGCCCACGGCTGCTCAATAAGAATATAAATTGTGAGCCACGCGTGACAGAAAGTGAATACAAATGCATATGAGAAATACGTGCAAGGTAAAATGAAAATATACGTGAGATATGACATGATAATAATTTCACCGTGATGTGTCACATCGTCAAAGACTCATTTCGATTCCCGTAGCGCAACAGCTTAGGAGCGGCGGCCACAGCCACACTTCCGCTAACCTCCTGGCGCTAACAAGTCGGTGAGTCCTCAGCGAGCGACGAAGTTCAGCTCGAGCAAGCAAACGCGAGACCAATCACGGCGCTGCGCGCGGGGTGTCTGCCGCGAGCTAACTTGAAAAAGGAGAGTGAGCATACGCTAGGCCACCGCCACGAACAGCGCCGAGCTGGTTTGGAGCTAGCACCGAAGAAATCGACGGTAATGCGGCCCTTTTCCACAAGCTCGAGCGAGTGCATCGCGCAAACGCGAGTCCGCCGCCGCGGCCAACGGACGGCGGCGAGCTGCTTGTGACCGACTGACGGGAAAGCCAACTCTAATGGCAACCGAATTTCACTAGTTCCGACGCTTGCGAAAGCCCCACCAGCACGTGCTGGTGCACTTACTGTGCGCCACATATTACAACCAAGCTCGTTACGGGAGCCCGAAACGTGTTTTCGACGACTCCCAACACAGCGACGAGTGCTCCACCCAATACCGTCAGCCCGGACCTCATCGCTGCGGCGAAGACAGGTGAGCACTCGATGAACGAACGTACGGGAGGCTGACGGCAATGGTGGCCAACTTCCAGGCGGTTGCAAAGCACAGGCGAACTGTAGACACTCAAGCTGACTTTCGCGTTGCATTTCGTGCATGCGGTATACAACACGACCAAGCCCAATGCCGCCAACCGTCATCAGTATCGCACACGTGACAAGTAGAATAGAATACAGAATGATAACCTACTTGCATAATAATCCATCGCTGATTTCTGTCCTGCGCCGAACTGAAGTACATATCCGATAGGCCTTTTGTCTTCTCGGCCGCAATATTGGCCTTCCCAACTGTTGCTGTCGTGTGTTGGTCGTGAGTATCTTAAAGCCAGAGATATACAGCACGGCGTGGTGACGTGCCGACAATTTTTCCAGACTTCATGGGCGCAGCGAAACGTAAAAGCAGCAGCCCACGCTGATGATCCCAGCGCACAAAAGCACCACGTAGTAATTCTTAGATCGTGAAATCCAGGCGGCCGTGGTGGAGCACTCCGAGCGCCATGCAACACGAACCATCGCCAGCAAATTAAGGTCAAAGGCTGAGCCAGCAGAGGAGGAGAAGGACGGCTAGTCACCTTGGAACTATTTTCGCACTGCATGCAATGCCCGGCCGGCTCATTCCTTTGGAGCGTGTTTGGAGACTTAAGTGGTTTGCGCGTGGCACGCTTCCCTCTGTGGTGTCTCCTCAACGGTCTATCCGTACATCACGAGTGCCTATTGGGCTCCGTTACTTCTTTTTTCCTGGTTTTTCGCCTTAGAGTTTAATGTTGTGTGACCGTTTTTTTTGAGGACAGCGCGACAGAGGCCTTCAACAGCGTCTGTTCGAGGAGACGAGTCTCAACTTGACCAACACATACGACATCGCCCATCAAGCGGAGAGCGCCGGTCACTACACTCAAGGGCAAAATTACCCGATAAAGGAGTAACAGAGCCCAATAGGCACGCGCGCTGAACGAATACACCGTTGAGGAGCAACCACAGAAGGAAGCATGCCGCGTGCAAACTACTTAGGCTCCAAACACGACCAACACACGACATGAACAATTGAGAAGGCCAACATGGCGGTCAAGAAGACACCAGGCCCATTGGAAACATTACTTCAGTCCGACTCAGGGCAGAACTCAGCGCTGGATTTTTTTCGCAAGTAGGTGATCATTCTTTATTCTACTCTACTTGTCACGTGCGTGATACGAATCGCCCTTGCCGGCAAGAGGCTCGGTCGTGTTGTATATCGCACGCACGACATGCACCGCGAAGGTCAGCTTGGGCGCCTGCTGTTCGCCTATGCTT
Organism: Rhipicephalus annulatus; assembly: GCA_013436015.1. NCBI lineage: Eukaryota > Metazoa > Arthropoda > Arachnida > Ixodida > Ixodidae > Rhipicephalus > Rhipicephalus annulatus. The sequence goes on along the minus strand of WOVY01001284.1, from coordinate 298,070 downwards.
CGCGACAGCCTGGAAGTTGCACACCATGGCCATCGGACTCCCGTACGCTTGCTCACTGAGTGCTCGCCGGTCTTCGCCGTCGCGATAAACTCCGGGCTCACGATATTAGGGTGAGACCTCGTCGCTGTGTTGGGAGTCGTCGAAAACAGGTTGCGGGTTCTCGTAATGGGCTTGTTTCTAATATGTCACGCGCTGTATGTGCACCAGCATGGGCTGGTGGAATTTTCGGTAGCATCGGAACTCACTGAAAGTTGGTCGCCATTACAGTTGGCTTTTCCGTCAGTCGGTCGAACGTAGCTCGGCGCCGTCCGTTGGCCGCGGCGGCAGACTCGCGTTCGCGCGCTGCACTCGCTCGAGTTTGTGGAAAAGGGCTGCATTACCGTCGACTTTTTCGGCGCTAGTCTTTAAATCAGCACGGTGCTGTTCATGACGCCGGCCGAGCGTGTGGTTGCTCGCCTGTTTGAAGTTTGCTGGCGACAGACACTCCACGTGAAGCACCATGTTTGGACTCGCGTTCACTTGCTCGAGCTCATCGACGTCGGTCGCTTCGAACTCGCTGACTTGTTGGTGGAGCGGTGGTGCGCGGAGTTGTGGCTGCGGCCGCCGTTCTTAAGCTGTCTCGCTACGGGGATCAAAATGAGTCTTTGACAATGTGCGACATCACAGTGAAATTATTAGCATGTGACATCTCACGTATGACTTTATTTCACCCTTCAGGTATTTTTCATATGCATTCGCATTCATCCTCTGTCACGTGTGACTCACTATTTTACATACTGTTACGAGTGATTGTGTTTATATACAGATGAGGTGAAAGGGCGTTGGGAAAGAGGAGCGTATTTTTGAGACATGGCAAGTCCGGTTCACCCAACCACACAGTCCAGGTGCCACTCTTCTACTCTTCTTCTTCTCTGCCCTGTTGGCTCGCGCATATTTGTTGCATTTTTCCCGGCAATAAACTAAGCTCGCCAAGCGAAGTAGATAAGTTTATGATGGTGCTGTTTGAGGCAGGCAATGTGAACAATTTGCCTAGTGCGCGAACGCTGGTTATGAGCCAAACCTCATAAGCGCGAAAATGCACGCGACAGCGACGAGCGACGCTATGAGCGACGAAACAGGGCGTTCGCGCGACGTGTCGCGTCCTCGTTTTCGCGCGATCTCTCGGTTCTCCAGATTTGGAAACCGTCGCTCATAGCCCGGAAGTGCTAGGCTCAAGCAGCCAAAAGCGAAAAACCGGAAAAGACAAAGACTACATAGGTGCACGTGACCCTGCCGAGTCACGTATGTGCAACAAGAAATAACGCAATCTTTACTACGCATGTGCATATAAAAAAGTGCTGCAAGGCAATAATAAACACTTTCTGTTTCATTACACAACAATATATGTTATTTTTAAATTGCATACCGCTCGCTACGCGGTTTTTTTTGGTGTGAGTAGACGGCCTCATGCCAGCAACAGTGGAATTCGATCGCCAAAGCCATCGCGTGAATGAGGTTTGCCTGCGCTAGCGACTGATCACGCGAAGACGATCTACGTCGCGTCGCTTGTCGCTGTCGCGTGCATTTTCGCGCTTATGAGGTTTGGCCTTATGGGCGGTGACTTGGGCGAAAACGTAATTCACGGCCCGCATAGTGACTGTCACGAATGTGCCGGAATAGTTTGCTCAAAACTTCCGGTACAATTCTTTTCTATGAATAGCAGTCCACAGCCAAACGTATTCACCAGGAGAAAACTCCACGGGTATATTCTTGGCATCATAGCGACTCTTGCTGTGTTCTTGAAAAGAAAATTTTTGAAGGCGCGCTAGTTGACGTGCTTCTTCAGCATGACACAATGTCTGAGCGATGGACAGATCTTCCTGATGCGAGAAAGGTAATAGAGGGTCCAGAAAACTCCGTGTATTTAGTGCGTAAAGCAGAAAGAAGGGCGAATGTCCAGTAACTTCATGCTTGGTGGTGTTATACGCAAAAGTAACGAACGGTAGGATGGCGTCCCAGTTCCTGTGGTCCGCATCAACGTACATCAATAGCATATTCGTAGGAGTTCGATTTGTTCTCTCAGTGAGACCGTTAGTTTGCGGATGTTAAGAGGTGGAGTGGCGATAAGAGGAGCCACAGAGGCTTTCAACCACATCAGCCATAAATTGCCGTCCACGGTCACTGAAGACAACCCGTGGAGCACCCTGACGCAGCATGACCCGTTGAAACAGAAAAGAAGAAACAGCGGCTGCTTTGGCCGAAGTCATAGCGTCCGTTTCTCTTTAACGAGTTAAATAATCCACGCATGCTATAACAAAACGGAGACCGGGTGGGGTTTTAGGAAGGCGTCCGAGCAAGTCGATGCCGACTTTTTCAAAAAGGAATGTCGGTGGAGGGATGGGATGCAAATAACCTGCCGGGGAAGTGGTGGATCGCTTGTGACTCTGCCATATAGCGCAGCTTGCGACGTACTGTTTTGTGGTCTTCCACATTTTTCGCCAGTTGAACCTCTCTCGTAGTCAATGTAGCATACGTCTAACCGAGATGACCGGACCTTATGTCATCGTGCATAGTACAGGCCTTCCGGCACCACTAGAAGCAACGGGAGGCCGTCGGCTGAAGAATTTCTCTTATACAGCAAGACATTTGAAATTTTAAAGCGCTTGTCGGTGGAGTCATGTGCAGCTTCGAGCAAGGTTTAAGGGTAGGGTCGCGCTCTTGCTCACGTTCGAAGCTGCTGGTATCTGGGAAGTCGGACGAAACAAAAATTAAATTGTCATCAATGTCATCGTCGTCAACATTGGTGTGTACTGAAGAAGGCGGGATAATCAGTCGGAATGTGTGTGACATCGTCTGCTCTTATAGGTCACAGGAAAGTTGTACTCTTGTAGGCGCAACCCCTAACGAGCCAGCCGGACAGACGGGTCACGAAGTTCCACAAGCCAGCATAGTTAGTGATGATCGCTCTCTATTGTGAACTCGCAGCCATGTAGATACGGTTGGAACTTCTGAGTGGCCAATATGACTGCTAAGCACTCGAGCTCTGTGATGGTGTAGCTCTTCTCTGCTCTGGCCAGTGTCCGTCTGGCATATGCAACGACGTGCTGGCGGCTGTTGCAGAGTTGGACCACCACAGCACCAACTTCTTGCCCACTAGCATCAGTATGAAGTTCACTCAAAGCATCTAGATCAAAATGCTTCAAGATGGGTCCTAAAGTCAATAAAACATGAGCTGTTGAAATACAGCCTCACATTTAGGCTGTATTTGAAGGCCCCCACACGAAGGCCCTCACATGAAGGCCCTCATGCGAGGGCCTTCAGGCACATTCATGTACTTTGCAGCTTTTCGCCTGAAGGACCCCCAATAATTTCGTTGGAAAAAAACATTTCTGATTCAGATTCTGATTTATTATCCCACAAATACGGTGTGTCTTTATGAAGAAGGGACGTCAGTGGGGAGGCAAGTTAAGCGAAGGTCTTTATAAATCAGCGGAAATATGAGCACAGACCCAGAAAATTTCACAGGTCCTTCACTGTTCGTGAATGTTCAAAGTTGCGAACCACTGTGGTATTCTCTGGGTCTGGTCGTGCACCTTGTTTATCCACGAGAAAGCCTATTACGAGGGCCTGACGTTCTCCAAATTGACACTTCTTTGAGTTTCAAACAAGGCCAGCTTCGCGTAAGCATTCAAACACAAGTGACAAGCGGTGGTTATGCTCTTCAAAATTCTTGCCGTAGATAATCACGTCATTAAAATAGCACATGCAAACTTTCCATTTTAGTCTATGGAGTACTGCGTCCAAAAATCTCTCGATTGTCGTTGGTGCATTGCAAAAACCAAAGGGCATAACTATAAACTCAAAAAGACTGGCTGGTGTTACGAAGCCCGTACTCCCTTTATGTAAGGGATGTATTGAAATCCTTAGCCATTTATCTTAAAAGAGATGAGATGTCGTCCGGCGATGGAAGGTTGACACTTGCAATCGTGGGAACATTGTCACGACGTCCAAACGTCGGTAGGAGTCTCCTCCTCTTTAGCGCTTCAAACGCTCGGCAGTGTCTTCTTAGGTCGAGTGGTGTGTGTAGGTCTTCCTTAGTGATAAGAAAATTGTACATGTCTTCCGCATTTCATTTGAGCAGATGATCTACAGTACCTTCGTGAGACATGGTTGCACTCATGATTCCACAAAGCTTCAAGACGGCCTCGATGTAGGTGCTTCACGTTTCGCCAGGTAACTGAGCTCTGCTCGAAATTTACAGATGAGGTGAAAGGGCATTGGGAAAGAGCAGCGTACTTCTGAGACACGCCTAGTCAGGTTCACCCAACCGCACAGTCCATGGGCTGCTCCACTACTCATATTTATCCGCGCCCCGTAGGCTCGCGCATATTCATGCTCTGTCACATGTGACTCACTATTTTACGTACTTATTGTGCAGCCGTGGGCACATACCATGCTGAAGGCTGTGTGCACTGACGTCTGTGATGCCTGTCATCCATCTCTTTCGTCAGAGCAGCTTCAGAAGGACTGTACGAGATGTGAAGATGAAGTTATTGTGTGTCATATTTTACACGCATGTTTTTATAATAACTTGCACGTACTTGTCATATGCGTTCATGTTCGTCTTCTGTCACGTGTGTCTAACTATATTTACAATCTTAGTGTACGTACATCTGTGGGAACACAACAGGCAGACGGCTGTGTGCGCTGGCGTCTGCAATGCCTATCATCTATCGCTTTCATCGGAGGAGCTCCACAAGGAGTCTACAGGATGTGACAACGAGACTTGACTGGCACACTTCACCATGAAATCACTTATAATAATGAAGAAACTTCATGTGTATGTAGAAAAATAAAAGATTTCGATGTCTCACTTTTTTCTTTCGTTGTTGCTGTCACGGCAAAAGCAGGTTCACATAGGTTGTTAACTACTTTTTCGCGTGTCCTTTTCCATGCTATGTGTTGATCACTGCGCAGAAAAACAGGCGAAAATGTATTTGGCCTGGTGAAAAATAAATAAAATCAATGTTTGAATTGGGGAAAAAAAGGTAATTCGATTAGAGTATTTAGGTGGATCAACCATTCATCCGGCGAGGAGCAACTGTAGGATTAACGAATGCCCGCTAAGGTGTAACTGTGGAGATTAACAGTTGCCCTATAAAGTACAAATGTGAGGAATAATTGTCAGTCAATTGAAGTGTATTGTGTGACTAAGGATTACTCACTAAACTGTAAATGTGAAGACTAAGTATTATTTCCTGGAGATTGTCTGTGGGTACTGTTAGACAAGGTGCCGTTAGTCTTTAAAGATTGATGGTTTTGGCAGCCGCATTAGTCCCCAGAAGGTAGAACCCACTAACACCCTTTCTCCTTAGAGTGTAGAAGAAGATTATTAGACAGAACGGCGATCTCATACAGCACACTAGTCAACAGTCAGGTTGTTACACCATCGTACCAATGCAACATTTAGAATGAACGGTACCAGTCCTTGTCGTCTGAAAAAAATGGTACTCTACGCCGCTGCTGAAACTACCAGAGCACTGTCAACTTGCCTGAAAAAGCATCTTGTCAAACTCAAGGGAAAAAAAGCAGCGCTGTTGGCGGTGTCATGACATGCACGATTCCTAGCGATTCAACACACCTACCTGCAAAGTTTGCCAAAACAGAGGCACATTGAAGAGACATGCGTCACTGAGCGTAAAAAACTCCGACTGAAGATTTCAGTGCAACGGAACAGCAAGGTGGACGCACAAGTGCCGCATACACAAAGTAATACAATCAGAACAAAACTATGGTCATCGGCGCTATATGACTTAAACAGTGAATCTTGCCACGACACCAAAAGTAATGACGAAAATCGCGACACACCAGCGCTCCTACAAGTTTGAGGTACGTTCCGGCGCATGGACGCCCATCAGCGAGGATACGTTTAGAGATACTGTGGGCGAGGACGCGCCATCTTTTCTGCAAGACGACACACTGCTAAGAACCTGGTCCGGAAATTCTCCTCCACTACTGAGCTTTGCTACCGTAGACGCGTGCTACAATGGTAAGACCCACAAGCTAGGCTTGCTAGCCGTCTATGAATCCGCAGCAAGCCTTTTAGAAAAAATTTGGTTTAACACTCTTGGAGTGGTATTTCACGGCGTCTACCACACACTCAGCTATTCGTCGGTAGAGTACCTTGAAGAGAAGTACAAAGAGGTTTTTCACGAAGAAATACCAGAAAACAACGGGCCTCCAGTAACACTGGTGCTGCGTGGGGACGCTGCGCCGAAAGTTTTGAAGGTTAGGTTGGTGCCTTTCGCCCTAAAAACGTCAGTCCAGAACGAGCTTAACCACCTGCAGGAACAAGCAACCATCAAACCGACGCAATAATCAGAATGTGCTACACAACTCGTTGTCGTCCAAAAGAAAAATGGTACCCTACGCTTCTGCTGAGACAACCGAAGCACTGTCAGTCTGGCAACAAAAGCATCTTCCTGCCCATTAACGACCACGGAAGTGGTTTTTAGTACGCTTCTTTGTGCAAGAATCTTCAGCACCTTGGACATGACACAAGCCTAGCAGCAGCTGAAAGTGACATTAAACTTCTTGGACATTTGTACAATCACAACAAGCATAATCAACGGTCTCCACAAAGTCAAATGGCTACCATTGTGCCAGGAGTATTTCGAAACTTCACGGAGTCTACACTTAACGGCTTCCCAGGAGTTTGTGTCTACCTGGACGATGTCAATGTTGGTGGCGCCTGTCTTGAAAAGTAGGCGGAACTCTCGCAGCTCATTATTCAAAGGCTATCAAAAGCCAACTTGTGGATCAATAAGAAACGTGTGTGTCTGTGGTGTCTGAAGTCAAGTTTCTTGGACATCAGATTGATGTGCAAAGTGTTCATTGAACTGAAGACAAGTGCGAGCAATCACAGAAGTACGATCGCCTACTAGTAAGCAAGTACTACAGTCGTTATTAGGTTTATAAACGCTCTACTACCTGTTCTTAGAACGTCAAGCTACATTAGCGCACAATCTAGACCAGCTCCCGCAGAAAGAAGTCCAATAAACTTCGCGACATCCCAGCAAAAATGAACTAATGCCCTTAACTACCCAATTCGAAAGTATACTGCTCTAGGTCACTAGGACGACATGAAACACCCACTGCTAACCTGCGACGCCTCACTACACAGAGTGGCAGCAGTCCTCTTTCAAGCTGATGACCAAGGAGGAAAAGCCCCGATTGCCTCCGCTTCATGCATCCTATCACAGGCAGAGAGTAATTATGCCCAGTTAGATAGAGAACGACGTTCGATTGTATACGCAGCAGAACACTTTCAGCAATACATTACGGGTAGAAGAGAGATATTCATAATGGACCATTAGCCCTTATTGTGTAATATGAGTACCCAGAAGCCAATGCCAGACACTTTTACGTGACGAATGACACAACGGTGCATGAAAATGCCGACGCAATATTACGACTCTCAACTCGAACAGGAAGGAAACACCAGAACGCTAGTGCACTAAGCCGGGTGCCACAATAAAGTGCAGTCGACAAATCTCCCTCATCGAGGGACATGCTCGTGTTGAAAGCACTGCCGAACCCTCCACTAACAGCTGACACAGTAGAAGTATCAACGCAGAAGTTCTTCGTTCTGAAGAAAGTCCACGCATCTGTACAACAACGCATCGTGTGCAGAAACTGAAGGGGGAACACTTCAACGCTTACCGCAAGCGAGCTGTGAATGTAAGCATTCACCGCAACTGCATCACTTTGGGATCAAAATTTGTGAATCCGGTGAGACTTCGCGAACAAGCCACAGTGTTTCTTCATGCAGGTCATCGAAGCATTGTTGCCATCAAGAATTGTGCCATAGCTTATGTTGGGTGGCCAGATATCGACCATGATATATATAGGTAACAATATGATACTGCCTGCCTTCTCATTGCAACTACAAGAGAGCCTATTCCTGAGGGGGAAAGATCAGACACGCCTTCGCACACCATGCACACTAATTTTGATGGGTCTATCGAAGGGTGTTCATTTTTGGTGTATGCAGACGGATACGCAAAGTTGCTTGGGGTAAAGCAGATGACTACAATGCAGTTAGCTATCATCGTCAACGGAGCAGAAATAATAAGATCTTGCGAGTTACAGTCTCCGGTAGTTTTTTTCAACGTTGGTCTACCACGCACAGTAGTCTTAAAGAACACTCCTCTGTGTGTGTCCTAGGAGAGTTTTGAGATTTTCTGCGAAAACTGCGTCTCATTTGCTGCATTGTGGGTGGCATTTTGCGCAAAGTAACATGTAGGAAGAAAGCACAGGGAGGCGTAGACTAACAATTAAAGTTCATTTTCTTAAAAAACACGTATATGAAGGAAAGGCGAAGACAGATCACGACTGAACTATTACATTTAGGCATTCGCACGGTAGTGTTACCGGCCAAAACACGCGCCTGCTGATCACAGGGCGTGGGATGAAATCCCTACCCCAGTGGCCGCATTTTTAATAAATGCGACAATGCTTCAGGCCCGTGTGTAGACTTAGATGCATATAAAAGAACCACAGGGCCTCGAAATTATCGAACACCAAATATACGGTGTCTCTCGTGATAATATCATGGTTTCGGTACTTCAAACCTTAACAATGGTTTATTATTGTAATATAACAATATTTTATTATTGTTAATAGTAATATGTCGTCATCTATACCTCCATCGAATGCACTGCCATTGTTTGCTTGGCGACCATTATGTAGAATGCATTGGGAATTGTAGGCCTACGCTAGTTCAACAGGGTGTACTAAACAACATGCTAACGTAAGCCACCCCCTAACTCTGGGAGTACCAAAGAGTACTTCTGTAGACGCATACTGTTGCCGCACTTGTGCTTACGTTATTGAAATAAATAACCATGCTTACTGCTTCCTGTACCCACGTCGTATGAAAGAAAACAAAAACTTCTAAATATTTTCATAAAATTTATTGTGTACATATATTACGATAGTTGTTTAGAATTGTGCGGGCATTACCATTTGTGTTCAGTTGTATTTGGTGTCTGGAGCTGAAATCGAAGTGTGCGAAGTCCTAATGCTTGGGCTCGACGTACGTGACTGAAAGAGCTCGGGTGTTCGTGTGGCCGATACTTTGTCTTTGCTTGAGTGACGAGAACATCTCGGCGAGCAGCAGACGCAACGGGTTATTGAATTGTGGGCCACGCCCCGTTGTCGCGACCGTGCTCTGCAAGTCTGGACATCACTCTGGCGTCCACAACCATGGAGGGCTGGAAGGCTGTACGTCGCTCCAAACATCTTTAGCTGCTCTCGTAGGCGTAGTTCTAGGAGGCTAGTTGTTCTCAAACTGGCCAGTCGCTATACTCGGTGCATTCTGAAAAGTTTCTCCTGGTGCTGTACGTGGGTCGTTCCATGAGGTGGTCAATCATTGTTCCAGAGACTGTTATTGCCGAGCACAGATTCTCTTCAGAGTTCCTTCGCCGGTCCAGGTCCTGACTCGGCCTGAAGCCTCAAAAGCTTGAGAGTGACCTACATGCTGCTACTGAATGAGTGTACATTGACTTGTTGTGCCGAGACAACGTAGACGCATTCACCGCCAACCTGGGGAACAAAGATTGCGGTAACTGACTTCAGATGAGCATTTCCACTTCAGACGCTGTTCGAGGAGACAAACGCGAACGCTTCGAGTTCACCTCTTTGACAAAATGGCGTCTTATTCGTCTCAACCATGCTGATTTTAGTTACGTTGACAGTTATGAATCATCTGATTCTTATACGATTACTGCGAATGATCACAAGTAAGATATACACTTTCAAACTATACAATTGAGCTATCAGTACAGTCGTCATGATTGTGAGTGAAACACTAGAACAATAAAGTGCATAAAGTATGAAAACGCTTGCCTGCTGCTGATATAAAGTCCCCAGTTTTCTCCACTTCACACGTAAATGTATGATAGCAATGCAGGTAGCTGTATCTACAAGGGCATCAAAAATATGTGTTAAAGAAGTTTCACAGCCTATCTTTCTTACCGCACTTCCTCGGATAGTAGAGTTTAGGAAGGGCCACGCCAGAAAACCAACCCTTTCACATATCGCAGGCATTACGTGAAATCCTTATATTAAAGAAGTGTAATAAAATAAAAAATCTATACTGCGAATGAAACTTTCATGGGCGCAATAGTAGTCGAGCCTCATACACATTACAAGAGAAGCTGTTGTCGCGTTTCTGCTGTAGAGGCCCACCCATTCATGACCCTGCGTCAAGGTGTAAGAATTGTTCGTATCTTTCAACGTAGCCCGCATTTGGCTTCCTCATTACCAATTTTACTGATGGCGCCTATACCACTTGCCACTATGTCGAGGGACCATGTTTTTTTCAACTATACGTTCACGTGCCACTGGGTTTACGTTCCTTTTAGTCCGCGTCTGTGGCCACATTATTAGCTTATCAGCGTTTGTGGGGTCAGATTCTCATTATGTGCTTTCACTTTAACATTTTCCTGCCGACGCTTCCCTGTCGTACATCTGGCATGAGTGTGGTTCGCGGTCTCAACGTATGTGTTTTCTTAGTGTTGTACGTCATAGCACATCAGCATTTCCTTGGTGCCACGAGGCAAGCTCCACCGACTAAGCGCGGGGCACCTTCAACTGTATGTGTATTTTTGTCTAGTTTGATCACACTTGGACGCGAACTAGTAAAAAGATTTGTTTTTTTTCGGCCTGGGAACGCACAGACTCGAGGAGGAGGAGAAGGAAAGAACTTTATTGAGAGTCCGGCGAGTAGATGGGGTGGGCGATTGGCCAAGCCTAGGTTACGGCCAGGAGTCCTTGAATCCTGGCGGCTTCCTCGGCCCGCTGGACGGCCCGCATTTGCTCTTCGAGGATGGAACTGAGCATTGCGGCTTCCCAGCGCGCGCGAAGGCTGTCAGCAGAGGCCGCATACTTGTTATTAGTACTAATCTCTCTACGTTCCCATAAAATATGCTCCAGAGTGGCCCTGGAGTCGCAACGCTTGCACCTGTCCGTTTTGTATATATCAGGATATACATTGTGCGATAGTGCAGGATTCGGATATGTCCTAGTTTGTAACTGCCGCCATTCGACAGACTGTCTTTTTGATAATTTCGGGTGAGGGGGCGGAAATATGCCCCTCTGTAATCTATAATGTTTTGTAAATTCATTGTATATGGTCATTCTGTCTTCCCACTCCCACTCGTCTGCCACGCCGTAATCACCGGAGGAGGCTGGGGCGGCACTTGAGAGGGCAGCTCGGTCGGTGAGCCCTCGAGCTGCGTCATGTACAGCCCCGTTGTTGCTGTCCCCCGCGATGACATGAGCAGGTGTCCATATATTATATGTATTTCTGGAGCTTGTTCGACACCCTCCTTTGAAAATACGTAGTGCCTCCGGGGAGATGCGGCCGTTGGCAAAGTTTCTCACTGCTGTTTGAGAGTCACTGACTATCACGGTTGCATTTGTTTGAGCTACAGCGAGCGCTATGGCTACCTCTTCCGCTGTCGCAGTACTTGTGGTGCGTATCGTTGCGCATGTCGTACAGCGTTGTGTCGCAGCATTGTGGCTGCGAGCAGGATGCCCCGTCTGCCGAAGGAAGATTACAAGATAATTGTGCACTAACGTGACGGCTTCAAGGTCACTGACTACGGGATCAATCGTCTAGAATGCTGCGTCGCCAACGCCGCTAAAATACTCAAGAATGAATCGAAAGAAGACACGGTATGTGCCAACTATAAACAGAACATTCTAGTGGTCAGCACAGCATCAGAGGAGCGCGCCGAAAAATACAGAACCATCGCTCAACTGAAGATTGGGGACAAAGAATTTGAAGCCAATGCGTACGAGTAAGCTCCGTGAGATACATCTAAAGAGGTGATCCGAGGAGTAACGCAGGACGTGTCGCCAAGAGAGATCGTGAAAATGCTGGTAACCCCGAGAAATCCGACAGTCCTCATGACCAAGAGAATGGGGAAGCACGGACTCAAGGTGAAAACCTTTAAAGTAAAAATAAGCAACATTAGTGGAAATGATCCAATTAAGACATCATGTTAGGCATGTTGATTTAGAATTTTAAACAACGAATTGTGACAAGTATCTTAGACATCTCGGTAAATTATCTCCCTAGCTCCCGATGAGTGTTCAAACCACTTTACATCCAATTCTGCTTCATATATAGCATCGCTTCCAGGACACGTGTGCCCATTTATCAAGCGTAAGGACAATCATTCTGAAGGGTCACAGAATGAGTGGAGAGAGGGACGTAAAGATAGAGAGAAAGAAAAAATATAGAAAGAAACTAGCCAGAAAAAAGACAGACTTATAAAAAGTTAGAAAGAGACTGACCAAGAACCAGCATAGATAGTAAAATCAGAATGTAAGGCATGAAAAGAAGGCGAAAAGAGAAATATATAAATATAGTGGCGGAAATATAGAAGTTAGAAATACGCAACACAGAGCGAGTATGAAAGAAAATATTCAGATAGAAAAAAATAAAAGCAAAAAGGCGAGAAAAAATTATACTAAAACACAAGCATAGGAAAATTATAGAGACAAACTCTTAAAAAATAAGGAAGAGTGGCTGGATTTAAGAGAAAATTGAAGAGAAACAAGTGAGGCCGTTCGGCTATGCGCGTGAGAGAGGCTAAGACGAAGCTGTCTATCTAAATATTTTTCTCTAGAATCAGACAGCCAGAAGCAAGTGCTCCGCGTGACTGCTTGGAAAAAAAAACCATAGACGCCAAATATTGACAATGCCAAAAAAACGAGTTCAAGCAATGGTGATATGTTTCAACTACCATTCTATGATAAAAATTGGTCACTCTGATATTAGAAGCTCTCGCTACTGTTTCATGAGTTATGCTGGATGGGGAAGCACTTGCCTCAAAGAGCGCCAGATTTTGCTGCATCGGCAAAGGTAGAACGGGTGGTCATCATGCTATAGGAATATAAACCTTGACAACTTCGGCGTTACAAGCAAAAATCATGGTCAGTTTGAGAGGCATACTCTCCAGATAAATAGTTGTGTAATAAACTTGAATCATAAATCTAGTGTAACATGCATAATCTGGACACAAGAGAATATATTCTGATGGACAATGAAGTCAACTGCGCAAGCTGTGCGCCGCATCGCTGAACATTCATAAGTTAGTGTTAACAAGGGCTCCGCTTGGGTCTCGAAAATTTTCTGCGTTTATCATGTTGACTTGGCCAGTGACGTCATTTACATTCCCGTTTAGAAAGTTTGACTGTATTACCTCTATAAAATTAGGCTTAATCTACCAAACATGAGAATTCTACCGATTTCCTGTCTTTGTGTATGAAAGTGTGTTCATTCTGTCATCGAAATAAAAACCACCAGCCCTGCACAAAACGCGCAGTACTGTCAAAGCGAATGCATGAAGAGTGGTATTTCAGAACCATTTTCCTGTCTTCGATCTCCTTATAAAACTAAATATTTAATAACACCTAATAAAACACACAAAAAAAAGGCTTTACTCAAACGCCACACAGGCTACAAAACGCCGCATAGGCCAAATAGCACGAGAGTCTCTCAGTCAACGTCGTCCTGTTGCTTCACTACTTACAAAAAGGCATGTGCATTTCTAACAATTGGCCATCCTGCAACGCTTAACGTCCTCATTAGGGCTGTCCCGAGAATATTCTTGACTTAGCATAAAAGTTTTTGGCCATCCTCTTACATGAAATACATAATAAACGACACACGAAAGAAACAATTAAAAGAATAAATAAAGAAACACAAGAAATAGTCTACGCCTATACACCGGCGCATTAGGTTCTTTAAGGCACACAGGAGTTGGGAGTTCATCTGTGTTTCCTTCTCTTCAGCTCCGGCTGTGTCTAGGTTTTTCAGGTTTCCCGTTTCTCCGACTGACATCTTCAACTTCTCTTTTTCACCTAACTTCGTTGTCGGCGCTTTTCTGTCTCCGGAATACACGACTAGCAGCGGGGCTCGCTTGAAAAGCGGGTTCCCGTGTCCTTTAGGGATTGCGGCAGGCGTGACTTCTGGTTTCTGTAGACCCAGGGCGTCATCTGGTTTCACCGTGGTGCTTCCGGTCGGTAGCAGACGATGGCCTGTCACGTAAAGTCTGGAGCCATGGTTGACAAAGGTACAACGGAAACGCACCTCTAAATTCTCTCACGATGGGATTTGGGAGCTCCCCGAATGGAACCAGTTGTTGGTTGCTCCGTCCGGTCGGGCCTTAGGAGTTTCTTTCGTGTACGCAGATGACCACTCATGGAGATTCAACGTTTGCGTATGTTCTCAATCCACTCGTGCGGTGAAAGAGTGTCTTCGGGGCCGTTGAAGGGACGGATGATTCTGCTAAAGTCAATAATTACGTGGAAGGTTGGCGCTGATTGCACCTGTGTTGCGTCAGCCAAAATTAGTCCTTTCAGCAGGGTCGATATCAATCTGTCCATTTCATGATAAACTTGTCCACGAGCGGTGATGGTGTCTCCGCGATTGGAGTACACGTCTCCACTGCCAGTGAGGTTGACTCTATCATTGGCGCGTTCCATATCAGAGTTAGGCTGACCGGTTCCATGCACCGATAAAGTCACGTTTACTGTTCCTTTGGCGACTGGTTGACCATCGCAATTTTGAAAGATTATCTTCGACCTCGTAATAAAGTAAATCACTTACTCACACATGATAAAACACGCCATACAACCTATACCCAAACGCCACACAGCCAAATTGCACGCGCGTCTCTCAGTACACGCCGTCGTCTTCTTACCCTACCAACAAAAAGGCACGCGCATTTTTAACACTTTTTAACACTCTTCGGGTAGTTTCTGCACGCGCACTTGCAAGGTACCCAATACGCCATTATTCATTGCGTAGTAAGCAGGCATTCACTATAATATCCCCCATTCTTTGCAGAAGCGTTGTACCCGTTGCGCACTTGTGAGAATTCTTGTGCATTTTTTTCGTATTTTGACTGATCGAGAATCAATCATATGCCACAAACTTTTGTGATCCTCACAATCCCTCGCAGCGGGTACGCGCCACAGTTAATAGATGAACAAAATAAAGCTTCTTAAAAGGGTTGGAGCACTTTTTAGTAAAAAAAACGTATACACCAGAATATTTAGGACAAGTATGTTCTCACTATAAATATATATATTACTAAAAAATTTATTTCTTTTACATATATATCTTACACAGAAAGTAAAATTCTATTGCATTCGTGGTCAAGCTCGACGAATCGTCATAATTTATCTTAGTCAACGTAAGCAGTGTGTCTCTATCGACAACACAATATCTTCATTTTAAAGCACTTCCTCGGGAGTGCCGCAAAATGGCATTTCAGGCTTACCTTTTAAATAATACCATTATATATTATTCATATATTACCTATGTCGATAGCACGAAATCTTTTTTGGCCGAAGATGGGAGTGACTGCTTATTCCAACACGCTAATCAGGTTTCGCCTAAGCTGGTGTAATGGGCGTCGTGTAATGGTCTAGCTATAAGTGTTTTCAAAAGTTTCGTACCAGGCAATTCACTCCTGCTAAACGGAAGCTCCATTGAAATTGTCAATGAATTCAAAACTCTTGGTGTATTATTTATACAGCATATGTCATGGAACTCGCATACTGACCACGTAGCTAACAAAGCGGCTCATGCGTGAGGACTTCTCTACCATCATCGCGACTCATTGCCATTAAAGACCAAGCCATTAATCTACCGCTCCCTGTTAGAATGACTGCCAGTTGGGCATGTTGTTAAAGGTTTATGATGAAACAAGTGTGAAAATACACAACTCAGAGAGGGCACAGACAAGCACTCACTATTTATTTGTTACATCGAGTACTATTTTCTTGTTTGGGGAATAAACAATTCTACAAAAAGTTGGAAATTTAAAAATTGCGAGACAAAATGATGAAGGTATTTGCTTACACTGCTCCGGATAATTGAGCTGAACCGGTACCTAATATGTATAGCTTAATTAGTTTAGGCAACCTCTATAAGTTTGAACTGAGTTATGCACTGCGAAAGGAAATCAAGAAAGACACACATAGTGTACGCACCCTGGCTAAATTAAAAGTAAAGGGGCGTAGCTATAGCAATACACATCTTGAATATTGGGATGTGCCTCTCATTGGAACGCACTATGGTGAAGATAGGCTGTGTTGGCGATTCCTAGAATGCTAAACAATTTTTATGAACAGAACATACTTATAGGTTATTCATAATCGACCATCTTAGGCAATAATATATAAAACATTTATATTATGCTTTATTCTATTTTATTCCTCATTTCTGGACGGTTCTTTCTTTTTTTTATTCTGAATTAAAAACTGCAAAGTTTCACAATTTGCTACTGTATAAACAAGTGTGCGGCATCACGTAGTATTTATTCACTGTATTGTTTTTTTTCTTATACTTTGCTCAATGATACTAATTTGCAAATATGTTATTTTAATGGCTTGTATATATTGTCACAGGTAATGGGTATGAGCCATCAACTGTAGGGAGAATTCCTTGGAAGTGAAGAAAGAAGAGGGCTTTTGCGTCCTGGTCTGAGGGCAAGCAAGACGTCGTTTCGTCGCTCTCTATTATTACGTTCGTGGCACTGGTGGAGGTGCTGGGTACATGCGCCTCGACTGCAGATTTTCAGCCGACACACCGAGCTACTTGGAGACAGCTACAGCTCCCACGGCACGAAGCAGTCGCCGCCTGCGAGGACTATCTCCCGAGTACGGTCCCCTCTCTCAAGACGAGATGGCAACTTCAACTAACAACCAGGCGAGTCAAACCAACGACGCCTATTCTTTTCTCGCGCATGTTTTTCATGCGCCACAAACACAACGCTCATTTCATGGAGACATCTATGAAGATGTTGACGACTGGCTTGACCACTTCAATCGAGTTGCCAACATCAACGAATGGGATGAAGCTCGCAAGCTGCGGAGAGTTTACTTTGCGTTAGAAGACTCTGCCAAAACGTGGTACGAGAATCACGAGGGTTCCTTTGCGACGTGGCATGAGTTCAGCCGACAGTTTCGTGATGCGTACCGCAGCACTGAAAGGAAAGAGAGAGCGGAGCAGGCTATCTCGTCTCGGAACCAACGACCCAACGAGAGAGTTTCGATGTTTGTCGAGGACATGCTTCGACTCTTCAAGCGTGCTGACCCTGCAATGTCCGAGGAAAAGAAGGTGCGGCATTTAATGCGTGGGGTAAAAGAGCAGCTCTTCGCCGGACTCGTGCGCAATCCACCGACGACTGTGGCAGAGTTCATAAATGAGGCAACCACAATGGAGCGTACTCTCCAGTATAGGTCGTCACAGTATGAACGCCACGACCTGACCCCTGCTGCATGCTTTATCGGGGCGGACAGCGAGAGGCATGCCCTCGCTGAGTTCATAAAAAGCGTCGTGCGGGACGAGCTGCGCCAACTCCAAGCAGCGGGACCCCAACCACCCGTAAGCGATCTCGCAGACGTAATCCGAAAGGAGATCCGACACGTGGTCACCCCACTCGCGCCAACAAGACCTGAGGCCCCTGTGCTGACTTATGCGGCGGCTATGCGATCTCCTGCACCACATGGCCCTGATCCCACCATGGGGAGAATGGATCAGACTAGTCATCGATTCCAGGGCACCTGTTCGACTCCGCCACCCGTTTCGAGGTTTCAGAGTGCACCAACTTATCGTCCGTCTGGATCGCGGCAGAACGCCACAAAGGCCAGCGTGTGGCGTACGTCCGATAACCGTCCACTCTGCTACCACTGTGGCGAAGCGGGTCACGTCTACCGTAACTGCCAGTACCGCCAACTTGGTCTCCGTTGCTTTCACCCAGATGCTCGTTGCCCGCGTTACGGTGAGCGTCCCCGCGACATCGAAGCGTACCTTACGGGCCAGCAAGCTCCTCGCATTGGTCGACGCCCCCAATCACGATCTCCATCCCCTCGCCGCCCCACGTCACCTAGCATTCCCTCGTCATCCTAAGCTCCTTTCAGAGGCCGGTCACCGAGTCCCCACAGGGGAAACTAGAAACCGCGGCTCCTGGGGGTGAAGCCGCGTCCCAACGAACTGTCAAAGAGCCTCCTTCGACGCAAAGACCCGACGAAGACCGTTCTGACCTTCCAGTCGTTTCCGAAAGTCAAAAGACTGTTTCCGCCGACATCACCGTACACGTCGATAATCACGTCGTCACTGCCCTCGTCGACATCGGCGCCGATTATTCGGTTATGAGCAGCGCCCTAGCATCCCAACTGAGGAAGGTAACTACGCCTTGGCAAGGACCGCAGTTGCGCACGGCAGGGGGCAACCTCGTCACGCCAACTGGAATGTGCACAGCCCGTGTTCGAGTCCGTGCTTCGATGTTCACAGGGTCTTTCCTCGTATTACCTGTGTGCTCCAGTCCACTCATCCTGGGACTGGACTTTCTTTGCGAACACGGCGCAAATAATGACTTACGAGACTTGCAGGTGTCGTACGAGGACACGTTTCATCCTGAACCGGAAAACGCCCGCTCATCGAAGGCTGCCCTACGTGTATCCTCCGAATCTGTTACTCTGCCTCCCCACAGCAGCCTTTTTATCAACGTTGAATGTGACCAAGACGTCCCCAATGCTGTAATTGCAGAAGGAAATTTGTCTCTACATTTTGCACAACAAATCTGCGTTGCCCGAGGTATTGTTCAGCCCAGTAGAAAGCAGGCTTGCCTATTAGTCACGAATTTCAGTGACGAGAATCGCCATCTCACCAAACACACTGCGATCGCATACCTTGAGGATATTGCCGACGTCCCTGGTCCCTCAACATTATCTGCTCTTTCGTCGTGCGACGATTCCGCCATGACATTTGCAAGCATTCTCGACGTAAACCAGGGTCTACCGTCTGCACAACGGGAACGTCTTTTGAAGCTACTTGGCTCATTTCGGGACTGCTTCGCTACGACTTCGAAAGTTAACCAAACACCGCTTGTCAAGCATCGTATCATCACCGAGCCTACCGAGAGACCCATTCGACAGCATGCCTACAGAGTCTCGCAAAAAGAACAAGACGTCATACGCCAACAGGTCTAGCAGATGCTCAAGGACGATGTCATCCAGCCATCGACCAGTCCCTGGGCGTCCCCTGTTGTGTTAGTAAAGAAAAAAGATGGTACTCTCCGATTTTGCGTCGACTACCGAAAGTTGAAGAAGATCACGAAGAAAGACGTGTATCCTTACCACGAATTGACGACTCGCTATTGGTCAGTTAAGCAAATGGACGAATGGAAGAAAACTATTGGTCAGTTAAGCAAATGGACGGATGGATAACGCATGCGGGCTTCATTCCGTGAAGGAGACAAACGCGCTTCACAGTCAAGTATCCGCAAGCACCTGGAGAGTTCTCTAAGTTCTACGAAGACAGTGGAGCAGCTACACGTATTACAATGTGATGCGAGATCAGATGCATTTTGCTTTCCGAAAGACTTAATGTGCAATTTCAAGCTATCTTTTATAGATCTTCCATTTAGCTATGTACAAATTACCGTTAGTATACGAAATCTGGTACACAACTCAGTACTCACCGGTTGCATAAATGACTACGAGTCCAGTATTGAAGCCGTCAGTTCTCTTTTTACATCCTGTATTGCTTCAATTTTTTTTCTGGACAAGACGGTCAACTGTCCATAGCATTTTCGAGCAAAAAAACAGTCGCTTATTATCATGATTCCTCACAGCATTGCACAACCTGTGGGAAAGTTATGAATATATGGCCTGTCAATAGTTTGTTGCCGGTTTTTGATTCTTGGCCCATTCAAAGAGCCTCTCACTACACTTATAGTCAGAAAAACGAACAAAAGCTGCATCCTAAACCTTCTAATATGTTAACAAAATCTACGCTCTACACCATGTTTACAAGACAGACAGACAACAACAGCCGTCCAGGCAGAAAATGCCCTTCTGCCCTTCCCAACTTTCGAATAACCTAAAGAAAAGGGCAGGGGCTGTTTCTGCGATTGAAGAAACACCAACAGTGGTGGCTGACTTCAAAAGAAAATCAAAGTGATTGTTCTTTAAAACTCTTATTTTTTGTCTCATTGAACTCAAGTGTAAACCAAGGTCATGATTACATTGATGAATTACCTCCACAACAGTTACCGTCTTTTTTCTGCACCTACTACACACAAAAAATCTCTTAGCTGACTTTATGTAGGCTGCTTATGGGGTAGGAATTCGCGTTTACATGCATAACAAATTGTTTTAACTCTGAAAAACAACCATACGTCACAAAACGTGAACTGTGCAAAGAGTGCACCGTTGGGCTCTTACGCAGTGGAAAGTGTTAAGCATATTTCTTCATCGATTTATATTCATTGAGACGAATCGGGTAATTTTATATACAGTAAATGTAAACGAACGTCGCATTTCTTCAGCGTAGTGTGAATAATGAATGTTGCCGCTTGATGTCCGGTCAAAAAATCTGAAAATTGGAAAAATCTGAATGTGGCACAACGAAAGAAGTTTATTGTTCACTCTGCACTTTTTGCCACAAGCTGAGCTGGAATGTCACTTTTTTAACCACATTACTAAGTCAGATCTTCCATTGCACTTTGTTGGCAATCAAGCACAAAAGTTGTTTTCCAGCTCTGCAAACAGCGCGTAAAGTGCGCAAACGGAGTACGTAAATATGCAACACGGCAGGCGTGTCTACTGCGAAAACACAGGGCGATTTTGCCGCATAGCTGTGCTTGCCAGCCAGACAGGATGGCAGACCTATGTGCTACTCTGGTCCCGTAGGGATCATATACAGTTACTCTAAAGCTGATAGATTAAACGTGCCGCTCGACATGTGTACTGCTCTTCGTCAAGAGCAAACGTGGGGAGCTTACCCGATATTCAGTGCAGGCGTCTGTCAATCAAACTGATTGACTCGGATACAAACTCATTGATTCTGAAAAAACCCCAGTTCAACTATTGAATATGGAGGTGCCGGTGTGGCTGTGCGGGTAAACACTGGGCGACAGCTTCTTTGCATAAATATTTGGGTGAGCTTAGAATACTTCTGCAGGCTGAAGCCAGACAGGAGCTTCTGATAACCTAGCTTCCTGCAGCTTTTAAAGTTGGTCATCTACTTGTGTGCGGGGATCGCTCTCAAGTGAAGACCACATGAACTCTGTCCTAATTTTGGTTGTACTAGTAGCCTGAGACTTAACGACTAAATTAATAAGCTCTTTTGTCTTAATTGATAAGGTTT
Source organism: Rhipicephalus annulatus (assembly GCA_013436015.1). Classification (NCBI taxonomy): domain Eukaryota; kingdom Metazoa; phylum Arthropoda; class Arachnida; order Ixodida; family Ixodidae; genus Rhipicephalus; species Rhipicephalus annulatus. Next base: position 276,850 of record WOVY01001284.1, on the reverse strand, counting down.
CAATAAAATACAATTATATCGGGCGCAACTAGCGAGACCATGATTAGTATAGATTTATTCAACGTACTCCTGATTAGCAGGACAGTAATTGATGATATATATGTCGGGTTTAACATCCCAAAACCACCATATGATTACGAGAAACGCCGTAGTGGAGGGCTCCGGAAATTTTGACCACCTGGTGTTCTTTCACGTGCGCCCAAATCTGAGCACACGGGCCTACAACATTTCCGCCTCCATCAAAAATGCAGCCACCGCCGCCGCCAGGATTTGATCCCGCGACCTGCTGGTCAGCAGTTCAGTACCTTAGCCACTATACCACCGCGGCGGGGCATAGCAGGAGCGTAACTGTCATTATAACAGTAAGCGGTAATTAGCATAATTTGACTTAGCGCGCTCATGATTAACATTGCATCAGCTAGCAAATTTCATAGCTCATCAACCTGCATGCTTTCGTTGGCCCACTTCTAGATTTACATGGCTTCATTAGCTTGACCTTATCAACATGAGGGGTAAATACCTCGGCCTTACCATGACTTGGCGTAATTAGCTCGGTCACAGCATGTCTTGGCCTAAATAGCCAGTTATGCTTCAAGCCGAAAAAATCACAGCGCATGCGCTGAGTGAATGAGGATGAGTGGAACGAAGCTTTGGAGGCTTCCATCAATAAGCCATGAATCGTCCATCTGTCTGTCTGCCCCTGCGTCTGTCTGTATGTCTGTTTGTCCTTTCGTTGGTCTGTCTGTCTGTAAGCCTGTTCGTCTTTCTGTCTTTTTGTCTGCCTGTCTGTCCACCCGTCTTTCCTCCATTCGTGCGTCTGTCTATCTAGCTATCTGTCAGTCTGCCCTTCTGTCTGCACCTGCTGAGTGAGTCATCCAACTAGACAGCCCCGCCGAGGTGGTCTAGTGCCTAAGGTACTCGGCTGCTGACCCGCAGGCCGCGGGTTCGAATCCCGGCTGCGACGGCTGCATTTCCGATGGAGGCGGAAATTTTGTGGGCCCGTGTGCTCAAATTTGGGTGCACGTTAAAGAACTCCAGGTGGTCTAAATTTCCGGAGCCCTCCACTACGGCGTCTCTCATAATCATATAGTGGTTTTGGGACGTTAAACCCCACATACCAATCAATCAATCAATCCAACTAGACAGTCACGTACGACGAGCTAGGAGGGGCAGACCCACGGCTTTGGAGCCTCGCCCCTAATATCTAATTAGCCGGCCGCACGTGCTCAGGCTTTAATGAGTGATGACAACAATGACGACGTGCAGTGGTCGAGCAGCGCGCTGAATCTACAAGCTGACCATTATCATTAACACGTGGCCTCGGGTTTAGCTGTGGTTGTGACGTTGTGGGACGCTCGGCCGGTACTGATCTCAGAGACCACCTTGCTTATTGTTCTAAAGCATACTCAATGTAGACATGAAAAGCTTCAAATTAGGCTTAAACCTACTGTGCCTCTAAAGATATCATCACGAAAAGTATATTAGACTTTTATTGCTTGGGTGCACTTCTGCACTCCGCTCATTGACGATCAATTGAAAGAAGATGCCTCCAGTTTAACAACACTGCTGAACTTATGTCGACCGTCTTTGACACAATAACTGGCTCCAGCTTAACGCCTGAAACGCAGCGCGCTGAGGGGTAGATTAGATGTTTTCGTACTGTTGGCTCATTCATAAGAGTTGTCGTCATAATATGGAAGATTCGGAGTTCCACAAAACTCAGGCGAAACTCTGCCGGTCCTGCATAGCGCGCCATGTCCTGGGCCGAGCAGTAAAGCCTCCCTTTGCCATAGAACTAGCAGCCGGAGATTATAGGCTGGCACAGCAGCAAAGGAACACAGCTAAACACCAACACCCCTATCGGAAAAAAAACAAATGGCGGGCATGGTGTAAACCACCACCCACCATTATAGTGAAATAATTTAGTGGGTGAATGGCGGGAAACGACCACTATGGCGCATGGTGGGATACGGTGGGTGCTGCAGTGCCTGCAACGCTTGAGCGCGAAATGGCGTCAGAATCACTGTGACGAGCTGCCACAAAACATAAAAAATAATTCTATAAAACGGTAAAAAGACCCGTCCCGTAAAAAAAAGGTGCCACGGAGGATCGAACGTGCAGCCTGCGAATTCCCTTTCGAAGACGCTAACCTCGGCGCCATATCAATTTTTTTCTTTATTGCCTTGCATATCATGACTGTTCACATTTTACATATTTACATAATGGTCCAAATTCAAGTGCGTCACAAAATACAACCACAGAATTCATTGAGGTACCGTCAGCTCTTGGCTGACTATTAATCAATACTTGGGCATTCGTAACAATCGCTCAATGCACCCAATCCAGTCCGGCACATCCTCTTGGCTTTTAAGCATTTCAAGATAATTGCCCACAGATTTGCAAAAATATTGTCGCACAGCTAGCACTTTTACATCCGCGTTTTCAAAGGCACATCGGGTTTTTCTTATACTTTGCAGTCCCAGAAGCATGATAAAATCATAAGGTACACCTGCCTCGTTTTTAACCGAAAGAAAACAGATGCCATGTAGACTTAACGGTAATTCTTTTTTCAAGGTTCTTTGCAGTATGTCCCAGAAAAAGACCCCGCTCCAGCAATCTATAAACACGTGTTAAATTGTTTCCGGTTTATTACACAAGTAGCTATTTGTGCTCCTTGGCACGTATATTCCCTTACCCTGCAACCACGTTTTAACTGGTAAGGTACCAGTATGTAATTTAAAGAAAAAAGTTTTGACCCTGGCGCTACAAGCATTCTTTTAACACGTTTCAGAACATCCTGCCCTGAGCCTGCACAATATAGCTGATGGTACAATGGTACAGGCAGTAAAACATCGACAAGGTCTTTGTACAATTTTTTACGTGGTACTTCAGCCAGACACTCAAACGAAAATCTCACTGACAAAAAGCGGAAACACGAAAAAACTTCCTTTAAATACCCTTGTATTGGTCCTTGTATATTTGATGATGATACGGGAAATCCCGGCAGCACTCTAGATAACCTTAGTTGTATAACAGTTCTCAAAAAGGGGTCATCTACATCACGCAGAAAAAGGAAACGATTGACAAGTTGTCTTATGTACAAATGAACTGATCCGAGCCCGCCATCTCTAACTTTTCTGAACAGGTGTGCGCGGCTTCATCTTTCCTATACAGAGCTCCATATGAAATTGCAAATACTCTGCGTATTTTCTGTACACTTATTCTACTGCAGTGCAGAACCTGCATTACGCACCACAGCTTGCTCACCAGAAACAAGTTGCACGATGTGGCCCGTGCGAATATCGAAATACCCCAACCTTTCCATATTCTACATCATTGCGCAATGCCTGTGTTTCTTTTTTCCAATACGGTTCACAGTCATAATAGAACTCTAGCGGTACTCCTAAATACTTTACTGGTGCTTCCTGCCATTTAATGTTTAGAAATACTCTTGGCGTGATATCCCATTCCCCATGCCAGAAGCCAAGGCACTTATCCCAGGTCACGGAACTACAACTCACCTGGCAAAAAGTTTTCACGGTATTTACAGCATGCATTATACTCTCATAATTTGTCGCCTGCGTATGCAAGGAGGCTAACCTCAGTTTCATGCAATTTAAAGCCGCTTATTGCAGGGTTATCAATTACACTTAAACAGAACGATTCAATAAAAATAGCAAAAACCAGGGGCGATAGTGGACACCCCTGTCTCACTGACCGCAGCACAGGTATACGCTCACCCGCAGTTTTATTTATTATTAATCTCGTCGTGCATCCAGTGTAAGCCATGCGCACTCCGTCGCTAATCAAACTCCCTACGTTAATGTGCTCAAGTAATGAAAGGAGCAAGTCGTGCGGCACGCGATCAAATGCCTTTTCGAGGTCCATTTGAAGCATGGCAACATTGAGATGCATAGCGTCACAACTTTCTAGGATTGATCGTGCTATGTTTATGTTGGTAATTATTCTCCTTCCCTTTATGCCACAACTTTGGTGGGGCCCAATCAGTTTTGTCATAACTGTCTGGAGTCTTCTGGCCAACATTTTCATCAAAATTTTATAGTCAACATTAGTTAGGCTAATTGGTATATATGCAGTAGCACTTCTTACTTCGCGGGATCTTCTGTTTTAGTTATTAGGACCGTGTGGGCTGACAAAAACGATGGTGGAAGTTGTTAACACTTAAAAGCCTCGTTAAATACCTCCCTAAAAATAGGTGAAACTACGTGTTTGAATTCCTTGTACACTGCAGCACTCAGGCCATCTGGTCCTGGAGACTTACCATTGTTTAACTTATCAATTGCTTTATCAACTTCTCGCTCTGGTATAGGCAATTCTAAAATTTCCTTTCTTTCATCATCAAGTCTTGGCAATAATGATATGAAATCGCTATTGAAACGTTCTGCGTGTACACTGGTTGGTGTGAATAACTCTTTGTAATATTCAAAAAAGCACCGGTTATTGCTTCTTTCCTATGGCACCTTGTTCCTTTATATTCTATATCTCTTGTTTCATTTTTACAGGCATGTCTCTTCTCAGCTCCAAGATCTCGTTTTGTTGGCATTTCTCCCGCTACCAAGTTTTCTGCTCCAGCTCGAATCAATGCTCCACGATAACGTTCTTGGTCTATCAACTCAAGCTTCTGTTTACCTATGTTTATCTCCTCTGAAAATGTTCCGGCATGAGTGCATTCATCCGCTACTAACTGTTGCAAGTTTTCACGCAAGCGCACTTCAAGTTCTTTTTCAGCATGTCTCAGGATACTGGCTCTCTCAAGTGCTTTCAGTTTAATGGTCTGTTTAAATATTTTCCTCTTATGTCCCCAGGATTCAAGTGTTCTATTTGCTAAGTATTCTATGCCTTCTAGAAAAGTTCGATTAAACTCTTCATCCTTTAGTAGCTTTACATTAAATTTCCAGATGTGCCAAGAGAAATGCTTGTTATACCTTTCATGCTTACCCACTGTGAATGAAACCAATTAATGATCACTAAACGTAACAGGTGTAACTCTGTAATCATGGCACGAAGGAATGATTTCTAAAGACACTTATACTCTGTCAAGTCTTGCATGGCTTGAACGCTGAAAGTGGGTAAACGTAACCCCTTTTCCACTGCAAAGACATTCACCCACGTCCTCTAGCTGAGCTTTCGCCACCATATCGATTAGAACGGCAGTGCTTAAATCTATGTATGGCCTTGAACTTGATTTATCTATACTCGAGCAAACGCAGTCGAAATCCCCGGCCAAAATGTGTTTACGTTCACATTTCAAATACACATCAAGTTTTTCAAAAAACTCCTTTCGATCTTGAATCACAGTGGGTGCGCACACATAAAGTACTCTCCATTTTTCTCTTGGTAAGGATAAATCCCATATAATAAAACGACCCGCCTCGCAGGTAGTTACAGACTCCACTTTCGCATTGAGGCTCTGCCGAATTAACAAGAGACAACCTGCAGACGTACCCACCGCGTAACAAACGCACACATCAAACAGTCTCGTGAAAGGGTGTACCATTCGCTCAGCGTGCTGTTCACTCTCTACTTTAGTTTCCTGTACAGCGACGATGTCTAGATCTTGTTCTATAATCAGGCGGTAAAGCTGGTTTTGCCGCCGTTTGGCTGAAAGCCCACGTACATTTAGCGTCACCAATCTTATCGTCGCCATCGTGATGATAAAAAACCGTGCGAGCGACGCTTACCTTACCAACACCTAAACCACTGACCGGCCGACGCTCAAGGCGTCGTCTCGTCGCTGCCGCGTGAAAGCGACGACGAACGCAGGCGGCCAGCACCCCGAGACTTTTTGGAGCCAGCCACTCGCCACTGCCCTTGATCTTCCTGGGTCAGACGCTGCTGCGACGGCCGCGTCTCCCTCAATTAGGCGTTGCTTTACTGGCGTAGTTTCGACTATATCCATGTCCGAAGTAGCGTCGGACCCGATGACTGGTTAAGGCATGTGTTGGGTTTCCGTCCGAGTCGAACGCTGTTGCGTTGGAGCGCACATAACCGTATTTTCATCTGTGTCTTGCTTAGGTGTCTCTATCTCTCTCTCGCTGGTCGCCACTGCATTAGACGCCTCCACTCCTGCCTTCGAATACGCGGCCCTCTCTGCTTCCTCTTCATCCATGAGCAATTCAGTGTGGTCGGCAATTGATGCTCGACTTGCTGCACTGGCATAGGAATAAATACAGTCCGTCTGCTCATGCCCAAAAACGCGACAACCAGCGCACCTGGGCACCCTGCTGTCGCGACGAATGTGTCCCGTGTTCCGGCAACGCAGGCACAGCGGTGCTCTTCCTGGCACAACCACCAGTGCCGTGCCGCTCCCGAGACGCATCAGGTGGGGCTTGCTTGCGCTAAAGTACTGAATCCTGCGCTGGTGCCCAAAATGAAATGTACCTTTTAGATGCGGAAGCATCTTATACTCGCGTCTTGTAGTGCGCCGTCCACGCCGTCCGCACCGCTTCTCGAACATTCGACAGCTGACGCGCACGCATGCGCCGTCGCGCCGTCGCCCACCATCTGTGCCGCGCGCGCTTCTCCTTCGTGAACATTCGACAGCTGACAGCACATGCGCCGTCGCGCCGTCGCCATCTGTGCAGCGCGCGCGCTTCTCTTTCGAGAACATTCAACATCTGACATTGCATGCGCCGTCGCGCTGTATATATACTCAAGGTCGGCGCTCGCTCGCTCAGTTGCCGCTCGTCGGTTGGTTTGTACGGCGCGTCGACGTCCAAGGTCGCGGTGAAATGAATTCCAACGAATCCACAAACACAATGATTCCACAAACGCCCCCAATCACGATCTCCATCCCCTCGCCGCCCCACGTCACCTAGCATTCCCTCGTCATCCTATGCTCCTTTCAGAGGCCGGTCACCGAGTCCCCACAGGGGAAACTAGAAACCGCGGCTCCTGGGGGTGAAGCCGCGTCCCAACGAACTGTCAAAGAGCCTCCTTCGACGCAAAGACCCGACGAAGACCGTTCTGACCTTCCAGTCGTTTCCGAAAGTCAAAAGACTGTTTCCGCCGACATCACCGTACACGTCGATAATCACGTCGTCACTGCCCTCGTCGACACCGGCGCCGATTATTCGGTTATGAGCAGCGCCCTAGCATCCCCACTGAGGAAGGTAACTACGCCTTGGCAAGGACCGCAGTTGCGCACGGCAGGGGGCAACCTCGTCACGCCAACTGGAATGTGCACAGCCCGTGTTCGAGTCCGTGCTTCAATGTTCACAGGGTCTTTCCTCGTATTACCTGTGTGCTCCAGTCCACTCATCCTGGGACTGGACTTTCTTTGCGAACACGGCGCAATTAATGACTTACGAGACTTGCAGGTGTCGTACGAGGACACGTTTCATCCTGAATCGGAAAACGCCCGCTCATCGAAGGCTGCCCTACGTGTATCCTCCGAATCTGTTACTCTGCCTCCCCACAGCAGCCTTTTTATCAACGTTGAATGTGACCAAGACGTCCCCAATGCTGTAATTGCAGAAGGAAATTTGTCTCTACTTTTTGCACAACAAATCTGCGTTGCCCGAGGTATTGTTCAGCCCAGTAGAAAGCAGGCTTGCCTATTAGTCACGAATTTCAGTGACGAGTATCGCCATCTCACCAAACACACTGCGATCGCATACCTTGAGGATATTGCCGACGTCCCTGGTCCCTCAACATTATCTGCCCTTTCGTCGTGCGACGATTCCGCCATGACATTTGCAAGCAATCTCGACGTAAACCAGGGTCTACCGTCTGCACAACGGGAACGTCTTTTGAAGCTACTTGGCTCATTTCGGGACTGCTTCGCTACGACTTCGAAAGTTAACCAAACACCGCTTGTCAAGCATCGTATCATCACCGAGCCTACCGAGAGACCCATTCGACAGCATGCCTACAGAGTCTCGCAAAAAGAACAAGACGTCATACGCCAACAGGTCTAGCAGATGCTCAAGGACGATGTCATCCAGCCATCGACCAGTCCCTGGGCGTCCCCTGTTGTGTTAGTAAAGAAAAAAGATGGTACTCTCCGATTTTGCGTCGACTACCGAAAGTTGAAGAAGATCACGAAGAAAGACGTGTATCCTTACCACGAATTGACGACTCGCTAATGGTCAGTTAAGCAAATGGACGGATGGAAGAAAACTATTGGTCAGTTAAGCAAATGGACGGATGGATAACGCATGCGGGCTTCATTCCGTGAAGGAGACAAACGCGCTTCACAGTCAAGTATCCGCAAGCACCTGGAGAGTTCTTTAAGTTCTACGAAGACAGTGGAGCAGCTACACGTATTACAATGTGATGCGAGATCAGATGCATTTTGCTTTCCGAAAGACTTAATGTGCAATTTCAAGCTATCTCTTATAGATCTTCCATTTAGCTATGTACAAATTACCGCTAGTATACGAAATCTGGTACACAACTCAGTACTCACCGGTTGCATAAATGACTACGAGTCCAGTATTGAAGCCGTCAGTTCTCTTTTTACATCCTGTATTGCTTCAATTTTTTTTCTGGACAAGACGGTCAACTGTCCATAGCATTTTCGAGCAAAAAAACAGTCGCTTATTATCATGATTCCTCACAGCATTGCACAACCTGTGGGAAAGTTATGAATATATGGCCTGTCAATAGTTTGTTGCCGGTTTTTGATTCTTGGCCCATTCAAAGAGCCTCTCACTACACTTATAGTCAGAAAAAACGAACAAAAGCTGCATCCTAAAACCTTCTAATATGTTAACAAAATCTACGCTCTACACCATGTTTACAAGACAGACAGACAACAACAGCCGTCCGGGCAGAAAATGCTCTTCTGCCCTTCCCAACTTTCGAATAACCTAAAGAAAAGGGCAGGGGCTGTTTCTGCGATTGAAGAAACACCAACAGTGGTGGATGACTTCAAAAGAAAATCAAAGTGATTGTTCTTTAAAAACTCTTATTTTTTTGTCTCATTGAACTCAAGTGTAAACCAAGGTCATGATTACATTGATGAATTACCTCCACAACAGTTACCGTCTTTTTTCTGCACCTACTACACACAAAAAATCTCTTAGCTGACTTTATGTAGGCTGCTTATGGGGTAGGAATTCGCGTTTACATGCATAACAAATTGTTTTAACTCTGAAAAACAACCATACGTCACAAAACGTGAACTGTGCAAAGAGTGCACCGTTGGGCTCTTACGCAGTGGAAAGTGTTAAGCATATTTCTTCATCGATTTATATTCATTGAGACGAATCGGGTAATTTTATATACAGTAAATGTAAACGAACGTCGCATTTCTTCAGCGTAATGTGAATAATGAATGTTGCCGCTTGATGTCCGGTCAAAAGATCTGAAAATTGAAAAAATCTGAATGTGGCACAACAAAAGAAGTTTATTGTTCACTCTGCACTTTTTGCCACAAGCTGAGCTGGAATGTCACTTTTTTAACCACATTACTAAGTCAGATCTTCCATTGCACTTTGTTGGCAATCAAGCACAAAAGTTGTTTTCCAGGTCTGCAAAGAGCGCGTAAAGTGCGCAAACGGAGTACGTAAATATGCAACACGGCAGGCGTGTCATCTGCGAAAACACAGGGCGATTTTGCCGCATAGCTGTGCTTGCCAGCCAGACAGGATGGCAGACCTATGTGCTACTCTGGTCCCGTAGGGATCATATACAGTTACTTTAAAGCTGATAGATCAAACGTGCCGCTCGACATGTGTACTGCTCTTCGTCAAGAGCAAACGTGGGGAGCTTACCCGATATTCAGTGCAGGCGTCTGTCAATCAAACTGATTGACTCGGATACAAACTCATTGATTCTGAAAAAACCCCAGTTCAACTATTGAATATGGAGGTGCCGGTGTGGCTGTGCGGGTAAACACTGGGCGACAGCTTCTTTGCATAAATATTTGGGTGAGCTTAGAATACTTCTTCAGGCTGAAGCCAGACAGGAGCTTTTGATAACCTAGCTTCCTGCAGCTTTTAAAGTTGGTCATCTACTTGTGTGCGGGGATCGCTCTCAAGTGAAGACCACATGAACTCTGTCCTAATTTTGGTTGTACTAGTAGCCTGAGACTTAACGACTAAATTAATAAGCTCTTTTGTCTTAATTGATAAGGTTTCAATAAAATACAATTATATCGGGTGCAACTAGCGAGACCATGATTAGTATAGATTTATTCAACGTATTCCTGATTAGCAGGACAGTAATTGATGATATATATGTGGGGTTTAACATCCCAAAACCACCATATGATTACGAGAAACGCCGTAGTGGAGGGCTCCGGAAATTTTGACCACCTGGTGTTCTTTCACGTGCGCCCAAATCTGAGCACACGGGCCTACAACATTTCCGCCTCCATCAAAAATGCAGCCACCGCCGCCGCCAGGATTTGATCCCGCGACCTGCTGGTCAGCAGTTCAGTACCTTAGCCACTATACCACCGCGGCGGGGCATAGCAGGAGCGTAACTGTCATTATAACAGTAAGCGGTAATTAGCATAATTTGACTTAGCGCGCTCATGATTAACATTGCATCAGCTAGCAAATTTCATAGGTCATCAACCTGCATGCTTTCGTTGGCCCACTTCTAGATTTACATGGCTTCATTAGCTTGATCTTATCAACATGAGGGGTAAATACCTCGGCCTTACCATGACTTGGCGTAATTAGCTCGGTCACAGCATGTCTTGGCCTAAATAGCCAGTTATGCTTCAAGCCGAAAAAATCACAGCGCATGCGCTGAGTGAATGAGGATGAGTGGAACGAAGCTTTGGAGGCTTCCATCAATAAGCCATGAATCGTCCACCTGTCTGTCTGCCCCTGCGTCTGTCTGTATGTCTGTTTGTCCTTTCGTTGGTCTGTCTGTCTGTAAGCCTGTTCGTCTTTCTGTATTTTTGTCTGCCTGTCTGTCCACCCGTCTGTCCTCCATTCGTGCGTCTGTCTATCTAGCTATCTGTCAGTCTGCCCTTCTATCTGCACCTGCTGAGTGAGTCATCCAACTAGACAGCCCCGCCGAGGTGGTCTAGTGCCTAAGGTACTCGGCTGCTGACCCGCAGGCCGCGGGTTCGAATCCCGGCTGCGGCGGCTGCATTTCCGATGGAGGCGGAAATGTTGTGGGCCCGTGTGCTCAAATTTGGGTGCACGTTAAAGAACTCCAGGTGGTCTAAATTTCCGGAGCCCTCCACTACGGCGTCTCTCATAATCATATAGTGGTTTTGGGACGTTAAACCCCACATATCAATCAATCAATCAATCCAACTAGACAGTCACGTACGACGAGCTAGGAGGGGCAGACCCACGGCTTTGGGAGCCTCGCCCCTAATATCTAATTAGCCGGCCGCACGTGCTCAGGCTTTAATGAGTGATGACAACAATGACGACGTGCAGTGGTCGAGCAGCGCGCTGAATCTACAAGCTGACCATTATCATTAACACGTGGCCTCGGGTTTAGCTGTGGTTGTGACGTTGTGGGACGCTCGGCCGGTACTGATCTCAGAGACCACCTTGCTTATTGTTCTAAAGCATACTCAATGTAGACATGAAAAGCTTCAAATTAGGCTTAAACGTACTGTGCCTCTAAAAATATCATCACGAAAAGTATATTAGACTTTTATTGCTTGGGTGCACTTCTGCACTCCGCTCATTGACGATCAATTGAAAGAAGATGCCTCCAGTTTAACAACACTGCTGAACTTAGTCGACCGTCTTTGACACAATAACTGGCTCCTGCTTAACGCCTGAAACGAAGCGCGCTGAGGGGTAGATTAGATGTTTTCGTACTGTTGGCTCATTCATAAGAGTTGTCGTCATAATATGGAAGATTCGGAGTTCCACAAAACTCAGGCGAAACTCTGCCGGTCCTGCATAGCGCGCCATGTCCTGGGCCGAGCAGTAAAGCCTCCCTTTGCCATAGAACTAGCAGCCGGAGATTATAGGCTGGCACAGCAGCAAAGGAACACAGCTAAACACCAACACCCCTATCGGAAAAAAAACAAATGGCGGGCATGGTGTAAACCACCACCCACCATTATAGTGAAATAATTTAGTGGGTGAATGGCGGGAAACGACCACCATGGCGCATGGTGGGATACGGTGGGTGCTGCAGTGCCTGCAACGCTTGAGCGCGAAATGGCGTCAGAATCACTGTGACGAGCTGCCACAAAACATAAAAAAGAATTCTATAAAACGGTAAAAAGACCCGTCCCGTAAAAAAAAGGTGCCACAGAGGATCGAACGTGCAACCTGCGAATTCCCATTCGAAGACGCTAACCTCGGCGCCATATCAATTTTTTTCTTTATTGCCTTGCATATCATGACTGTTCACATTTTACATATTTACATAATGGTCCAAATTCAAGTGCGTCACAAAATACACCCACAGAATTCATTGAGGTACCGTCAGCTCTTGGCTGACTATTAATCAATACTTGGGCATTCGTAACAATCGCTCAATGCACCCAATCCAGTCCGGCACATCCTCTTGGCTTTTAAGCATTTCAAGATAATTGCCCACAGATTTGCAAAAATATTGTCGCACAGCTAGCACTTCTACATCCGCGTTTTTCAAAGGCACATCGGGTTTTTCTTATACTTTGCAGTCCCAGAAGCATGATAAAATCATAAGGTACACCTGCCTCGTTTTTAACCGAAAGAAAACGGATGCCATGTAGACTTAACGGTAATTCTTTTTTCAAGGTTCTTGGCAGTATGTCCCAGAAAAAGACCCCGCTCCAGCAATCTATAAACACGTGTTGAATTGTTTCCGGTTTATTACACAAGTAGCTATTTGTGCTCCATGGCACGAATATTCCCTTACCCTGCAACCACGTTTTAACTGGTAAGGTACCAGTATGTAATTTAAAGAAAAAAGTTTTGACCCTGGCGCTACAAGCATTCTTTTAACACGTTTCAGAACATCCTGCCCTGAGCCTGCACAATATAGCTGATGGTACAATGGTACAGGCAGTAAAACATCGACAAGGTCTTTGTACAATTTTTTACGTGGTACTTCAGCCAGACACTCAAACGAAAATCTCACTGACAAAAAGCGGAAACACGAAAAAACTTCCTTTAAATACCCTTGTATTGGTCCTTGTATATTTGATGATGATACGGGAAATCCCGGCAGCACTCTAGATAACCTTAGTTGTATAACAGTTCTCAAAAAGGGGTCATCTACATCACGCAGAAAAAGGAAACGATTGACAAGTTGTCTTATGTACAAATGAACTGATCCGAGCCCGCCATCTCTAACTTTTCTGAACAGGTGTGCGCGGCTTCATCTTTCCTATACAGAGCTCCATATGAAAATTGCAAATACTCTGCGTATTTTCTGTACACTTATTCTACTGCAGTGCAGAACCTGCATTACGCACCACAGCTTGCTCACCAGAAACAAGTTGCACGATGTGGCCCGTGCGAATATCGAAATACCCCAACCTTTCCATATTTCTACATCATTGCGCAATGCCTGTGTTTCTTTTTTCCAATACGGTTCACAGTCATAATAGAACTCTAGCGGTACTCCTAAATACTTTACTGGTGCTTCCTGCCATTTAATGTTTAGAAATACTCTTGGCGTGATATCCCATTCCCCATGCCAGAAGCCAAGGCACTTATCCCAGGTCACGGAACTACCACTCACCTGGCAAAAAGTTTTCACGGTATTTACAGCATGCATTATACTCTCATAATTTGTCGTCTGCGTATGCAAGGAGGCTAACCTCAGTTTCATGCCATTTAAGCCGCTTATTGCAGGGTTATCAATTACACTTAAACAGAACGATTCAATAAAAATAGCAAAAACCAGGGGCGATAGTGGACACCCCTGTCTCACTGACCGCAGCACAGGTATACGCTCACCCGCAGTTTTATTTATTATTAATCTCGTCGTGCATCCAGTGTAAGCCATGCGCACTCCGTCGCTAATCAAACTCCCTACGTTAATGTGCTCAAGTAATGAAAGGAGCAAGTCGTGCGGCACGCGATCAAATGCCTTTTCGAGGTCCATTTGAAGCATGGCAACATTGAGATGCATAGCGTCACAACTTTCTAGGATTGATCGTGCTATGTTTATGTTGGTAATTATTCTCCTTCCCTTTATGCCACAACTTTGGTGGGGCCCAGTCAGTTTTGTCATAACTGTCTGGAGTCTTCTGGCCAACATTTTCATCAAAATTTTATAATCAACATTAGTTAGGCTAATTGGTATATATGCAGTAGCACTTCTTACTTCGCGGGATCTTCTGTTTTAGTTATTAGGACCGTGTGGGCTGACAAAAACGATGGTGGAAGTTGTTAACACTTAAAAGCCTCGTTAAATACCTCCCTAAAAATAGGTGAAACTACGTGTTTGAATTCCTTGTACACTGCAGCACTCAGGCCATCTGGTCCTGGAGACTTACCATTGTTTAACTTATCAATTGCTTTATCAACTTCTCGCTCTGTTATAGGCAATTCTAAAATTTCCTTTCTTTCATCATCAAGTCTTGGCAATAATGATATGAAATCGCTATTGAAACGTTCTGCGTGTACACTGGTTGGTGTGAATAACTCTTTGTAATATTCAAAAAAAGCACCGGTTATTGCTTCTTTCCTATGGCACCTTGTTCCTTTATATTCTATATCTCTTGCTTCATTTTCACAGGCATGTCTCTTCTCAGCTCCAAGATCTCGTTTTGTTGGCATTTCTCCCGCTACTAAGTTTTCTGCTCCAGCTCGAATCAATGCTCCACGATAACGTTCTTGGTCTATCAACTCAAGCTTCTGTTTACCTATGTTTATCTCCTCTGAAAATGTTCCGGCATGAGTGCATTCATCCGCTACTAACTGTTGCAAGTTTTCACGCAAGCGCACTTCAAGTTCTTTTTCAGCATGTCTCAGGATACTGGCTTTCTCAAGTGCTTTCAGTTTAATGGTCTGTTTAAATATTTTCCTCTTATGTCCCCAGGATTCAAGTGTTCTATTTGCTAAGTATTCTATGCCCTCTAGAAAAGTTCGATTAAACTCTTCATCCTTTAGTAGCTTTACATTAAATTTCCAGATGTGCCAAGAGAAATGCTTGTTATACCTTTCATGCTTACCCACTGAGAATGAAACCAAACAATGATCACTAAACGTAACAGGTGTAACTCTGTAATCATGGCACGAAGGAATGATTTCTAAAGACACTTATACTCTGTCAAGTCTTGCATGGCTTGAACGCTGAAAGTGGGTAAACGTAACCCCTTTTCCACTGCAAAGACATTCACCCACGTCCTCTAGCTGAGCTTTCGCCACCATATCGATTAGAACGGCAGTGCTTAAATCTATGTATGGCCTTGAACTTGATTTATCTATACTCGAGCAAACGCAGTCGAAATCCCCGGCCAAAATGTGTTTACGTTCACATTTCAAATACACATCAAGTTTTTCAAAAAACTCCTTTCGATCTTGAATCACAGTGGGTGCGCACACATAGATTACTCTCCATTTTTCTCTTGGTAAGGATAAATCCCATATAATAAAACGACCCGCCTCGCAGGTAGTTACAGACTCCACTTTCGCATTGAGGCTCTGCCGAATTAACAAGAGACAACCTGCAGACGTACCCACCGCGTAACAAACGCACACATCAAATAGTCTCGTGAAAGGGTGTACCATTCGCTCAGCGTGCTTTTCACTCTCTACTTTAGTTTCCTGTACAGCGACGATGTCTAGATCTTGTTCTATAATCAGGCGGTAAAGCTGGTTTTGCCGCCGTTTGGCTGAAAGCCCACGTACATTTAGCGTCACCAATCTTATCGTCGCCATCGTGATGATAAAAAACCGTGCGAGCGACGCTTACCTTACCAACACCTAAACCACTGTCCGGCCGACGCTCAAGGCGTCGTCTCGTCGCCACCGCGTGAAAGCGACGACGAACGCAGGCGGCCAGCACCCCGAGACTTTTTGGAGCCAGCCACTCGCCACTGCCCTTGATCTTCCTGGGTCAGACGCTGCTGTGACGCCGCGTCTCCCTCATTTAGGCGTTGCTTTACTGGCGTAGTTTCGACTATATCCATGTCCGAAGTAGCGTCGGACCCGATGACTGGTTAAGGCATGTGTTGGGTTTCCGTCCGAGTCGAACGCTGTTGCGTTGGAGCGCACATAACCGTATTTTCATCTGTGTCTTGCTTAGGTGTCTCTATCTCTCTCTCGCTGGTCGCCACTGCATTAGACGCCTCCACTCCTGCCTTCGAAGACGCGGCCCTCTCTGCTTCCTCTTCATCCATGAGCAATTCAGTGTGGTCGGCATTTGATGCTCGACTTGCTGCACTGGCATAGGAATAAATACAGTCCGTCTGCTCATGCCCAAAAACGCGACAACCAGCGCACCTGGGCACCCTGCTGTCGCGACGAATGTGTCCCGTGTTCCGGCAACGCAGGCACAGCGGTGCTCTTCCTGGCACAACCACCATTGCCGTGCCGCTCCCGAGACGCATCTGGTGGGGCTTGCTTGCGCTAAAGTACTGAATCCTGCGCTGGTGCCCAAATTGAAATGTACCTTTTAGATGCGGAAGCATCTTATACTCGCGTCTTGTAGTGCGCCGTGCACGCCGTCCGCACCGCTTCTCGAACATTCGACAGCTGACGCGCACGCATGCGCCGTCGCGCCGTCGCCCACCATCTGTGCCGCGCGCGCTTCTCCTTCGAGAACATTCGACAGCTGACAGCACATGCGCCGTCGCGCCGTCGCCATCTGTGCAGCGCGCGCGCTTCTCTTTCGAGAACATTCAACATCTGACAGTGCATGCGCCGTCGCGCTGTATATATACTCAAGGTCGGCGCTCGCTCGCTCAGTTGCCGCTCGTCGGTTGGTTTGTACGGCGCGTCGACGTCCAAGGTCGCGGTGAAATGAATTCCAACGAATCCACAAACACAATGATCGACGTCCCTTCGACCAGCGCCGTCTTTTCGCATACGTGTGTACGTGTTCACTCAGTTAACACCCCCTCCTACAACCACGTTAACCAATTTAGCCATCGACCCAAGTAAGTCGCAATTTAACACCCCATTTCACAACCACGTTAACCAATTTAGCCATCGACCCAAGTAAGTCGCACTTTAACACCCCGTTAACCAATTATATGCTCCGCATCCTCCTCAGTGTTCCCCCGAGGGAAGCTGCGGGCAATTTTTTCAAATGACGCAACAGTGTATGACTGTGATATTCGGAAAGCTTATTCAACATATATTGGCTCTAACCAGAACATATATAAACAGGCTCAATATTTATCTCATGGAGTATATTGCCGTCATGCAAACCAAACATTATAATTTAAACAATTAAATTAAGAGCACGAAAATGAGTGAAATAAAAAAGTCACAGCTTTGCCACAAAGGCAAAGCCATGATCGCGACTGCAACAAATTGGAAGGTCGCGCGCAGAATGGCCAGCAGACCAGAACGTTCCTCACGTTTCTCACGCACAAATGAATCACGAAAAATACGCTTAGCTACAGATGAACGCAAATGAGCGTCTCAGTTATTAATTCGCTGTGTCTGAAAAGCACGTGATTTTCGCAAACGTACACTATGCAATGGTCGCACTGACCTGTGCTCACTCGGTAATAAAACAGAATCGTTCTCGTAAAAGTCGAAGGTCAGCCAACACGTACAATTCTTCCTACCGCGAGACAAGGGCACGCGAGTGAGCGTCGACCTTCTGCTCTTTTCGGGGCAATGTGCACGTGGGAAACGAGAGCGCATCGTGGCTATGTTGCTACGCGCCGTCATTGCGCGTTCTTACTGGTAATGCTGAAAACACGATAGTATCTCCGCGAGATGCTCGTCAGCAGCGGTAAGTGGCAGATGTAGATAGCTTGCTGTTCGAACGGCGAAGGGCGTGCTCCTCGGTGGCTCAGAGGTTAACGCCTCGCACTCACGATTAGGAGTACCCCTGCTCGATTACGCGCAGCGGGGTCTTTGTCTGAATTTTTTTCTTTCTTGCATTTTCACATAAAAGGATACGTATACGTATATAGTGAGTGAGGATGACACCCACATCGATTTCAACACCGCTAGCAAAATCCAGCTGAGAGTCTCGGTTTGATTCCTGTCGCAATAAAATAAATGGAAGAGCGTTATGCTGCTAGAAGAAAGTCGCAGTGTATAGCCAAGACCAGGACAAATATGGAAAACAAACATTGCAATACAGGCGAACATGATTACTTAATGAAAAAAAAAGCTTATAGTTTGTGTAAGTTTAGCAGCACTTAAAGAAGTAGTCAAAAACGTTACGTGTGGAGCCGAATCAGTGGGGAAATAGTGAAGAGCACACATAGAAGCTCGCCAACGTTACCTTAAGCCTGTGCACCATAATTAGGAATTTTTACCTGACCAACGCTCTCGGTGGCCATTGCTGGACGCCGGTGACCGCTGGCGCCAACCAACGCTGCGGGTTACTATGACAATTAGCCCCGAGAAGTTGGAGTGGCGCCCTCTAGTGGAAGTTATGGAGGACATCCTGGCCCGGGTTCTCCGATGCCCGCCACCGTGAGCCTACATGATGAAGCGCTCGTTTCGTGCACCGGTCCCGTGTTTGCGTTCGCTTTCTACTCGTCTCAAGCTTCACAATAATGACAAAAAAATTGCCCGCAGCTTCTCTCGGGGGAACACTGAGGAGAATGCGGAGCATATAATTGGTTAACGGGGTGTTAAAGTGCGACTTACTTGGGTCGATAGCTAAATCGGTTAACGTGGTTGTGAAATGGGGTGTTAAATTGCGACTTACTTGGGTCGATGGCTAAATTGGTTAACGTGGTTGTAGGAGGGGGTGTTAAATGAGTGAACACGTACACACGTATGCGAAAGGGCGGCGCTGGTCGAAGGGACGTCGATCATTGTGTTTGTGGATTCGTTGGAACTCATTTCACCGCGACCTTGGACGTCGACGCGCCGTACAAACCAACCGACGAGCGGCAACTGAGCGAGCGAGCGCCGACCTTGAGTATATATACAGCGCGACGGCGCATGCACTGTCAGCTGTCGAATGTTCTCGAAGCGCGACGGCGCATGCGCGTCCACTCGAGAATCAGGAGAATTGTAGAATGTTCTCGAAGGGGAGAAGCGCGCGCGGCACAGATGGTGGGTGACGGTGCATGCGCGCGTCAGCTGTCGAATGTTCGAGAAGGGGGAGAAGCGCAACGGCGCATGCGCGCGCGTCAGCTGCCGATGTTCTCGAAGCGCGACGGCGCATGCGCGCGCGTCAGCTGCCGATGTTCTCGAAGCGTGACGGCGCATGCGCGCTACATTATACAGCTAGCGAATGTTCGTGAAGAGGAGAAGCGCACGCGGTGTGTAGAGGAGGAAGGGTGCACAGATGGTGGAGGAGTGAAGCGCGCGCGGTGTGTAGAGGAGGAAGGGATGCACAGATGGTGGAAGAAGGAGGAGGAAGCTTCCGGACGGCGCCGCACTACAAGCCTCGAGTATTAGATGCTCCGCATCTAAAACAGAATCGTCAATGCTCCAGTTAAAGAAATAATTGTTCACTTCTGCTTCTGCACAATCGCGCGCTCGAATGTAAGCAGTATATAAAACGGATCAAAAGGTCAGGATCGGACCTGTAACCCCGATGACGGAGAACATGCCTGGCCATGGCAGGCACGATTTGAGGGGCGTGAAAAGCATGACGACACTTCTGCTTAGATGCAACACTCACTGGCGCATAATTATGCGATGTTGAGAAGCAAGACAATAGTTATATAATTAGGCTGAGCTCTTCGTGAGTGATTCCTTTAAATGAAACGATCTTATGGTATCCCCTCTTATAGAGTTTTAGGGGCGAAGCTCCTTATAGGAGCACCCGTTCGTCCCTCGTGGCCATAGTAGTAGTGTGTAACAAGTATCACATTTTGACCTCCAAGATGGTGGCGGTGAGAATTTCTTCTGTGCGTTGTTGAACAATAAATGATAGCGCTCAATGCACATGCCAATGGCTGCTAATGGGGAATGAGAAACAGGAGATTTCGGCTTTTAGTTAACGCACACGCTGCGAAATTTTTACTGTTCAACAAAGCACAGAATTAAAGAAAGTGCTGCTACGTTATACTCGCTGGGCGTAACCTCCTAGGTTTTAGAAAGGTTTCGCGAGGGTTGGGCCGCAGTGCAATGATTACAGTGAACTAGTATATACTATGAACTCGAGGTGGTTAAAGGTGGGAAATAAACACGAAGCGCAAGCCGTAAAAAATGTGTGTGTGGCTCCTCTCGTTCAGTCCCAGGAATGTCCGCTAGATGGCGGTGCTTCTAAATGAGGAATATATGATGAAAAGATGCGAGTTGGTGGTACTTAGAGTGTTGAATAGGTGTACGAAAGGACACAGAGACAAATGCATGCACGGGCGCACGGATGGCGGCACGAACAGATAGACGCACGGACGAACGCAGGAGTGAGTGCATGGAAGAAAGCAGAGACGGATGCACAGATGAACGTGTGGACGCAACGCACGAACAGAAGTACGCACGGACGGGCGGATGGACGCACAGGCGGCCACACACACGCACGCGTGGATGGACGGAAGCAAGAACAAATGGACGGACGGACGCTTCGCCCCACTTTCATCATTCACTCCATGGATACGGTGCCATTTTTTTAATGCAAAGCATTTCTTAGCGAACTTCGGCAACTTTGTGAGTCTCTATCAACTATCTATCTATCTAGCCGCATACGACTTTTAGCTTTCCTGACCGTTTCGATAGTGGTATCAGTACCAAACTTGGTACAGCAAACATGACTGTATGAAGGATGTGTTCGACTAGTCATAACAAGAAAATCATAGCATGTTTGTCATGGATGTCATGATTTACATTTCATTGTCCTGGAGCTCTTGCGGTGGTTTTGTTCACATGAAATGTTGCAAATCTGGTATGGTATGGCTTGATTGCATGCCGAACACAGGTGACAGGCCCTAACGGGAAAATCATGACATGCGTGTCATGTAACAAAATGACTACATGATATGCTCATGATGCGCTGGCTGCCATTTTGCTAGCTTCCCTTACACAAAATTTGGTATTACGGGACGTGAATGAATGACGAAGGTATGATACTGGCGCAAACATGATAAAATTGGGATGCGTGTCATGTAACGACATGACGACATGCTACACTCATGATGCATTCGTGGCTGTTTCGCTAGCTTAACATGTACCCAATTTCGATATTACGCCACGCGAATGGACGACATAGGTAAATGTTACTATCATGCATGATAATCACGACATGTGTGTCATGTAACAACATGACTACATGCCACACTGATGCGTTAGCAGCCGTTTCGCTATCTTCACATATGCCAAATTTTGTATTACGTGACGCCAATGGATGACGAAGGTATGTGACTGGTGCAAACATGATAATCATGAGATGACTCATGTAAAAACATGACTACATGCCACAGTCAAGACGCCAATACATTTTGACGTGACACGGTGCGTTTGCTCGCCGGTCTTGCTTATACTCGCAGGCGCGTGCAGCACTGCGTTCCTTTACGATTGCGCGTTTCAACGGGTCCAGTATCCCCCCATCACGAAAAGAGGGAGACGCAGTATTGTCTGGGTAACGCATGGGCGCAGAATGCAGCATGTCACATTTCACGCCGGTTGCCATCGGGCCGCGCCGACGGACGCTGATCGCGCCTGGTGACAGACTATAGAGTGCTCGCGTTTTGCTAACGTATCATCACTGTGCCCACCGTGCGTGCGTGTCAAAGCTACATTGGAGTATATTGGGCTCTTCATGATGTGCTCGCGGCCATTTCGCTAGCTTCAAAATTGCGAAATTTGGTTTACCTTGACGTCAAGGGATGCCAAAATATATGACTGGTGCAAACATGATAATTCTGACACGCGTGTCATAAAATAACATGACAACATACCACACTAGTTAGTATGAGGCACCGATTACGAGCATGTTGGGTGTAGCGCAATCAATGCGGTTGATATAGAGCGCGTATGCAGTTCCCGACCCGTCAACTAGCGAAGCCAATTGGTTCAGTGAAGACGAACGCGGAAGACCCTGAGCATGAGAAAGAAAGGAGCCTCCTTCGTTCTCACGGTTCAAAAGCGAAGCCGTTAAAGTAATTGCCGTTCGGGACTAGAAGGAGAAGGCTTACTCGGAAAAGCGTCTAGCAAGAGGCAGGTCAGGCGTCACAGTCTGAGTTTGAGTCATTGTTGGCAGGCACGCGTGTCATTGAGAATGACGCGGGGACGTGACCACTTGGCTGACCGAGTCATAGTGGCAGCAGGGAAACGACCATAATCTCCCCCGCTGTTGTTAGGATGCCGGGGCGCCTTGCTGTCGCATGCACACCTGGTAAGCACACGGAGCCCAACGGTGTACCCACCGCTCTTAAGAAGGCTTCTAGGAAGCAACAATAATGAGAGAACTGGCGGGGCTCGAGCATGAGAACGGCTGCCGACAGAAGTCGGCCGACGGAGGCAGTACGGCCTGGCATGGGAGAGAGTGTCACACGCGGAGAACGTATCCCTTTGCATGTTTCATTTGGTAACGTGGTTTTTACAAATGTAGTGCCTTTTATGAAAGTGTTTCCGCGATTGGTTGTGATGATGCGAGTCCCAACATGTGATTGGTTTTTGTGAAGACTCTTTGTTCAACCAAGGGTTGAAAAGAGGATGTCTGAATTTGAAATGAGAGCGGATCTTCTGGCTTGGACTCGGGCAGTAGCCTGAGGCCGCAATAAAGCGTCTCTTCACCGGACTACGGCTCTTCTTTCGCGCTGCCACAGTGCACTCGAGTCCTCGACGGGACCCATTCCGAACCTCAAATATCTTCCCTCCTTAGCTAGTGTTGAAGCTAGTCGAGGAGGAGGAAATTAGCTACACTCATGGCGTGCTTGCGGCCGTTTCGCTAGCTCCACATATACTAAATTAGGTATCACATGACGTGAATAGATAACGAAGGTAAACGATGCATTCAAACACAATAATCATGACACGGAAGCCATATATGGCATCAATCACCTCCACCTCGTATCGTTGTGTGGATTTTAAATTGGTATATCGACATTTCTACTACGTGCTTCGCATAGCATCGATTCCCAATGAACGTGGGATCTGACAATTTTGTATTGAAGGAATCCAGTCATCTATGGGCACTGTTCGCGTTTGTGTACCAGGACCGGCGTTTGCTTGCGTTATCGAGTCTCGCACAAAATACACTATGCGCTTGCCCTAGAGTACCACCACCGCTCTTGTGCCTGTTTTTCTCGTGCACTTGCTCACTCTACACATTGTTCAGTTTCTTGTTTCTCGAGCAACAGCTTGGAGCTACATTTCGCCGAAACTATTCAGGTTAAGTGTGGTTGAGGTCATGTTTGGAAATCCTCACTGCTGTTAGATTCTATTTTCGTGCAGAATTGTAGCCCTGGTGCTGCCGCACACGTAACTTCCAGTTAGATATGCGCTTCATAAATTATTTTTCTTCCAGGTGATCGCCTGTACGTCGACATGGTCTAGGAGAGCAGTCTTCGCCTCATCGAGGCAACGTTTATGAGTTATTATTTGGGTAATGTCAGTGACTACGCCGTCGGCAATGTTAAATTCAACTTCCTAGCGTTGGTGTTGGAATCTTTGCCATCAGCGGTGCTCCCTTGTGAAGCCAACATTCCTGTTTAGGACGTGGCGGTAGATCAACCTAGCATTTTACACAAATTATGGTACACGCAAACACAGTTTCTGTCGATTTTTATGAAGAAACATGTACATATGATACGAGTAAATGGACATATCCTAAAATTTCTAAAATTGTTGCGTTTGGCAGGGCAATTTGGATTATTTTCCAAATATCTGAAGTATGTGCTTATGACAGTCAGATTCATGTTATGTCTAGCTTGGGAAAAAGCTCGTATGTTTCAAACCTTTCAGATAATTAGCAAACGCAAACGCAACTTTCATGGTGCAACGCATTCTATTTAGGGTATCGGAAACTTATTAATTTTATTTTTCTTATTTCAGCACGCATATCGTCTTTTGTCCATGCTTTTACTAATCTATCACACAAGGTGTTTGAACATTAACATTTTCTTTTTGTGGCTGAGCTAAGTGCTTAGTAATCAAGTGCTGTTTTGCTCATTTTTGACACGTTTTGCATTTTGTTTTGCATTTTTTTGTCGTTAAACTTTTTAGGTATAGCTTTTTTTTTCTTTTTTTCTGTTGTTTGTTATCCATGTATTTGTGTGGCGGCATTTTCACTTTCGATACTTTGCAGGTGAAAATACTGTTTTATAAAAATACTGTTTTGTTTTATATGAAATACTCTTTCCAGTACTTCACACGCTGTATGTACTGTTCAAGACAGATCTCTTAACATTTCTTTTATTTTTCCCACAATTTGTAATCACAGTTTGTTACTTGCGTTTCTTCTAGCTTTTTCACAACTTCTTTCCGCTGCTTATGGCAGAAGTGGGTTGTGAGAAAAAGCAAGCCAGCAAAATAAATAAATAAATCCAAATTAAATATGTTGCCATCCGGGAGTCCATGTCTAGCTTAATTGCGTTAGCACCACTTAGCACATGTTTTTCCATCAAACCCACACTCTAAGGCAAAAAGGTGTTAAAGGGTGTGTGGCTCGTCCTTTTGGGGACAAATGGGGCTGCCACAACCATTCATTTTTTTAAGATCTAATGGCACCGGGTATAACAGTTAGTCCCCACAGATGAGCTCAAGGGACTAACATTTCTCTGATCAGTTGAACGAGGCGTTAGATAACAACAAAGTTGCCTGCGCGCTCCTTTTTGACTGCAGCAAGGCTCTCGATAGTGTTCATTATACCTTGTTATTAGATAAACTTTTCCACTTAGGGTTTAGGGGTACTTTCTGGTCTTTGTTGGCAAATTTCCTCCAAGACAGGCGTCAACTTGTAGCCGTTAAAAAATCTCACAGCGCGTTCCAAATCATCACAACTAGCGTTTCACAGGGAGTGATTCTTAGTCCGATGCTTTTCGATATTTTTGTAAATGACCTTCACAGCCCGATACCGGTTTCTCTATATCAATACTCCGACGATACGGTGATTGTGACGAATGCTAACAACTTCTATTAGGCGATTACTCTTCTTTAGTCAGCTGCCACTAGAGCCATGGATTGGTTTCGAGATAACCTTATTATTATGAATGTGTCTAAAACTAATCTACTGTACCTCCATAATACATTGAAGAATGTAACTCTTGACTATTCTTTCATTTTGCATTGTTCTGATTGTTCATTCTGCTCTTGTAGACCATTACAGTATTCATCTGTTGTGAAATACCTTGGCTCATACATTGACAGCGATCTTTCCTGGAATAGACATCTCGCCTATGTTTGCAAAAGACTTCGCGCTGTGTCATGTCTGCTATATAACATAAGATACAACATTCCGTTTCCCGTACGTAAGATGGTCGCACACGCTTTAGGGTACAGTATACTGCGTTACGGAATAACCATTTATGGACACTGTGCTGTCCGATGAAACATTAGAATAAATAAAATACTGCGTTTGATGTTAAAAAATATATCTTACGACCCGAACATGACTTCTGACAGAGACATTTTCAAAACGCTGTTTATGCCGAACTTCAATGATCTGGTAATTCAAACGGTTGTTTTAAAACATTTCTGCTCCAAAGAAATCCTGGTTCCGTATGTTACTTCTCGTTCTTTGGAGGCCTAAGGTACGTTACTGGAGGCCGCGGTGTTCAACAAAGTATGGAACTAGAACACAAGCCCATTGCGTTTCAACCTATTTCAATGTACTACCCCCCGCCTTTTTGAACAAAAACAAAATACAAATTAAAGAAACTGCTACGGCGTATCTGTCGTGCATGTCGTGTGTTATTTCATATACACTCATTTGCAAGCATATAGCTGCACAATCATCCAGTTTGGTACATTGCATAAAAAACATTTGCTGTAATTTGTTCTTTTTTCCTTTACACCTTTTCACTTTCAGTTGTTGCAACTATTGTATAATGCTTGTGAATATTGCTTGTATGCCCTGTTGTTTCTAATCTTATATGCACGTTGTTTTTTGTCCTATCAACCCTCTTAGACATCGAAATACAGTATTTTAATGCGTACGGTTTGTTTTACTGTCTGCCAGTCTCTGCCACTCAAGCCACCAGATGGCTTTGGCAGGCCTGACCACGTGTACTGTTTTATTTGAAGAAATAAAACGTACTATCGTTATAATAATAATAATAATAATAATAATAATAATAATAATAATAATAATATTAATATTATATTTATTATATTATTATTATTATTATTATTATTATTATTATTATTATTATTATTATTATTATTATTATTATTATTATTATTATTATTATTATTATTATTATTATTACTTAAACCGCACATTCTCACCTTAATGAGTAACCGTTAGTCCCACAATCCACCTCAAAGGACTAACATTTAGTCCTCACAGTTGCACCTTGCCGAACGAACGGTTGATTCACTCAAATACTCCAAACAAGTGAACCTTTTGTGTCAGTTCAAACATTGTTTTTTTTTTCCGCCAGGCCTTATAATTTTTCCGCCTGTTTTTGTTTTTCTGCGCAGTGAGCAACAAATTGCGCAAAAAAGAACACGCGAAAAAGCTGTTAGCCACCTATGTGTAACTGCTTTCGCAGTCACGGCAACAACAAAAGACAAAAGGGAGACATCGAAATCTTTGGTTTTTCTGTATTCACATGAAGTTTCTCCATTCTTTAGGGAGAATTCGAGATGAAGTGTAGAAGTCCAGTCTCGTTGTCAAATCTTGTTCACTCCTTGGGGAGCTCCTCCAACAGAAGCGATAGATGACAGGCATTGCAGACGCCAGCGCACGCCGCCTTCTGCCTGTTGTGTTCCCACAGCTGCACGTACAATAATATAGTAAATATGATTAGACACACGTGACAGAAAGTGAAGATGCACGCATATAACAAGTATGTGCTCGCCATTATAAAAACAAGCGTTAAAATATGCACACAAATAACTTTACCTTCACAAGTCGCACAATCCTTCTGAAGCTGCTCTGACGAAAGAGATGGATGACAGGCATCGCAGACGCCAGCGCACACAGTCTACAGCACCGTGCGTGCTCACGGCTGCACAATAAGTATGTAAAATAGTGAGTCACACGTAACAGAGGAAGAATACAAATGCATATGAGAAATACGTGCAAGGTGAAATGCAAAAAATACGTGAGTTATGCCATGCTATTAATTTCACCATGATATCACACATCGTCAAACACTCATTTCGATCCGCGTAGCGCAACAGCTTAGGAGCGGCGGCCGCAGCCACAACTCCGCAAACCACCGTGCCCCGCTAACAAGTCGGCGAGTCCTAAGCAAGCGACGTCGTTCAGCTCGAACAATCGTATGCGAGACCAAACACGGCACTTCACGCGGAGTGTCTGCGTCCCGCGAACTTCGAACAGGAGAGTGAGCGTTCGCTTGGCCGCCGCCATGAACAGCGCCGAGCTGGTTTGAAGCTAGCGCCGAAAAAATTGACGTTAATGCGGCCCTTTTCCACAAACTCGAGCGAGTGCAGCCACAGAACACCTAGCAGATTAGAGAACGGAAACTAGCTTTGGGCCGTTGCATAAAAATAACATGCAAATACGTAGCGGCGGCGTACTAAACAGACGCATTTTTTCGCTGCAGGTGGGGAGGGATGCTGGGGCTGGTTCACGCTGCTCACTTTCTCCGTGTTTTTTTTTCGTAGCTAAATCGCACTTCGCGTCTCTTATTATCGCCAGGCGACCTAGCTGGCCTCCACTGGCAAAAACAACTTCAATCAAGTAAGGTTTGCATCGTTTATTGCTAATGTCCAAGCCCGTGTAAGCACTGTATACGGCCAGGTCCGCAAAAAAACAAGTCACTCATACATATCGAAAGCTCTCAACCCATGCGTAAAGACTCTTGAACGCTAACAAGCATATGCATATAACTGAACATCGAGATCGGTGAATCAATGTCACTCTCATTGTGTGTCGGCGCTCGAGTTTAATAGCGTGGCTTCAGGACAACGGTCCGATTTTGTTGTCAGATGCGGCGCTTGTCCTGTAGCGTTGATCTTGAAGTGAAGTGAATGCATAATGCAAAATCGGGAAGGGAACTGGCACATTGCCGACAGATAGCTCGCGCAGTGAGATCAATGAAGTTTTGCCAAATTTGTTAAATAAGCTATTGTGGATGCGTGCATTTCTGAATCTTTCTAGTTAAGCAATGCTACATTCAGTACTTCACAATTCTGCAATGTCGCGTCGTGTCGACAGGGTAGGCACTAGTTTCGATTCTCAGTCGTGAGTCCATATCTTAGGTAACATATATTTAGGTGATGGGTCGAAAAAATATTTCAGGCTTGCTACATCTAGTCTTAGAGCTAAGGTAAACAGTTACTGCAGATTAAATTTCTCGTCACAGGTAATGACGGGTCTGCAGAGTATGCAGCGAACATGTATGCTAAAGGAACACTTATGAGGTGTGTGCTAACAGATCGAAAAGGCTCAATTCTAATGAAATAAGCTTTAGGCGTGCATTGTAATTTTTTTGCTTGTACACCATTGTTGGTGCTCTAACAGTTCACTATCTGCTCAGCTTTGAGCACAATCTCTTTTTTGCAAAGACATATCGATAGAACTTGAGCACTCTCTTGCAAGCAACCACTCCTGAAATAAATTTGTGGGACTTGATGCGAATCTGTCCGAATACTGGATCAACGTAGGTCACAATAATTACACACTTGTTGTGTTTACTTTTTCAGTATACTTGTGCTTGAAAGCTGAAGTTGTTTTTTCTCTTCTACTTTTAGAGGTTAGGACTTGAAATACTTGCTATCTTGCGTTGTAACTGTGGTTAAGTCAAAATCATGTATGTTTCAACTACCTGTCCAATTTCCTAGATTTTTTTTTATCACAGTAGCGTACAGAATTTAACTTCATAGTGGTCGACACTATAGCTATGACAACTTAATTTAAACAGAAGCAGATGTGCTCAAAGAAATCTGGGACGCTTCTCCGCTATATGAAAAAAAAACAGTACTACTTGCAATGAACACAATCTTGCTCTTCACGACAGCATTCACATCTTTCAGGAAGCTGTGCTGCAAGTGCTCATCACCTAATGTTTTTTTTTTTATTTTATGTTTCCATTGAACATATGTGCAAAGCTAAAGCAATTGAGTGCAGCCTATGAGCTGAATACAGTTAATTAAGACAAAACAGTTCTTGGTGTCGTTCGTGAAGTGCCACAAGGCACAACTAAATTTGGAAAGCCTTTTAAAGCCCCTCACTGCAGGGGTGTTCATTTTGCAATCAATAATTTCTGAAAATTCACATGCCAACAATGAAGTGACCGTGAGTAGTACAGTAGTGGGCAAACTTAGACTGATTCCGGCTTCAAGGGGTTTAAACAAATGACATTGTTGTCTCGCACGAGACAAGACTGTTTGTCCAAAAATTTGCTCTGACGCCTCATGTTAGCAGATTTTTTACATTTTCAAGCTTTCATCTTTTAAGGGTCAGTTTAGTTCACCTGCACCAATCGTAACAGGTTCACAGCTGTGCACGAGAACTTAAGAAGTTGAACAGCGCGAGTTCAGAAGTGCAGCATCACATGTGAATGACAAGGTGCCAACAATGTGGAATCCTAATTTTTGTTTGCTTAAGTTAATTAGGTGCAAACATCTAATCAAAACACGCCGCATTTGTAGAGGTGGGTACAGTACCTACGTATATTGCTATTTTGTTTTTTAAGCTGTGCGTGCGGCTGCACCAAACCAGTGCCGTCTGAGCAGGAAGTACAGGAAAGTCATTAATTAGTTTTTGTGCTGTACCTCTCTTGCGCATTGTGAATTGAATGGCACGATTTAGAATATGCCAATGCTGCGCCACTGAAACGATGGGCGAGGTGCAGCACTTTGTAAAATGGATCATGTGATGCAGGCGAATCGAACAAACCCTTAGGCGCACAATCGTCTTAGAGTTTCACCCCCATCGAAATTTGGCCACTGTGGCTGGGATCAAACAGTGTGTTGTTAAGCTCAGCAGTGCCACGCAATCTAACTAATAGTGTTACAGCTTTTTAACATGTGTGAAGTGTAGATTCCATTCCAGGGTAGACAGCCAATGCTTGTGGCCAATCTGAAGCACCCTCCACGGTATTGTCATGGGGTCGTGACGTGGACGAATGGAGCAGACTGCGAATCGAATAATAAATTGTTTATTTTGGCGAAGCTCTGCCCAGTAAACGGAAAGTCAAACTACAGTAGAAGTATTGGTCTGATAGCGCCGAACGGAGCGTCGGCCGACGATCAACAACTGACAAGAGGCGAAGTTCGTCGGCATTTATACTCTTGCCTTCGAATGTTCTAGCGTTTTCGCTGCTGGTGACGGGCGTTCCAGAATTATCTGTAGTGTTTGCGGAGTGAACGGCGTCTTATCGAAATTATCTACTACAGTCCCGAAGCTTCGCGAAAACTGCAGGCGTGGTTTGCGCCGAGAATTGTGTAGTGTATTAGGGCGATAACAAAGCTTGAGGAATGAAACGTAGCATTGCCCCCCTCTGAAAAAGGCATCGTCCCGATTCTTTAACTAAAGATGAAGGTACAATAATTATGCAAGAAAGTACAATGAATGAATTACGATACAGCAATAATACAAAAGACACTGTTCGAGTATGTTAACGTGCCAGTAACGGCTTGAGGAGCGCGACATGGACGACTTCAGGTCGCGATCGGCGCCGTTGCGAGTTCGCGATAACGTCGGGGCGGCCTTGTAATGAAGTGGGCCGAGACGTCGAACCACCCTGTATGGTCTGAAGTACCATCGCAGAAGCTTTTTATTGAGTCCACGTCGGCGTATTGGTGTCCACACTCAAACACGTTGACCGGGCTGGTATTCCACGAAGCATCGTCGAAGATTGTAACGGCGGCTCTCGATCGTCTGTTGATTCTTGAAACGGAGACGCTCGAGTTGTCAGGCTTCTTCGGCGCGTTGAAGGTACTCACTCACATCGAAATTTTCTTCGTCGGTGACGTTGGGTAACATGGCATCGAACGTCAATGCCGGGCTCCTTCCGTAGACCAATTTGTATGGAGATATTTGCGTCGTCTCGTGCACCGCCGTGTTGTATACAAACGTCAGGTACGAAGCGATGGCGTCCCACGTCTTTTGTTCGACATTGATGTACATTACCAGCATGTCGGCAATCGTCTTGTTTAGCCGCTCGGTGAGGCCGTTGGTCTGTGGGTGGTACGCCTTCGTACGGCGGTGACTTGCCTGGCTGTATGCCAAGATTGCTTGAGTTAAGTCAGCAGTAAATGCCGTTCCTCTGTCGGTGATGAGGACTTCCGGGGAGCCGTGGTGTTTCAACGAAGAACTTAGCTACCGCGGATGCACTGCCTTTGGGCAGAGCTTTTGTCTCGGCGTAGTGGGTTAGGTAGTCGGTAGCTACCACGATACACTTTTTTTCCGAAAACCGACGTCGGGAACGGCCCCACTAGGTCCATAACAATCTGCTGGAATGGTCGGCGAGGTGGTTCAATTGGCTGCAGAAGTCCCACTAGCCTTGTCGGTGGTGTCTTGCGTCACTGACAGTCCCGGCATGTTTTCACATAACGGGTGACGTCAGTGGTAAGACGTGGTCAGTAGTACCTTTCTTGTATCCACGCGAGCGTGCGAGAAACACTGAGGTGTCCTGTCGTGAGATCGTCGAGCAGGGCCTCCAGTAGTTTTGGCCGCAGAGCTTAAGGCACCACAAGAAGGTACTTGGCTCGGAGCGGTGAGAAGTTTTTCTTTTGAAGAAGACCGTTTCGCAAGAAGAACGACGCGAGTGCGTGCCTAAATACCTTCGGGACTTCGGCGGCCCTGCCATCGGGGTATTCTACTAGGGCCTCAAGTTCCGGGTCGGCCCGCTGTCGTTCAGTGAAGTCATCGGAAGTTATCGTTCCCAAGAAGTAGTCGTTGTCCGCGTCGTTGGGCGTTGGTTTGTCGACAGGCGCACGAGAGAGGCAGTCGGCGTCGGAGTGTTTCTTGCCGGATTTGTAAACGACGGTAATGTCATATTCTTGAAGTCTAAGGCTACATCATGCGAGACAACCTGAAGAGTCCTTCAAGGTAACTAGCCAACACAAGGCGTGGTGGTCGCTCACAACTTTGAAGGGCTTGCTGTAGAGGTAGGGACGAAATTCTGACGTAGCCCAGATTATGGCGAGGCACTACTTTTCTGTTGTGGAATAATTGGCTTCTGCTTTCGATAGCGATCGGCTGGCGTAACTAATAACCCTTTCAAGACCGTCAGCCCTCCGCACAAGAACAGCGCCGAGACGTACACGCTGCTTGCGTCAGTGCGTATTTCTGTCTCGGCGAATTCGTCGAAATGGGCAAGTAACGGAGGTGTCTGGAGGCGATGTTTAAGCTCCTGGAAAGCGTGTTCCTGTGACGTTTACCACTTAAACTCTACGTCGGCCTTGGTAAGGTTATTGAGTGGATCGGTGATGCGGGCGAATTTTTCACGAACCGCCTATAGTAAGCGCACAGGCCCAGAAATCGGCGCACCGCCTTCTTGTCAGTGGGCGGCGGGAAGTCAGCGATGGCGAATGTTTTCCGTGGATCGGTACGAACTCCAGACTTGCTAATCACATGCCCCAAGAACAAGATCTCCTCGTAGGCAAATCTGCACTTTTCTGGCTTCAGTGTGAGCCCGGACGTCTTGATGGCTTGAAGTACAGCTTCAAAGCGCCGAAGATGCTCGTAGAAACTCGAGGAAAACACGACGACATCGTTCAAGTACACAAGGCAAGTCTGCCACTTCAATCCTGCTAGTACCGGATCCATAAAGCGCTGAAAAGTTGCAGGCACTGAGCAAAGACCGAAGGGCATCACCTTAAACTCAAAGAGGCCGTCTGGTGTTATAAACCTCGTCTTCTCCCGGTCTCTTTCGTCGACTTCAAGCTGCCGATAGCCAGTCTTGAGGTCCATTGACAAAAAATAATTGGCGTTATGGTACCGATCAAGTGCGTCGTCTATTTGTTGGTGAGATTAAATGTCCTTTCTTGTGATTTTGTTCAGGCGGCGAGAATTAACGCAAAAACGTAGGGTCCCATCCTTTTTCTTCACTAACACCACGGGAACGCCCATGAACTCTTGGACGGCTAGATGATGTCATCCCGCAGGGAGCATTTTATCAACTTGTGTCTTCATGGCCTCGCGTTCTCGCGTCGAAACCCTTTACTGACTCTGGTGGAGTGGTCTGGTATTTTCTTCGGTTATGATTCGATGTTTCGTGATTGGGGTCTGCCAAATTTTTGATGACGACGAAAAGCAAACTTCGCACTGCAGGATCAGGGCCTTGAGTTGTTCTTGCTTATGTTTCGGAAATCTGGGATTGACGTCAAAAGCTTTGGTTGGGGCTTGGTTCCTCTGAGCAGCTTCCGCAGAATCGGCGAGGGCGAAAGCACTGGTGGCTTCCACAATTTCTTCGATGTATGCGACCGTCGCTCCTTTGTTCACATGTTTGTACTAATTGCTAAAATTCATGAGCATAACCGTTGCTTTGTCTCCCCACAGCTCTTCAATTCCTCTTGGGACGAAAATCTTTCGGGTGACCAGCAGATGCTGACTGTCTTCAACGACGCCTTCCAAGTCAGGTGATTTAGAAGCACCGACTGAAATAATGACGCTGGAGTGAGGCGGAATGGTGACTTGTTCTTCCAGGACATTCTAGGTATGATTTCTTGACCACGTTCGTGGTGGTAGTGCTTCTTCTGTTGATAACGTTATCGACTTTGTTCTTAGGTTCAAGACAGCACCATGGAGGCATAAGAAGTCCATGCCAAGGATGACATCTTTCGAGCGACGTTGTAGGACTACGAAGTCTGCAGGTTGAATACGTCCGTTAATGGTGACTCTCGCTGCGAAGATTTCTACTTGCGTTACGACATGACTTCCGGCTGTGCGGATTTCGGGGCCTTCCCAAGTTGTCCTGACTTTCTTCAACTTCGTGGCGAATGACACTCTAATAACGGAATAGTCGGTTCCAGTATCGGCGAAAGCAG
Source organism: Rhipicephalus annulatus (assembly GCA_013436015.1). Lineage (NCBI taxonomy): Eukaryota > Metazoa > Arthropoda > Arachnida > Ixodida > Ixodidae > Rhipicephalus > Rhipicephalus annulatus. The sequence continues at coordinate 242,795 of WOVY01001284.1, read as the reverse complement.
TCACACTGTGGCCGTCGATAAACGTTGAGGTCGCTAGTTCACCGTCTCGTGTTACAGTTAGGGCGTGGCGTCGGGTCACGGCTGCGTTGGCTTGTTCCGCTGCATCCATGTTGCGTCGTCAGGTTACCTTCGGTAAGTGAGGTTTCGTCGTCAAGACTTTGCCTGGTTGGCGTGGTATTCTGAAAGCTCCATCGCGGCGTCATCGTCATTGGAGGATCTTCGGTAGTTCGTCGCAAAGCAACCGCACCTCCATCGGTTGCTGCCCTTAGTTTCACGAATACGGGCTAGGAGACCGACTCCGCGTTGTGCCAGAGTACTGCCGGTGGTACAGTGACATGCGGTGGCTGGGCGACGGTGAACGGGAAGGACTTCGTGGTGTCCACTGAGTCCCTGTCAGGTAGTCGGCGATGTCACGTGGTAGTTCCCCTGGCTGCGGACGTGGGGCATCGACGTCGAAGCCACGCAGTCCCATCTGTCGTTACTGGCAACGGAGGTAAGTGTTCCCGGCTTCGCCGCAGTGGTAGCACAGTGGGCGTTGGTCAGGGGTGCGCTAAACGATGGTTTTCCTTGGCGCACTGCGCTGGCCCGCTTGGGAACGGTAGGTCGTCGGTGGGGGTGGTGGCGGCGGTGGCATCTGGCGACAGAAGTGCGATGAGGCGGCGTTTTGACGTGCACGTGAAGGAGGGGCGGGGGGCGGGCTGCAGCGGCATAGCTCATGACTCGCAGCTGCGGCTCTTGAAGCTGAAGAACGCCGCGTGTGGTAAAAAATTCACAAATACACCATTACGTGTGTGAGGTTCGAGATGACCTGTTGTTGTGGACATTCAGGTGTTTCAACGTGCTTGTAGAGCGCACCTTCGGAGGTAGTCATCCGGTCATTGCATGGCAGTCTGGAAAAAATTAATATCACCAGATATCAGTGCGTGAAAACCTTGCATAAGCAATGCATGAAATTTTTCAAAGTAAACATATAAACTCAGTTAAGTAGTGAACAGCAGTATTTTATACATATATGTATTGGCACCTCATAACAAGTGTATTACTCAAGGCTGCTTCTTCACAAGGCATCACATGTAGCAGGTTTCTTGCCCAGTGTACACAGCTGCTTTCATGCCAGGTGGGCCAGGAGGCTGTGGCAGAAAAACAAGTATATCTGATTCATGTGGCGCTTTCTTTGTCGCACTATAGCAAAACTACACCCAAAATAATGTGGTGTTTTTCAAGTGCGACAGCAGTATACTATAGACTCGTAGGTTATTTGCACTAATATATAGGCTAGCTACGAAGACACATTCGAGGCGACAGTGATTTATTTGCCTTCTTTCATCGCAATGGCTTGGTTGGTGTTACCTGGTGATAAAATTTCCGAATTAACAATTGAGACAGCAACTCGTTCCCACGTGAAGCGAGCCGCAAGTAGCGCACGCTTTTCTGGTGACAGATTAAGACAAAAAAATTAATATTGCAATGCGCTGCTAGAATGGGACGCCTGCGCAGTCATTAGCAAAAACGTACATATGTTGAAATGAATCTAGCCTAGCAAGCAACCTTCCTTTAAAAACTTAAGTGGTTTGTACTCACCGGCCCGGGCTTGCAACGGGCGTTCATCCGACGAAAGCCCCTTCGTTGTCCGGAAGTCACTTGAATTCGTTTGCGAAAGCATTTGAACGAGTCAAAATAAACAGAATGAGAAAGAGTGTGTCGGTCGGCAGAGGCTCGAAATATTTACAGCGAAACGAAACAGTCTGAGACACATCCGAACGTACCGCGAGCCGGTACCTGCCGTCGCAACCGTTGGCCGCTGTATATTGTCACAGTGCAACGCGAACAAAAGATGAAAGCTGCTTACGGCAGCGAAAAGGGCACATTGAGGACCAGCTGTACAGCAAAATGCCTGCTTCGTTGTCGTCCCGAAAAACCACCTGACCCACTAGCTGGAATCTACAAAACATTCCTATCATCGTTGTTTTTCATATAAACACGTGTCACTTGCCCCTCCTTATAAGAGCATCGCCCCGATGCTGATTCAGACCCACAGTATTTTTTAACGTGCAGTCAGTCACTCACATACGGCTTCATACGCACTACGGTAACAAGTTCAGGCTGGTGCTGGCGACGCCTTGGGCATTGGGGACTGTCGGAGATGACATCGTAGGTGACGTCACTTAGCTGGCGCGATACTCGGTATGGCCCGAAATATCGCCTTAGCAGCTTCTCGGACAGTCCACGTTTTCGTACGGGTGTCCAAACCCTCACTCTGTCACCGATTTTGTATGTTACAGTTCTCTGGCGAGTATTGTAGCAGCTTGCGTCGTAGTCTTGTCGCTGGTGGATCCGTAAGCGGGTGAGCTGTCTGGCTTCTTCCGCACGTTCAGTGAACACGTCAGCGCCTGTGTCGGTAGCGTCCCATTCATATGGCAACATCGCATCCAGCATAGTCCGTACCTTCCGTCCGTGAACCAAGTTGAATGGAGTCATGCGAGTCGTCTCTTGTTTAGCCGTGTTGTATGCGAACGTGATATAGGGTAAAATTTCGTCCCAATTTTTATGCTGGACATCCACGTACATCGACAGCACGCTTTCAATCGCCTTGTTGAGGCGCTCCGTTAGTCTATTCGTTTGCGAATGGTGCGCAGTGGTCTTACGGTGAGTCGTTCCACTAAGCATCAGGACGTGGTCTAAAAGAGCTGCCGTAAATGCTGTTCCGCGGTCTGTGATCACGATAGTCGGGGCACCGTGGCGTAGCACAATATTTTCTATGAAAAATCTCGCCACTTCCACTGCGGTGCTCTTTTGGATAGCTTTTGTTTCGGCATACCTGGTTAGGTAGTCTGTTGCGACTATAACCCAGCGATTCCCTGCAGTAGAAGTAGAAAGGCGTCCCAAAATATCCATTCCTATTTGTTCAAACGGTGTACGTGGAACCTGAACTGGTTGCAGGTCACCGGCGGGTCTCTTTGGAGATGACTTGCGTCGCTGGCAATTAAGGCAAGTGTGAATGTCATGCTTGACGGCTGTTGTGAGTCGTGGTTAGTAGTATCCCTGCTGTACTCTTGCCATTGTGCGATTGTAGGCCCGTGTACTCAGATTTGGGTGCACGTTAAAGAACCCCAGGTGGTCGAAATTTCCGGAGCCCTCCACTACGGCGTCTCTCATAATCATATGGTAATTTTCGGACGTTAAACCCCACAAATCAATCATCAATGCCATTGTGCGAGCAGAGCCTAAATGGCCAGACGTCGGCTCATTGTGACATACTTCGAGCTCTTCAGTTCAAAGGGGTGCAGGAATAACGAGCAAATAGGGAGCTCCGATGGATGAAAAGTTTCTTTTGTAGAGGACGCCAATGCGTAAGCAAAGAGACGATAATGTCCTTGCAAAGACTCTAAATGCCCTCGAAGAACGTCCGTTCACGTAATTAATCAAATCAAGCAATTCAGGGTTCCTTCGTTGTTGTTGAGCAATCGTGGACGCGTCGAGAACACCAATGAAGGCCATATCGTCGTCGTCAGAAAGAGAAGCTGACTGTACTGGTGATCGAGACAGGCAGTCGGCGTCCGTATGGCGCTTCCCAGACTAGTGTATGACCGTCATATCAAACTCTTGTAACTTCAGACTCCACCATGCTAATCGGTCGGTTGGATCTCTTAAATTAGTCAACCAACAGAGTGAATGATGGTCACTTATAACTTTGAAATGGTGGCCATACAAATACGGGCAAAATTTCATAACTGCCCAGACCACGGCGAGGCATTCTTTCTCAGTTGTTGAATGATGGGCCTCAGCGCGTGTTAGCGTTCTGCTCGCGTAGGCGATCACTCGTTCCATGTCTGCTTGCCACTGCATAAGCACAGCTCCGAGGCCTACATTGATTGCGTCAGTGTGAAGCATTGTTGGCGCTGCTCGTCGAAGTGAGCAAGCACTGGAGGTGTTTGAAGACGTTGGCGGAGGTCATTAAACGCTGCTTTCTGTTCGTGGTTCCAATCAAAGGTGGCATCGTCTCTAGTGAGGCGAGTTACCGGCGACGAAATCCGTGCGAAGTCGGCGTTGAACCGGCGAGAGTAGGCGCATAGGCCCAGAAAGTGCCTGACAGCTTTCTTATCGCACGGTACTGGGAACTGTTCGATGGCCGCAAGTTTTTCGGGATCAGGTCGAACACCGGTGCAGCTGATGACATGACCAAGAAACAGCAGTTCTTCAAAACAAAAGTGGCATTTCTCTGGTTTCAATGTGAGGCCTGCGGAGCGTATGGTTCATAAAACAACTGCTAGCCTCTTAAGATGCTCGTCAAAAGTTGGGGAAACACTATGACGTCGTCTGGATAAACTAAACAGGTCTTTCATTTTAACCCCGAAAGTACAGTGTCCATGAGCCTTTGAAAAGTAGCGAGCGCTGAGCACAGACCGAAGCGTAGAACTTTAAATTCATATAAACCATCCGGCGTCACAAAAGCGGTTTTTGCCGATCTCTTTGGTCTACATCAATCTGCCAATATCCACTTCTGAGGTCCATTGAAAAAAAGTAGCGAGCGTTTCGAAGCCTATCTATCGATGGAGTCATCAATACGTGGAAGCGGATACACATCTTTCTTAGTCACTTGATTCAGCTTCCTGCGACCCACGCAAAAACGCAGGGTACCGTCCTTTTTCTTAACTAATACTACAGGCGACGCTCGTGGGCTCTGCGATGGCTGAATCACATCATCTTCAAGCATTTTAGCGACTTGTTGCTGTATCACTTCCTGTTCATTTGGAGCTACATGACAAGAATTCTGGTGTATAGGCCTTGCTGCGTCAGGGGTAATTATTCGATGCTTTGTTAGTGGCGTTCGACGGACCCGTGATGTCGATGAAAAACAGTCCTGGAATTCAGCTAGCAGCTCAAAGAAGTCTTGTTCATTCGTCCCTTGACAACGTAGTACCAACGTCAAGATTAGGTACTGATTCTTCTTGAGGTGCTTAATCTAGGGCCGATAAACTGCCTTGGATTTTTGCAGTAGTGTCCAAGTAAGCGACAGCTGTACCCTTCGGGAGATGTCGGTGCTCAGTACGGAAGTTAGTGAGCAGCAAGTTTGTGCATCCAGCAGTGACAGTGACTAGACCTCGAGCAACTGAAATACCATGGCTAAATATAAGCGAGCTTATTTGGGCAGCAATACCGTCGCCGTCAAACGGCTTATCCCCTGCCACCGAAACAAGCGTACACGATCGTGGCGGGACGGCCACATTGTCATCCGTCCGACGCAAAGGCCCTGAACAAGAAGTATGTCTCGGCTCTGAACAATTGACCAAAGTAGGGCTGTTGTTGCGAAACGTAATGACACTGTCAGGGAAGTTGATGACGGCGCCATGTTATTTGAAGATGTTCATTCCGATGATCAGGTCTTTACAGCATGAAGCGAGAGTGACCAACGTCGCCACAAAAGTAGAGCCACCCATGTCGAGCCTTGCTGTGCACATTCCGCCAGGCATCAGTATTTGGCCACCTGCCGTCCTAGAGTGAGGTCCCGTCCACGCTGTCTTTAGTTTCTTGAGGCGTACGGCAAGGTCATCACTGATAATAGAGAAGTCAGCCCTGGTGTCGACTAAAGCTTTGACTTGCTGTCCATCCGCAAGAACGGTAAGGCCTGGGGTCACAGTTTCGTCGGTATTACGTCTTGTCGGCTTTACAGTGTCCTGAGGTGGGAGTAATGGGGGCTTTTTTTTGGTCTTGACAGCCTGCAACCTTATCCCTGAGGTCGCCGCCTTCAGTTTCCCCGGTGTAGGCTGGGTGACCTCGCTCCTCTGGTGTTGGCAAAAGTGCAGCGCTGCAACGAAGGTGACTGGGCAGGAGAAGGAGAGCGGGGTCGATGTCGGAAGACCGGCTTGTAATCAGTTATAGTCTCGTCATCATTGTTACAGCAGCCGTAATAGGTGTCGAGGTACCAGAGGTCCTTGAGAACCGACATCACCACGGTGGGATACGTAGTCGTTGGCATGTCGAATGTCAAACCATGGCCTGAGAGGGCGAGACGGATCGGCGCGGTACCAGCAATAGCGGGCTATGTGGCCTACACCTCCGCAGTTGAAACAGAGTGGACGCCTGTCGACAAAGCGCCAAGTGTCTGTTCGGGGAAGCTATGGTTGCCGTGATGACTCCTCACGTGTCGAAGGCCATGGCAGGCCAGAAGACGACTGGTCGTATAGGGGCTGGATGGGTGGGCGCCACGATGTCTCCCTCTGTGGTGGTGACCAAGGAACAGTTGCAGGTGGCGGGTAGTATGAAGGCGGAGCGGGTGGGGAGCTGCGAAGGGCGGCGGCGTACGTCATGGGACGTTGTTCGGGGACAGGATCAGCTGTGAAGAACGCTTGGCGGATTTCGTCACGGACGACTTGAGCGACAGATAGCATGGTTGTATCGACTACCGGAGTCCGCAGCCTCTGCAGTTCTTCACGAACAATCTTTCTAATCATGTCACGTAAGGAGCTATGACTGTCAAACTTCACAGCGGCGGCCTGAATTAGGGGCTGCTGCACGAGCGGTCATATTGTCGGTAGCGTTGGTGAAGGGCCCGCTCGATAGCCGACGCTTCTTTGATGAAGTTTTCTACAGTGCTTGGCGGGTTGCGCAGAAGTCCGGCGAACAGCTGCTCTTTCACGCCACGCATAGGGTAGCGCAACTTCCTATTATCCGTCATCTGCGAGTCAGCCCTCTGAAATAAACGTGTCATGTCTACGGCGAACATGGCGACCGTTTCATTGGGCTTTTGGACACTTAGCTCTAGTAGTTGGTGGGCGTGGTCACGTCTGTTGACTTTGGCAAAAGTTTCAACCATCTTCTGGTGAAAGTCGGTCCATGTGGACTGGTTGCCTTCTCTGTTCTCGTACCAAGTACGAGCGCTGTCATCGAGATAGAAGTAGGCCCGGCCGATCTTTTCCTGAGCAGACCACTGGTTGATCTTCGCAACACGGTCATAGTGGTCTAACCAGTCTTCTACATCTTCGTGTGCGGCACCACCAAAGCGTTTAAGCTCGAGCGATTGAAAAAACTTTACCTGGGATGGAGCGGGAGGACTGGTGCCGAGAAGTACAGGCTGAGGGGCTGGTGTTAGCCATTTCTAGATGTCTGGTAGAGGTTTTCTGCGAGGGGTCGGAGTCTTGAGGAATAACACGTAGCTGACGAGTGAATCGATGGACAGGGATTGCAGTAGGCACGTCCAGGCTGGATGAACGGCTCCCACTAGGAGTGTGAAGCATCGGGCAGCGTCGCGGCTCAGCACCTCCACCAGTGTCACAGTGCAACGCGCACAAAAGATGGCAGCAGCTTACGGCAGCGAAAAGAGCGTATTCAGGATCAGTTGTACAGAAAGATGCCTGCTTCATTGTCGTCCCGAAAAACCACCTGACCCACTAGTTGGAATCTACAAAACATTCCTATCATCATTCTTTTTCATATAAACACGTGTCAATATTTCAAAATGAGGGTAATGATGTCGATAGGGTGCTGCTGATTTCGAATCAGCTCGAGCAAAAACTATTACAAAAATTCAGAACGCAGCACATATTTAAGAAAAACTACATGTTAAAAGAAAAGTTGTTTTTTATGTGTAGCAGTAAAGAAAAATGTAGTACTTGATCATTTTCAAATAACACTTGGCCCCGACGAGGGCGCCTCTACAAGAAAGTGCCATGGCTTGAGCGGCGAGAGACATTAGTTGATCCACTCTGGGTGTTTGAAGCAAAAACGCGCCGCGGTTGATTTTTTCGCCACCTACAGGTGATCACTTGAACTTGAGAGTTTCTGGGGTCTGATGCAGTGCGAAAACGCGAGTGCCACGTGCAAACGCGAGTCCGTCGCCGCGGCCAACAAACGGCGCTGAGCTGCTTGCAACCAACTGACGCGAAAGCCAACTGTAATGGCGACCAACTTTCTGTGAGTCCCGACGCTAGCGAAAGCAACGACAGCCCGTGCTGGTGCACTTACAGTGCGCAAAATGCTGACCAAACTCTTTACAAGAACCCGCAACGTGTTTTCGACGACTCCCAAAACAGCGACGAGGTCTCAGCCCAATATTGTCAGCCTGGAGCTCATCGTGGCGCGGAGACAGGCGAGCGCTCGATCAGCTAGCGTGCGGGAGGCCGATGGCAATAGCGGCCGATTTCCAGGTGGTCGCAAAGCACAGGCGAACTGCAGACGCCGAAGCTGACCTTCGCGATGCATTTCGTGCGTGTGATATACAACACGATGGAGCCCGTTGCCGGCAAGCGCGATCTGCATCGCACACATGACAAGTAGAGTAGAATAAAAATGATGACCTACTTGCCTTAAAATCTAGCGCTGTTTTCTACCCTGAGTCTGACTGAAGAATATATCCGATAGGACTGTTGTCCTCCGGCCGCCATATTGGCCTTCCCAACTGTTGCTGTCGTGTGTTGGTCGTTACTATCTTGAAGCCAGAGATATAGAGCGCGGCATGTTGATGTGTAAAGACTTGCGCCAGACTTCATGGGTGCAGCGAAACGCAACAGGAGCATCCCACGCTCATCCAAGCGTACGCACAGGCACCACGTCGCACAGGCACCACGTACACAGGCACCACGTTCTTATATCGCCGAACCAGGTGGCCGTGGTCAAGCACTTCAAGCGCGATGCAACGCCAACCGACGCCGGCAAAATACGGGGAAAGAGTGAGCCAGCAGAGGAGAATAAAGAAGGAGAACGAGGGCTGGTCACCTTGGGAACGCTTTTCGCGCTGTCTGCAATCTGCGGGCGGTTCATCCCTTTGAAGCGTGTGGTTTCGCGCGGCACTCTTTCCTCTGTGGTTGCTCCTCAACGGTCTATCCGTTCATGGCGCGCGCCTATTGGGCTCCGTTACTCATTTTAGGGGCGAAGCTCCTTATGGCGTGGCTTATGCGTCCCTCGTAGTACGTAATCACCAGTAGCGCAATCCCGAAATAGGTATTACATTTGACCTCCAAGGTGGTGCCGGTGAGAGATTTCTTCTGTGCGTTGTTCAACAATAAAAATAGTGCTCAATGTACATGCCAATGGCTGCTAATGGGGAATGAGAGATAGGAGCATTCGGCTTTTAGTCATCAGGCACACTGCGATCCCTATCAGCAGCCATAGGCATGTACAATAAGCACTATTGGACAAGAATCGATTGCTACGTTATACTCCCTCGGTGTAGCCACTTTAGTTTTAGAAAGGTTTAGCGAGCGTTGAGCCGCAGGGTCATGAATACAATGAACTAGTATATACCATGAATGAATTTGAGGTGGTTAAAGGGGGGAAGCAGATACGAAGCGCAAGCCATAAGAAATAAATGTGAATCCTCCTGTCTCTCATTTCACATTAGCAGCCACTGGCATGTACATTTAGCACTATCTGACAGGAAAAGGTTGCTACGTTATACTCGCTGGGCGTAACCTCCTTGGTTTTAGAAAGGTTTAGCGAGCATTGGGTCGCAGTGCCATGAATACAGTGAACTAGTATATACCATAAACTCAAGGTGATTGAAGGTGGGAAGTAGACCCGAAGCGCAAGCCGTAAGAAAGTGCGCGTGTGCCGCCTTTCGTTTAGTCCTTGGAATGTCCACTGAATGGTGGTGCTTCTATATGGGGAGTACATGACAAAAAGATGCGAGATGGTGGGACTTGGAGTGTTGAATAGATGAACGAACGGACACACAGACAGTTGCGTGGATGGAGGCATGAACGGACGCAGGGGTGGATGCATGAATGAACGCAGGGACTGGCGCTCGAACAGACGCATGGATGGTCACACATACGGACGCATGGACGGACGAATGCTTCGCCCCACTCTCCATCATTCACTCCGTGGATATGCTGCCATTTTTTGGTTAATTTTGCCTTAGAATGCATTTTCGGTATGCGCAACGAAAACAACAGTTTTCACAGTGAATCTGTCGTTCGGATGGAGGAGTACCTATTCTGGGCTAAATTATGAAAACCGCAGCGACCCCAGTGTTCGTTCTCAGGGTTAATAGCACTGATAAACAGCCGGCCCCTAAACGCTCACGCCAGCAGCGTTCCAACGTGCTCTCGTGCTAACCAAAGCAGACACGCTTCATTTCACGAAAATGAACGTCGCAAGACCGACAATCAACGGCTACGAGCTGAGACTTGTTTAACAGAAGCATGAAACGTGTTAGGAGGGGGCGGAGTATAGGAGAGCAGAGAGACAGGGATGAACATGCGAAGTGGAGATGTGACCACCGGACTGCTAAGGCAGCGTTTCGTTTCCTCTTGTAGACGCGGGAGAAAGAGGGGGAGCGTAAGAGAGAACATATACTTTCTTAATACACACTAGAGGCAACTCTGGCACTAGTGTCTATGGAAGCTGCAACGCCTGGCGTTTCTTCGAGCATGGGAATGATGGGTGGTACACACATTTGTCTAATTTTCGTGCTTCTGGCCTGCTTTTGACTCCGCGTGTGTTCGTTTGGCTTGAAACTGTTTGCTGACGAAACAAAAATCAGCAAATGTTCAGTGGTCGCGCTTTACGGCTTTATTCTTTTAGGCTTACCTTTTCACATCGGGTCACAAAGTTCAAAAGAGTGTAAGCTTTTTTGTTTCAAATTAAAACCGAAACACAGCAATAAACGAAGCCGCAAGTACTATTCGCCACCCGCAAGTACGAAGACTAGGCAAATGTGTGTACTACTCATCATTTCATGGTCGCTGAACGATCACAGCGACAGGGTCCCCTCTAGTTAAGTTAAGGTAATTCTATGAAAGAGAAGACATGGAGGCGCGCATGAACAGTAAGGGTGGTGGCGCCACACGCCGGATTGAAGTCCGCCATAATCTGCTAGGAATTTTAAAAAATTGATGAGAAAATGAATAACTTTGCTATTCAATAAATGCATGAAGCTTCTAGGTAAAATACACAGTGACAGTTTCGCTATTGTTGAAAAGTGTGTCGTTGTTATGAAAACTTGAACCGGTCTTCTAATATACATGTTGCAATACGATGTGTCGACCTTTGCTCTTTTTTTAAGGCGTGTGTTGGCAGTATGTTAGTTGTATTGTGTGTTCCTTATTTTCCATCGCAGTATTCCTTTCTTAGTGCTCCTGCGGCACATTTATGTCACAACTTTTTTTAAGACGATTGTCTTTCTTGAGGATCTCCGACAAAATAATTTTGGTCTGTCTGTCTGTCTGTCTGTCTGTCTTTCTGTCTGTCTGTACATTTGTCTCTTTGTCCGTTCTAACAATTCTTCAAACGGCACAAAACGGCCAACCCGATCCGCAGCGCCCACCATTATTGCTCGGGGTTTAGCGTTCATAGTTGAGCAATTGTCAATTGAAAAAGCAAATATTGCGCATATCTGAGGTGCTAAAACAATATGTCTATGTTTTGTATATCTGCCTTTATACCAAAAGAGGCACACACACGTAATTCTAAGGATTGTAGCGTTTAACACGCTGCGCTGACAGTGCAACGCGATGCTCAAGAAGGTGTTTCCAACGCTTTGCTACGACGGCACGGTGGTGGCACCTGCTCGTCGCTTTGCATTCTACCCCTTATCACCTCCGTGACTGGCGCGCATCTTTCTCTGCGGCTGCGCACGCCTTCGTTTTCGAAGATAACTGCCACATGGCGCTCGTGTCTAACGTGCCTATATGCGCTTGTTCGCCTCTGTTACACGCTATAGGCACTCTAACGCAACGCCTTCAGAATACCATTCCCCGATTTTCTTGCGCAGAACATCAAATAAACGTTTCCTTCACTTTCTCTAGACGCAAGACTATCGTCTTTCGGCGACATCTACAAAGTAACGTGTAGATTCGGCCCATTTTTTGTTTCTACGTATGTGCATAGTCATGTATATCTGTGGCAAAGGTCTGGCATGTGGAAAGTCTTGTGCATCGGTTCCTTGTAACGCGATAACGCTAAATAGCTCCTTAGGTAAAAATTCTGACGTCAGCGTCAGTGTCGGCGTCGTTGATCGTGAGCGAAAAATTGTCACCTTGTGCGTGATCAGAAAGTTTGAAAGGATGCAAATAAATAAACGACAAAAAAACTCTGGGGCAAAGTGGAGATCGAACCTGGGTTCTTTGCGTGGCAAGCGAATATGCTATCACACGACCACGCGCCTGGTTGTGAATATAGCGAAAATAACTTTCTCTGCTTGGAAATTCAGGGAAAGTGTCATGCTTTGCATATACACGAGTCCTGTATACATGCCTCACAATACCACAATAAAGGCTGCAGTACTGACACATTCTACAAGTGCTCATAGACAGCAGGCGTCAGGACAAACGATTATTATATATACCACGTGGTTTAAAGCTTGTCACACGCTACGAAAGGCACACACACTACTGCAACATCTTCCCTTAAGCCATGTAGTGAGCAAAGAACAGAAAGGAAGGGAGGTATAAACTTTATTTTGTATCTGGCGTGCTAGTGGGCTGGGCACCCGCCTAGGTGTCGGCTAGAAGGTCTTGCCTTGTAGCAGCTTCCTGTTGCCGCTGGATTGCCTATAGCTGATCTTCCAGGACTGCAGTGAGCAGCACAGCCAGCGAACGCGCGCGGAGGCTGTCGGTGCAGGCCACGTTATCATTTCTGCGTTTTAATCTCTGGCATTCCCATACTATATGTTCTAAGGAAGCTCGTGCCTGACAATCTTTGCATTGAGTCGTCACGTAGATCTCCGGATACACAGCATGTAGTAGCGCTGGATTCCTATCGGATCCGGTTTGTAATTGTCGCCATTGGACAGACTGTGCCCTGTTGAGTTTATGATGAAGAGGGGGTACACACGCCTTTATAATTTATAACGTTAAGTATTTCATTGAACGTTGTCATTCGGTCCTCCACCTCCCACACATTTGGAAATTCTGATGAGGGATCAACATTAGTCGTAGCCCGAAAGTGAGTCCTCGAGATGCGTTGTGTGCCGCCTCGTTAGGGTTGATTTCTCCCGTGGTGTCGGGTATGTGAGCTCGGAACCAGAGAATGCAAACGCATCTGTCGTTTTAGTTGGTTTTGCCTGTTCAAAGATGATGATGATGAGTAGTTTTTAGTGGCGCAAGGACCAATTGATGGCCAAAGAGCGCTATTTCAATTGACTACAGATATGAACAATGATATGGTGCGTGGCTGTAAAGGGGCCTTAAAATTCCTCGCTTTAACGCGGGTTAAAACATGAAAGTAATAAAATCATCACAGTGGCGTGACATATTGTGTAGTGATAGCGGATGGCAAAATGTCATGATAATAAAACCATGATGAAGATGTAGTCACTACAGCCACGACCACTCTATAGGAGTCGTGCTACAGATGACCTAGAAATATCGGGTGAAAGCTTTGCACATCTTTTAAAAACGTAAAAAGTGTTTGCAGTTTACAAAGCGGATCCCTACCAATGAGCATCCCTGGGTGTAGAGGGAGCTGCTGTCGGTAGGGCAGTAAAAAGTGCTTTTTCCTTAAAGCATTCAGCTCATTGCACTGGACGAGAATGTGGAGAACCGTAAGGGGCTCTCCACATCTCTCATAATATAGTGAATCACCAGTAGACAGGAGAAATGAATGTGTAGAATGTGTATGCCCTGTTCTAAGCCTTGTTAGTATTACTTCTGTGTGTCGTGATTTCGATAGTGGCGGCCAATAACCTAGTTGCGGCTTAATAGCATGGAGTTTATTATCTGTGTGTTTATCCCACATGCTCTGCCAATACCCCCTGAGCTTTCGTTTTATGAAAGGTTTTAAGTCAATTGCAGAAACTGGTGTTGATCCATTGGCAGTAGTGACATTGGCGCAAGCAGCCAGATTGTCGGCCAAAACGTTTTCTTGTATTTCACGGTGCCCTGGAACCCAGCAGACAACGACATGCTGTTTTGATATGTAGAGTGTGCACAGAAGTGAGTAGAGTGACACCAGCACGGGGTTGTTGTGTTTTTTAGGAGTTTTCAGGCGTTTGACCACGCTTAGGGAATCTGTGTATATTACCGCATCTTGTAATTTTATCTGTATAATGTGTTTTACGACCGCCAGTATTGCATAAGCTTCTCCTGTGAAAATTCTTGCATTAGGATGAAGAACGCCGGCCTCGGAAAAGGATTGGCCTACCACTGCATATGACACAGAAGTGTTTGACTTTGACGCATCAGCAAAGAACTCAGGGCATGTGTATTTATGTTGTAGTTCTAAAAAGTATGTATGTATGTGTGCAAGTGGTGCGTGCTTTGTGACATTAACAAAAGAAACATCCCAGTCTATAAGCTGCCACTACCACGGTGGCATATACGTTGCAGGAGCCATCAAACTGAGTTCAAGAAGAGGCACACCTGTTTCTTTGGCCAGGCTCCTTACACGCAGCGCGTAGGGCTGCCTAAACAAAGGACGGTTCTCGAACAACCCCGAACAAGACAAATCAATAATTGTGAATAGGGAAGGATGTTTCTTGTCTGCCTTCACCTTCAAAAAGTACAAGAATGACAGGGAACATCTTTGGAGGTGTAGCGACCATTCATTCGAATCCACGTGCAGGCTCTCCACAGGGCTGGTGCGGAAAGCACCCGTAGAGAGGCGAATGCCTAGATGGTGGACAGGGTTGAGAGTTTTCAAGGCTGATGGTGTTGCCGACTGATAGATTATAGCACGGTAATCTAGGCGTGTGCGTACGAGGCTTTTATATAAGTTAATTAAACATTTCCTGTCACTACCCCATGTAGTGTGTAACAACACTTTCAAAATGTTCATTGTTTTTATGCACCTGTCTCGTAAATACTTGATGTGTCGGATGAAGGTTAGCTTAGTGTCTAGTATGAGACCAAGAAACTTGTGCTCGGTCTTCACTGACAGAGGTTGACCATGCAGGTCAATGTCGGGGTCAGGATGGAGGCCCCTCTTTCGTCTGAACAAGACAGAAGTGCTCTTTTGCGCGTTGAGTATAAAACCATTCTCGTTTGCCCATTGAGATACCTTGTTCAACCTAATTGAACTCGACGTTGGCACATTGAGATGTTGCACGATTTGTAGCCAATCTGCACATCATCGACATATATGCAGTAAAAATATTTCGTGGGAGAGACAGGTGCAAGGAATTCATTTTAAATATGAAAAGTGTGCAGCTCAATACACCTCCTTGTGGCACTCCTGTTTCTTGGACAAATACTCCAGACAAGACAGTGCCAACTTGGACACGGAATGTACGGTTGGACAGGTAGCTTTCGATTACTGTCAGCATTCTACCCAGCACACCTAAATGTGACAGGTTTCGCAATATGCCGAAGCGCCATGCAGTGTCATATGTCTTTTTCATCTCGAGGAACACAGAAAGAAAAAAATTGCTTATAAACAAAAGCGTCGCGAATTTGAGCTTCGATACGGACAAGGTGGTCAGTGGTGGACTGAGCCTCTCGAAACCCACACTGGTATGGGTCAAGTAGCCCACTAATTTCAAGGAAGTGCATCAGGCGCCTGTTAATCATTTTTTTCAAATACTTTGTAAATACAGCTTGTTAATGCTATTGGCCTGTAGCTGGAAACTGAGGCCGGATCCTTGCCTTGTTTTAGGATTGGAATAATGGTAGCTTCCTTCCAGGCTGAGGGTAGCTCGCCAGAAGACCATATCGCATTATACAGACAGAGGAGAGCTTTCTGGGTTTCAGTGGGCAGGTGTTTTAACATTTTATATGCCACAGGGTCCGGGCCTGGGGCAGATTTATTGCAGCAGGCAAGTGAGGCCTGCAGTTCAGCCAAACAGAAAGGTTCGTTGTATGCCTCATGTGTTCTGGGCTTGCGCTCTAATCTCTGTTTCTCTATTGCGGTTTTGTATCGTCGGAACGCTTCACTATAGTGTGTTGAGCTAGAGACCTGTTCAAAGTGCGCTCCGAGAGTGTTTGCCCGGTCTTCTTAACTCTCCCCTTGAGTGTTCACTAGAAGAAGCGAATGTGCTCCTCGTCCTGCCACCTTACCAACCATGCTCCAGACTCTCGACTCGTCTGTGTATGAGTTAATGCCCGATACCAATTTGTGCCAACTTTCTCTTCTCACCTGTCCGCGCGTCCTCCTTGCTTGCGACTTGACGTTCTTAAAGTTTACAAGATTCTTGGCTGTGGGCGAGTCTCTAAGCAACCTCCATGCCTTATTTTGTATTTTTCGAGCATCACGGCACTCATTATTCCCCCATGGTACTCGTCGTTTGCTTGACAGTCCACATGTTTGGGGAATACATTTTGTTGCTGCATTAACCAAGAAAGCTGTTAAGTAGCATACAGCATCCTCTATGCTCAATGCCGCCATGTCAGTCCAAGATAATAAAGTCATTTTTTGAAACTTTTCCCAATCAGCTTTGTCGCTGAGCCATTTGGGAACTTGTGAAGGACATGTATTTGTTATTGATGTGCTGATAACGATAGGAAAATGGTCACTACCAAATGGATCATTAATGACTTCCCATTTAGGTAGAGGCAGGAGTGATGGGGATATTAAGCTGAGGTCTATTGCTGAGTACGTATTGTTAGCGATGTTGTAATATGTTGGCTCTTTCTGATTCCGCAGGCACGCACCGGAAGAAAAAAGAAGCTGTTCAATCAGGCGGCCTCGAGCATCGCAGCGAGAGTCACCCCATAGATTGCTATGTGCATTGAAATCTCCAAGGAGGATATAAGGTTCTGGAAGTTGATCTATTAGGACTAGAATTCACGTTTTTCAAGATGGTAGTGTGGAGGTATGTAGACAGAGCAAATGGTCACGAGTTTGTTCAGGAGGACTAAACAAATAGCCACTGCTTCAAGAGATGTTTCGAGTAGTAGATGAGTACATGCAATCCCTTGATTTACTATAATGGCTACACCACCAGATTACGTGACGGCTTCATTCCTGTCCTTTCGAAAAATGATATAGTGGCGTAGAAAATTAGTGATCTTGGGTTTTAGGTGTGTTTCTTGTACACACAGTACTTTTGGTGACTGTTTGTGTAAAAGTTCTTGAATATCCTCAAGGTTTCTCAGTAGTCCTCTGACTTTCTACTGTAAAATTTGTGTCTCCATATTTAATGTAGTTAAGTGCTGTGTGTACAGAAACGTTGCCTTAAGATACAGGGCCTATTGGGGTCTTGTAATACGGGTTTTTTCTTTCTTGCTTCGCTCCAAAAAGCTGCGCCTTACCATCGGCGTGTAAGGCGCCGGAGGAGTATGGCTTGTGTCCATCACCTCTTCTAAGGTTGTGGATGGTGCCTGCTTGGCAGGAACGTTCATGGCAGTTTTGGACCTGACTGCATTTGCAGTGGTCCGGGGTCCAGCAGACTCTGAAGTCTGCTGGCCCTTTTGAACAGGAGGCGGAGCAGTACAGACTGCTCCAGCCAGAGGCGCTTCTGGCACAATCGCAGTCACACTTGGTGTGAATCTCGCGGGTGCCCAAAGACGTGGCACGGCGCCTCGACGCGCCACGTCGGCGAAGGGAGGTTCAGAATTATTGTGTGTACAAAAACGTTGACGTGCCTCTTGAAATGACAGGTTGAACTTGACCTTAAGTTCTAATATTTGTTTCTCTTTTTTCCATGCAGGGCATGATCGGGAGTAGGCAGCGTGATCTCCTTCACAGTTGGCGCAACCGGCTTCTGAAGTGCACTTTTCGGATACATGTTCACAAGATGTGCACTTCGCCCACCTAGCGCGCCCTCTGCACGTTTGGGATTCGTGTCCAAAGCGCTGACACTCGAAACATTGGCAAGGATTCGGTATATAAGGTCTGACAGGAATCTTGCCGTAACCAGTTTCAATAGAGTCGGGAAGGTTGCTTGTACCGAAGGTAACTATGATGTGCTTTGTTGGGATCTGTTTATTATCTCGTCTGATTATTATTCTCTGTACTTTCACTACATTTTGCTCTTGCCAGCCTTCGAGCGATTCACTTTCAGAAAGCTCGAGGAGGTCATCATCATATACGACACCACGCACTGTGTTCATCGACCTATGTGGGCCCACTTATACTGGGAAGTTATCAAATGAAACAAGTTTTGTGAGCTTGTCGTACTGATTCTTGTCGCGAACTTCTAGAAGATCGCCATTCCCCATCTTAGTTACTTTATAGCCAGGGCCAATTGAATCTGTGAGCGTTTTCGAGACAATAAATGGTGAAATAGATCGAACTGTTTTCTTTTCATTTTGGCTGTGGAATACATGATACTTGGGGAAGGTCTGTTTAGGCTGTGCAGTAAAGAAGCTGTCATCGATGCGCCACCTTTTGAGATGGCGATCAGGGAGTGCAGGAAAAGGGTTTTCCATAAGAAGCATTTTAAATTCGGCGGCGATGGTGGCCACCCACCATCGAGCCCAACAAGGGGACGCTACATGGTTGAATAGTGAACACTTGGAGACGCCAGCCGTGCATCGCCGCTATAACCGAATATAACCCTCGCCGCCATGAAATTCGGAAGTAAACAGAAAAGAGAAGATGACAGGACAGATAAAAAGTGAGAGATAAAGACGAAGATGTAGAAAGAGAAAGATAGGAAAAGGCGACTGCCGATTTCCCCTGGGTGGGTCAGCCCAGGGGTGCCGTCTACGCGAAGCTGGGGCCAAAGGGGTGTGTTGCTTCTGCCGGGGGCCCTTGAAGGTTCAATCGCCCAGCGTCAGCTCAACCCCCAGGATCCCCTTTTCCTCGGACACGGCAAAGCCACGCACGGCTAGGCGAGGAAGGGAGTCGAAACTCCCTCGTTAGCTCGGGTCCGTGGTGTCGCTACACACCAAACGCCTACTTGTGCAGGCGCCTCGGCGGGGTTGCCTGTTCTAAGAATACGCAGTGCTACAGGAGAGATTCTGTTATTTGCAAAGTTGCCTACAGCTGCCTGTGAATCGCTGATTATATAACACGCGTCAGTTTGTGATAATGCCAAAGCTATAGCTATCTCTTCCACCCTTTCAATGCGTCACGTGTGTATTGTCAGGCTGGTGCTGCATTAATTCTTGTGGTTAACTACAGCCGCAAACGAAGTAGTTTTTGTGTTTGTAACGAGCGGCATCTACGAAGACCGCTTCTTTGTTGTTTCCGTAGCTCTTTGTCATCGTCTTGGCTCTGTTCAGCCTTCTACCTGCCTTGTGTGCGGGATGCATGTTTTTAGGTAACGGAGACACTGTGAGCTCAGGCCGTACGTCACGAGGAATGTCGCATATGGTGCCAAATTGTGTGTGGTAAGTGATGCCTATTTTTTCCAGGATGCATCTACTAGTCTTGGTTTCAGAAAGGCAGTCGTACTGTGCAATGCGTTCCGCCTCTATCAATTCGTGAAGTGTAATATGTAAACCTAGCTCTAACTGCCCCTCGGTACTTGAGCTTTGCATGAGCCTTAGCACTTGTTTGTAATCGTTTCTATGAGGTTGTTTCATTTCTTTTTTCATGCTGTGAACTATCTATGGTATGCATAAGCATGCGTATTGTGGCTAATGACAAACGCGTGGATGAGCCTCATGTTATTTGCCTCTTTCATGCCACTATGCTTATTCGTAATTCTTTTGATTAGGCATATTGTTTGAAAAACCTTCGCTTCGATATTGTGTACCGTCTCCCCGTTGGTTTATTTGGCTTCTATATTACCCCAGTACCCTCATATTGTCGACAAAAGGTCTGGTGTGTCCATCTCGTGTTCTAAATTGCATTTCTGTGTAGGTATGTTTGTTGTGGTGCTTGGAAGGTCGCCCTTTTAATGTTGGTCTATATAGTAGCAGCACAGATTTTTCGGCTGAGCACGCGAAACCACTTCCTTCTAGGTATTGCTCTACAGTGGCAATCGCTTCTTGCAAACGTTGATCAATTGATCCATCGCTGCCGTAGCGCACCCACAGAGTAATATCTGCATATATTGTTTGGTGCAAGCCTTCATTTTTTCTAATTTACTTGGGAGGCCAGTTAGGAATATGGTAAACAACATAGGTGATATCACTGATCCTGGGGGGTGCATCTTCACTACCCATAGATATTTCCTCGGATTTCAGGCCTCCTACAGCGATTTTGGCTTGTCTATCCGTTAGAAAGTTCCGGATGCAATTATAAGTCCGCTCGCCTAAACCTAAGTTACTAACATGATTCAGTATGACTTGGTGGGTGACATTATCAAATGCATAAATTACATCAAGCCCGAGAATGGCTTGAGTTGGTTTGCTAGGGTCATTCGTGATCTCGTGTTTTAATTGAAGCATCGCGTCTTGTGTACAGAGATTTTTTTGAAATCCTATCATTGAACACGGGAGTACGTTGTGGTTCTCTAGGTAGTTAGTCAATCGGGTCAGTAAGGCGTGTTTCATTACCTTCCCCAGGCAGCAAGTTAGTGAAATTGGTCTTAGGATGTCAAGCTGTAGTCGTTTGCCAGGCTTGGTTATAAGCACGACGTGCGCTGTTTACCATTGCTGCAGTGTGTTGCCTTGTCTCCGGCATTCATTAATAAAGTTTGTTAATTTGCCAATAGACGTATCATGTAGGTTTCGCAGTGCTTTGTTCGTAATGGCATCTGGTTGCCGAGGTAGTATTTAGTTTGTGTAGAACTGCTCGTATCTCGGCTTGGTTCAACTCTTCGTCAAGGTCGGGATTCGGCATTCCCCGGAATGGGCGTGAGTGCACGGTGGTGCCTGGGACCTGTTTGAGAAAGTCTTTTTCTGTGCCTTTAGTGGCATGCAAAATTGTGTTCATATTTTGTGTGTGTACCGCTTTTGTGTCTTCTGGGTTTAGGAGGTGTCGAAGTAAAATTCCGCGTTTTGGCCAGGCTCATTTGGTTGTTTACGGCAGTACAGGTTTCTTCCCATTGTTGGCAATGAAGTCAAGTGTGGCTTTTTTCTTAGTGCCCCGTTATGTTTCTGCGTTTTTCATCGTTTTTGTAGCCCTTGTTCGGCTTCTCAGATATGTAATAATAGCCTACTGACCAGAATTTCAAGCTTACCTTCCGGAGGTACTCTTTTTGTTGCCTCTGAAATATGCTTCTTTAGATTAGCTGTCCATTAGTCAATGTGTGTAATGCTTTCTGTGACGCCCTCTCGCATATTTCTGAATTTAACCCAGTCAACAAACCTAAGCGGTTCGCCCATGTGTTTTGTGGGCCCCCAATAAAGTGGATTTCAATGATAGAATGATCGCTTCCACAGTCGTACTGTGTATTCAGCCATCGCCCTGATTGCGTCTTTTTTATAAAAGTACGGTCGGGTGTAGTATCACCACAGTCACTATTTCCTTGTCTAGTGGGTACTGTGGGGTCAGTGATGAGTGTTAGGCCTTCCTGCTGGGAGTCCAGTCAGAGATTCCTGCCTTTGGGGTGGACGTGTTTATAACCCCATGTACAATGAGCGGCATAAGAGTCCCCTCCGATTATTACAACTCGGACGCATGCTATAGTAAGCGTGCGCTTAAAGAGAATTAATAATCAGTGCCATGCGCATTACGGGCTATTATACACGTTTAGAATGAACACACTGTCCCCTGTTTTTCTTGTGGGTGTGATTTCATGTAGTATATTTTCTATATCGGTAACCTGTGTGCTGTGTTGCACTGCCGTGTGATCCCCGCGCACTAAAGTTGTAAGGGCTTTAGTCTCCCCCTCGGCACTGCCGATAAAGTGGTAGCCCGACAACTTAGCGAAACCATGCGTCTCCTGTAAAAATATAATATCAGGTTTTTTTTAATCTTTAAAAGATTGGGGCAGAATGGTTTTCCTGTTTCTGTAACGTCTACAACTCCATTGCCATAATAACTAATTGTTGCGTGGGTCCATGGCGGCAATTATTGCTGAGGAGACGCCGGGTTCATAATAGCTGGCTTTAGTAGCGGAGGTTTGATGATTTGTTTAAAGGGCACTATCCATTAGCTTGTAGGCCTGTAGCAGAGGGGCATTTTTCAAGTCCTGTTACCCTAGTAAATAAGCTATCTAGTTGCTGCTGGTGAACCTGCATTTGTTGTATAACTGTTTTAATTTGCTGCATAATAGCGGTTCCTCACTCTTGATTTGCCCTCTCGTGGTTTCTTTAATGTCGTTTATCGCCTAAATTTGAACTTTCACAGCTTCATCATTCTGGCTTCTTCGTAAATCTACGCATTCTTCATATTCCTCTTGACCTTTGTGCAACATGTTAGCAGTCTCGGTTTT
This sequence comes from Rhipicephalus annulatus, assembly GCA_013436015.1. Taxonomy (NCBI): domain Eukaryota; kingdom Metazoa; phylum Arthropoda; class Arachnida; order Ixodida; family Ixodidae; genus Rhipicephalus; species Rhipicephalus annulatus. The sequence goes on along the minus strand of WOVY01001284.1, from coordinate 220,711 downwards.
CTTGTGCTTGCTAGTGCCATCGTCGTTATTCTCTAAAGCTTTACGTTTTGTGAGAGGGGAATCAGTGCCCTCCTCCATACTGGTTACACTATGTTATGTTATAATTATTGCGTCATTGCACTGTAACATGCCTGTTCTGTACTTATGGATTTCTTTCCTGAATTTTTTATTCTCCTCTTTCATGGCGGCAATTCTCTGATTGTTTTGCAGAATCATTTTTTTCAGTTGTGCTAACTCTGCCTTGAGGTGGTGACTTTCTGGTCAGAAGCAGCCTCCGCCTCCGCATGCGTCCCCTTGACCGTGTCTGCCCAGCTCACCTCGAACGATGTATCAGCGCCAGGAATTTTGGGGTTCCTTGGCCCTTGACTGGAAGCGTGAATTTTACATGGAGCGGTTCCTAGACCTTCAGCGGCTCTTCCTCTCATGCGACAAACTAGGGGAGGACTCCAATATGTTGTTCCTTGCTGCGTAGGCGTGAGATGGCCTGTCTTGTGCGGCGAAGAACGCGTTCTCTTGTTCTTGCCCGGCTCTTTCTCAGCGGCGTTTCCACAATACGAATAGTGTCTTATACCTTGCTTTGTAGGTTCGGTCTGCTGTGGGGTGGTCTTTGTCGCACAGTTGGCACCTGGCCTTGAATTCGTAGTTTTCGAGAAGATTTGGCATCCTGCAGCCTCGGCAGATCTTATCTTTAGGGTTGGGGCAAACATCCGCCCAATGCCCCAAGCATCCACAGTGGTAGCACTTTTTTGCTTTATTGACTGTTTACAGGCGCATACATCAAACCACAAGCAGAACAAAAACAAGCAGTAACAGTCCGACAGAAATTTAAAATTCCCTAAGTGCTGCCAAGGGTTCCACCCTCGACAATTGCTCAGGTAAAATCTCCTGAGTTTTCTGCAGTTCAACATACTTGGCCATACATTCACGGAAATACATTCTTGCAGGCCGTGCATCCTGATCGCGATAGTAACTCGCCATACGGGCCCGCCATAAACAGTGAAGTCCACACAGCATAATCAAATCAAAAGGCATTCCCTCTTCGTCCACTATTGGCAGAAATCTTATACCATATGAATTTAAAGGTACTTCTTTTTGTAACGTCCTTTGAAGTACATCCCAAAAATATACTCCCTCCCAACAATGTAAGAAAGCATGGTCAATATTTTCCGGTTTTTTACAGATAAGGCAATTTGTCCCCTAAGGTAAGTAAAAACCACGGTCTGCTTGAAATGTCCTGACTGACAATGTAGCTGTGTGCAGCTTGAAAAAGAAAGACTTCGCGCCAGGAGCCACTTGCATTCTCTTCACTCGTTTTAGCACATCCTTCCCTTCACCTCCAGCATACATGGCACGGTAAAACAACATCGCATACATCTTTGTACAACTTCTTTCGAGTCACTGAAAACAAATATTCATTGGAAGATCTAGCAGATAAAAACAGCACACTTAGAATAACCTCTTTAAGATACCCGCGCACAGCACCGGTCATGTCATTCGTGCTAACCACATATCCAGGTAAAGCCCGCATCAGTCTTATTTGGCACACTGTACGCAAGAAAGGGTCCCTTGTGTAGCGAAAAAAAAGAACCTATTTACGACTTGGCGTATGAAAATATGTGTTAAACCAAGCCCTCCGTGTTTCACTTTTCGAAACAGATTAGTTCGACTGCATCTCTCCCTTCTCGAAGCCCACACGAACACTGCGAAGATGCGATAGAACTTCTGTATGTTTGCCCTTGAACAATGCAATACTTGCATCACATACCAAAGTTTTGAGACAAAGAAAAGGTTACAGACAGTCGCCCTAGCAAACACTCACAGATGATTACCGTTGCATCTATTAGCTTTCGTCCGGATTTCTTTCACTTGTTCTTGCCAGTAGCACACGTCCAGTTGTTTTCTGTACAACAAACATCGTAGCAATGGCCCGCCGTATTTCACGTAGCTTCGCACATGGTAGCCGTCGAATAGTACAATCACATTGGTGGTATTGCCTATTCGCTTGGCCACGAGCGTCGTTGCGTTCCTGGGCCTTACGACGTTTTCAGTTACATCTCGGGCACTGTCTTCTAGCGTTATTCCCCAGATCACTCCCTTGAAGGTGTTTTCTGGGGCGGCTTAATAAGCGCTGTCTTCAAAAGCTTGCGTACCTATTTTGATACAGGCAATTTACTGGCATCTGTTGGCATGTTCTTCGACAGGAGTGCTGACCACAACGATGTTTTGTTGGTAGTTGAGGGAGATTGTGTCTTGCTCTTGGACTTCCCTTGGTATTTCGGCCACTTCGGAGACGCTGTTGGCAATGCGGGTGGCACCGTGGTCGCTGACACGAAAGCCCCCACGAGGTTGAACAATTATCTTAGAGTCTTTTCTTGGTAGCGGCGGCATTTTGCTACCTCTGGTGATTTGGCGAAGCTGTTGTTCTCTCAGTTTTTCGTCCTTTTGTCCTGTCGAATGCTGCTCGCTTGGTTGGTCTTACTGCTCTGTAATTTTTCGCTCTCTCATCGGTCGACATTGAGTATTATCCTCAAATTCTTTTTTCGAAATGTTTTCTCCCTCCACTGTCACTTCCATCTGGTCAAAGAACTCGAAGCGCTAAGCGTGAAGGGCGCCGCGTTCTTAGTGGTTTCTCGCGACGCCTATCTGCGTCGCAGCGCTGGCGGAGGTGTCTACGGTGAACGCTATGCAGGTGGCTCTTCTGCCAGTGTAGCAAACTAAGAACAGGCGTAATGTGGTCAAATGCAAGTCCTCCCACTTGATTTTTCGTCATGATGGACGCGATGACTCATGGCGTCGATTCGTAACGAGAAATCCACTGTACATGGTGATTTACGCCGAGAAACCTCCAGAAAACACGGAGCCGACGTGATGAGCGACTGCTCCTGCCGGGCGCCTCCCTCTCTCCTCCAGGTGAAGAACAAGTTTGAATAGATTTCATACACTTGATGTCTGAAATACAGACAAGATACAAGATATCGGTATCGCGTTCAACTTTCACAGGCAAAGCTTGCGGGGTCCCGTGTTGAAGCTCCCCTCTCGAAAGAGACGGACAAAGCAGACGAACTCGAAACGAACGAAACATTTATTTATTCACTTTTACAACGGTGGTATTGTCATTGGTATAAAATACATCATTAGTGATATCCACGATTAACAACTTACACAATATTTCAGTACACTCAAACATAGTAACAAACAGAAGGTGACGTTGCCAACGCCCCGCTCACCACGAGGGCCCAGGACAGACTACCCACGGTGCCATCCACCTATTGACCCACTAAAAGAGAGAACTATTCGCCCCAGCCGCCATACGCCAAAGAGAGTCGCCAGTCTTATGTGGGTGCCCACGTAACTTCACCGCCAGTTGCCACCACTGGTGCGGTCACACTATTGTGGTGATAAAGAATGTATGGATGGTTTATATGAGCGTCCCCTTTATAACAGGGTGGTGACATGTGTGCAAGAAAGCTCGCAAGAAAAAGAAGGGAAGAAAACTTGCTTTCTAGGAACAAAGCTCCCTATAGTGGCGCCCATTCGTTCCTCGTAGTCGTAGTCGTAGTGTGTAACCATTCTTACGTTTTGACCTGCAAGTTGATGCCGGTGGGAGGTTTCTCCTGTGCGTTGTTGAACAATAAAAAATCCGTAGCGTGCGCGTTAACAAAAAACCGAATTCTCCTGTCTTTCATTCCCTATTAGCAGCCATTGCCAAGTACATTGAGCACTCTGACAAGAAAGGGTTGCTACGTTATACTCGCTTGGCATAACCTTCTTGGTTTTAGAAAAGTTCAGCAAGCGCTGAGCCGCCGTGCCATGAATACAGTGAAGTAGTATATGCCATAATTTCAAGGTGGTTAAAGGTGGGAAGTAGGTACGAAGCGCAAGCCGTAAAAAAGTAAAAGCCGACTTCTCCTGTCTCTCATTCCCCATTAGCAGCCTTTGGCATGTACATTGAGCACTGTCTGACAAGAAAAGGTTGCTACATTATACTCGCCGGGTGTAACCTCCTTGGTTTTAAAATGTTTAGCAAGCGCTGGGCCGCAGTGCCATGAATACAGTGAACTAGTATATACCATGAAGTCCAGGTGGTTAAAAGTGAGAAGTAGACACAAAACGCAGGCCGTGAGAAAGTGTGCGTGTGCCACCTCTTGTTATTCCTTGGAATGTCCGCTGAATGGCGGTTCTTCGATATTAAAGATATATAATGAAAAGATGCCAGACAATGGTACTTGGAGTGTTGAATAGATGGACGAACGGACACACAGACAGATGCCGGGACGGACTCCCGTATGACTGCACCGACGGCTGGACACATGGACGGACGCAGGGGCGGATGCATGGGTGAACACAGGGACGTACGCACAGATGGACGTGTGGACACACGAACAGCGCACGCACGGACGGGTGAATGAACGCACGGACCGTCACACAGACGAAATCATGGACGGATTGAAGCAAGAACGAATAAACGGGCGGATGCTTCGCCCCACGCTGCATCATTCACTGTGTGAGTATGCTGCCATTTTTTGATTGTCTAATGCCTTACCTATTTCAAATAAAGTAATGTTATATTAACAAAGAAATGTAAACTTAGATTTCATCCAGTCTCTCCTTCAGGCAGAACGACCCGAATTTCGCGCTCTTTCTATTCTATAACTCTCCTTTACCGCGACCAATACTCTAATCATCTTTTACTTGCTTCTCTCGCCGACATACGTGTTCAGCGTTCCATACTTGTCCTTAAAACCCGACGCCTGATGCATGCTTGTACCCACATGTATACCTGGGCTGATATCCCCGGATTCAATACGAACATGTTTATTCATTTTCTTAGCTCCCTCGCAGCGTGTAAAGTACGGTACACTGTTAAAGGAAACACGCGAACGCGTGGCCGCGGTCCGCGTGGCACGAACTGGTGGCGAGATTTATAAACGCGGCGCACACTCATAGAAGTGCAAGGGCGGCGCTTGTCCCATTTCATCTGCTACTTTGCGCCCCTGCGGCTGCCAAGTGCTGACGTTTTTCTGCGGAGCGATTCACCAATTCATGCCAGCGCTGGTCTACCCACGCACCCCGTCGGGTAATCAGCAGGCAAATAAAAGGCTAGCGTGCTTCTTGCTGTGGTATTTCACCAGTTTTGAAAGAATGCAATTCACACCCCCAACGGTAGAATTTCGAATAAAGGCAATATACAAAGAAAAACCATAGGATCATATTGTAACGAAAGGTTCAATGAACACTTTTTAATAAGCAAACGTAGGCAGGGCGAACTTGTGCCCCAGAATAATAACAAAGCTAGAACAAAATCTAGTTGTCTCGAGGATTCACTTGTCTTGTCTTGTCTTGTCGCCTTGGATATCTTGGCTCATACCCACATGGAAGATTGGCTACACTGTACCTCATAATAGATAATTTCTTACAACGCTTGCTAAAAAAAGAAACAGAAATTAGATAGAACCAATAATAGTGTTCCTTTAAAAAACGTGAAAAAGTGCAAAAGAATGCGATAAACAAGAATAAATAAAACAAATTAACAAGAATGAGGAAGGGGGACAAAGATTTAGATATATCTGGCAGTACCACTAGCAGCGTATCCTTCCGCTTGCCTGAATTAATTTATGTAGCGCTGACAGAATAGCACTGCGGCCCACACACAACTGACTGGCTCCAAACGATAATAGGGTGGGTGTATTGACTGGCGATCTGAGCATACCAATCGGTCTTTCAAGAATTATTCGTCGCAGTGAGGCGAAGCGGCGGCATGTGAGAAGAAAGTGATCTATTGTTCCGGTTCATTGCATTGCATTGCCTCCTCTTCCACGTTCTTTTTTTCCCAACATGGTTCACGCGCTGCTGGGCCCCGCAGGCTCATACGTCGCAAACCATCTGGAGGGCACAAGTATCGGCTAGCGCGCGTAACTTGAAGTCACATTGTGTCGTTGCCCCCCTTTTCAGAGTGCATCGTCCCGATGCTTGTGTCAAACTGGTCGCATGGCAGTCATTTAGAAACCATTGTCGTGGATGTAGTTAACGTCAAACAACGTTTTTTTCCTCGGCGTTTCATTGCCTGTCGTGATACGGTTTCAGCCTGACGACATGCACAGTTTCCGTGCGATGCCGCCGTCGCGATGAAATATCCTGTCCCTCTGGCATAACTTCGTAGTTGAGCAAGCCGACGCGGCGGAGCACTCTGTACGGACCGAAATAGCGGCGAAGCAGTTTTTTAGACAGGCCACGTATTCTTACAGGAATCCACACCCATACTCTGTCTCCTGGTGCGTACTGGACGTCCCTTGTTCGCAGATTGTATCGATGCGTGTCGGTTTTCTGCTGTTGCAAAATGCGATATTGTGCCAGCTGTTTGGCTTCTTCTGCTCTTTGTATGTAGTCCTGAACGTTATAATAATTCTTGGGCGTCTCGTCAATAGGTAACATTGCATCTAAAGATGTCGTTACCGTCCGGCCAAAAACAAGTTGGAATGACGTCATCCGTGTTTTCTCTTACATCGTAGTGTTATAGGTGAATGTTGCATAGGGTAATATTTTATCCCAAGCATGGTGTTCTATATCAACGTACATCGACAACATGTCAGCCAGCGTTCTGTTCAATCGTTCGTTAAGACCATTCGCCAGAGGAAGATATGCCGTCGTTTTCCTATGACTGTTGTGACTCGATTTCATAAATAAAATAGCAGCAGATCCATGAAGTGAATGATGGAGAGTGGGGCGAAGCATTCGTTCATCCATGCGTCCGTCTGTGTGACCATCCATGCGTTTGTTCAAGCGCCCGTCCCTGCGTTCGTTCATGCATCCGCCTCTGCGTCCGTTCATGCGTTCATCCGTGCATCTGTCTGTGTGCCCGTTCGTCCATCTATTCAACACTCCAAGTCCCACAATCTTGCATTTTTGTCATATATTCTTCATTTAAAAGCACCGCCATTCAGTGGACATTTTAAGGACTAAATGAGAGGTGGCACACGCACACTTTCTTACGGCTTGCGCTTCGGGTCTACTTCCCACCTTCAACCACCTTGACTACATGGTATATACTAGTTCACTGTATTCATGGCACTGCGGCCCAATGCTCGCTAAACCTTCCTGAAACCAAGGATGTTACGCCCAGCGAGTATAACCTAGCAACCTTTTCCTGTCAGATAGTGCTCGATGTACATGCCAGTGGTTGCTATTGTGAAATGAGAGACAGGAGGATTCAGCTTTTAATTTCTTACGGCTTGCGCTTCGTATCTGCTTCCCCCCTTTAACCACCTCGACTTCATTCATGGTATATACTAGTTCATTGTATTCATGGCCCTGTGGCTCAACGCTTGCCAAACCTTTCTAAAACTAAGGAGGTTACACCCAGCGAGTATGATGTAGCAACCGTTCCTTGTCCGATAGTGATCTATGTACATGCCAATGGCTGCTAATGGGGATCTCAGCGTACGTGTTGATTAAAAGCCGAATGCTCCTGTCTCTCATTCCCCATTAGCAGCCATTGGCATGTACATTGAGCACTATTTTTTATTGTTAAACAACGCACAGAAGAAATCTCTCACTGGCACCGCCTTGGAGGTCAAATGTTATACCTATTTATGGTATGTGCCACTGAAGGTTACGTACTGCGAGGGACGCACAAGCCACGCCATAAGGAGGTTCGCCCCTAATACATTTCGTCAGGTCAGTCGTAAATGTAGTTCCTTGGTCCGTGATCAACGCTCTTGGAGCTCCATGCCGCAGTACGATGTTGGAGACGACAAATTTGGCTACTTCAACGGCTGATTCTTTAACAAGAGTCGCTGTCTCGGCATATTGGGTTAAATAGTCGGTCGCAACTATTATCCACCGTCTTGCCGATGATGACGTAAGAAATAGACCCAGTAAGTCCATTCCCACTTGTGTGAATGGGGCCTCTGGTGGTTCTATCGGTTGAAGGAGACCTGCTGGTTTTAGCGGTGGTTTTTACGTCTTGGGCAGTCCCGGCAAGTTCTGACATAGTGTCGTATAGAGCTAAGCAACTTCGGCTAGTAGTATTTAGTGCGGATGCGTGATAATGTTCTGCTTACTCCTAAACGTTCAGCTGATGGATCGTCGTGGCAAGCCTCTAAAATCTCTGATCGCAGAAGTGAAGGGACGATAAGCAGGAAGTTCGCTGTATTGTTGTCAAAGTTCCTTTTATTCTTATACAGGACGTTGTTTCGTAGAACGAACGCTGACAAGCCGCGGACAAAAGGTTGCGGAACATCGATAGACTGTCCTTGTAGGTACTTGATCAAGAGGAGTATCTCAGCGTCGGATCGCTGATGGTGTGCCGCTCCTGACGGTGTCACAGCTCCCAAGAAAACAAAATTTTCACGGTTCTCGGTGGAAGCAGAATCGGCAAGTTAAATCGGAGCACGTGACAAGCAGTCCACATCACTGTGCTCACGACCTGACTTGTACACAAGCGTGTTATCATACTCTTGCAATCGGAGGCTCCATCGTGCAGGCCATTCACAAGGGTCCTCGAGATTAGCCAGCCAGCATAGCGAATGATGGTCGCTTTTAGCTCGAGAGAAAGAGAGATTGACTTTATTTAAACGTATCCTGAGGAGGCTGAGAAAGGGCCATTCGACCCTTAATTCAACATGGAGGCTCCGCCCAGTATTGCGCTAGCAGCCGAAGGCTTGTAGCGATGTCTCGGGCCCTCTGGACCGGAGCTAGAAAGAGCCTACCATATATATATGGTGGAAACTTGCTGATCGCCCATACTACGGAGAGGCAATCTTTCTCGGTCGCTGAGTAGTTCACCTCAGCGTGCAAAAGAGTGCGACTGGCGAGCGCAATGACTCGTTGTAGTCCGTTTTGCCATTGTATGAGCACTGCCCCAAGATCTAAATTGCTTGCATCCATGTGGATATCGGTTTCCGCTTCCTCGTCAAAATGCGCCAAAACAGGATGGCTTTGAAGACACTTCCGTAGTTCATTGAAGGCATCCTCTTGTTCGGCAAGCCATACGTAAGGCATTTCCTCTTTTGTCAGCTGCGTCAGTGGTTCAGCGATTCGTGAGAAATATTTAACAAACTGTCGATAATAGACCCAGAGACCTAAACATTGCCTGACAGCCTTTTTGTCTGTTCGCTTAGGAAATTTCGCTACGGCCTCAGTTTTTGTAGGGTCTGGGCTGACGCCTTCTGCACTGATGACATGGCCGAGAAAAAGGAGCTCACGGAAGCCTAAATAACACTTCTGTGGTTTTATTGTCAAGTCCGCAGACTTGATCACAGTGAGCACGGCCCGGAGCCTTTCCAAATGTTGCTCGAAGGTAGCATAGAAGACTGCAACATCGTCGAGATACACCAGGCACGACTGCCATTTCAGACCACAAAGCACTGTGTCCATCATCCGTTGGAATGTGGCGGGAGCTCAACACAGGCCAAAAGGGAGTACCTTGAACTCGTATAAACCGTCCGGTGTAAGTAAAACTGTCTTTTCACGATCTCCTTCGTCAACTTCTATCTGACAATATACACTTTTGAGATCCAATGAAGAAAATTACCTAGCACTTTGCAGCCCATCTAGAGTGTCATAAATTCTTGGAAGAGGATAAACATCCCGTTTGGTGACGGCATTGAGCTTCCAGTAATCAATGCAGAAGCGTAAGATTTGGGTCTTTTTTCTTCACAAGAACAACCGGTGACGCCCATGGAACTTGATGAAGGCAGGATTACATCGTCTTTGAGAATTTCTTTAACCTGATTACCAATAGCTTCTCTTTCTCTTGGTGACACTCGGTAGGGATGATGGTATAATGGCCTCAGTAGCTCGTCGACAATGATGCAATGTTTGGTGATAGGAGTGCGTCGAACTTTAGATCAAAACGAGAAACATTCGGCGAATTCTCTTACAAGACCCTCTAATTGCTCTTTTCCGCTTGGTAGTAGACCCGGCTCGATGTTAATAGCTGCAAGGACAGACTCCACGTCTTAGAAATCAGACTTATTGGTTTCGACAGTGTGCAGCTCCGTAACATAGACGAAATTATTCAGCCTGGCGATGATGGTTCCCTTTGGAACGTGCTGCACTTCATTCCCAAAGTTTGTAAGTAGAACGTTTGTACATTCGTCACGTAACCTAAAGAGTCCTCGTGCCATGCAGATTCCTTTTTGAAGTATTAAGGCAGTGTTGTTTTCGGCAAATCTTTCGAATTCACTGAATGCTTTATTGGTTACTGCGACAGATATGCTTGATTTTCGCGGCACCATGATGCCATCATCTGCAATACAAAGATCATATACGTTTTCTTCCGTTTAAAAGGTAGCAATCGCGTGCCTAGTCGAGAATGAGACGGAAGATTCTCGCAAGTTAATTACAGCACCAATAGCTCGTAAGAAATACATGCTGATAATCAAGTCTCTTGGGCATTCCGGCAGCACAATAAAACTGGCAACGCACGTGAAACCCCGCATTCCAATTCTCGCCATGCCCATTCCAGTAGGGTGGATGAGCTTCCCGGCTGCTGTGCGAACTTGTGGCCCCTTCCAAGGAGTCAGCACTTTCTTCAGTATTTTAGAAAGTTCGCTATTCATCAGTGAATATTCCTCGCTTGTATCTACCAGTCCGATGACTTCGTAGCCGTCAACGAACACACGCAAATCGGAAGCAACGTCACTATCAAAGCACCGGTTTCTGAGTCGGTCGTCGTTCAGAGTCAGCAATAGAGGTTTTTCTGCATTAGCGCCCACAGCGGCCTTGCTACCACAGGTCGCTGACTCTAGTTTTGCCGACGTGTGCTTGGGGAACGAAACCTTGGAGAGCTTGCTGAATATCGGGGGCTAGGCGACCTATACCTCCCCGTTGTCGTTGCATGAGGTTGGTGTCGTTGGAAGCCACTTGAGCTTTGACGACCTGACAGGTATTTTTGAATTTGGAAGGGACGTTCGCCATTTCGTGGTCGAGGTGTATTGACAGGAAAACCACGTAGTTCTGCCTGGTAGTAGTGGCACGTTCCGTAGAGGTGACCAGCCTACCCACAGTGGTAACAAAAAGATATCTTGCCGGGAGTGCACCAGACATCGCTCTTCCTCAGACTCCTCTCTGGCGTTGGCTGCAGGGTACTCGGTGGCATCGGGTACTGCATAGGTGTAGCCATCGCGACGTCCACGCGTCCTGGAGGTCCTCGTTGTAGCACATCAGCATACGTCATTCTCGTCTTCTGTGGTAGTGGCGGCTCTGGCTGTGTATTGCCCGAAGGTTCTCGTACCACCTGTCTGACCTCCTCACTGATTACATCGCCCGGAGACAAAAGCATTGGAGCGTTCTGGTCAAGGCGCTGCTTCTGGAGCTCTTCACGCACAACATACCGTACCAGCTCGCGTAGTACTTCCATGCCGTTACCAAAGACTGGTGGCAACATGTCCAAAAAAGTGAAGATCGCATCCCGGTCGTATAACCTTGCTCGCTGTTGCAGCGTCCCTTTCATTTAAATCGCCTCAGAACGAAACTTGGCGACAGTGCGCGGCGGGATTTGAATTAGTCCGGCAAAGAGTTCTTGCTTCACGCCTCGAATCTGATGACGCAGCTTCCTGTCTTCGCTCATATTTGGATCTGCTCGGCAGCACAGGCGAGACATGTCTTCCACATACATGGCGACAGTTTCGTTATTTCGCTGATTTCTTGTTTGGAGTGCAGCTGAAGCTCTCTCTTTCCGGTCTGTGTTCGGGAAAGCAGCGAGCAGCTCCCGTCGAAAGTCATCCCACGAGCAAAAGGTAGCTTCGTGGTTTTCATACCACGTTCGTGCGCTATCTTCCAGCGCAAAGTAAACACTTCCAAGTTTGCGCTTTTCCCCCATGTCCGTTAGCCTTTGCGACGCGTTCAAAATGTTCAAGCCACTCCTATGAGTCCTCGTAGCATTCACCGTGGAGAGGCTTTGGTAGCATTGGCTGGTTCACTACAACGTTGGCTGGAGTGACCTGAGCTGCCATGTCGGTTGCGTACCCGTTCACAGCCGTTGAGGCTTTAAGGGAAGTCGATAAAGGTAAAATTCAGGACCCTCACCACGTAGGCGTCGACTGCACCGCTGATAAACAGGTGTTAGCTCGTACGGTACAAATTGTTGTGGTTTTGGACTGTGCTCCGTCACTCGAGAGGGACCCAGCACTTCCACCAGATTTGTAACGCATGGTTCAATGAACACTTTTTATTAAGCTAACGTTGGCAGGGCGAACTTGTGCCCTAGAATAATAACACAGTTAGAACGAAATCAAGTTTTCTCGAGGATTCACTTCTGCCTCCTCTTCCACGTTCTTCTTTTTTACAACATGGTTCGCACGCAGCTGGGCCCCGCAGGTTCGTGCGTCGCAAACCATCTGGAGGGCACAAGTATCGGCTAGCGCACGTAACTTAAAGTCACATTGTGTCATTGCCCCCCTTTTCAATATTTAGTAACATGTCATTAAACGCATAATAATAATAAATGTTACGGTGTAACATCGCAGAACAGCCGCACGATTATAAGTGACGCACTAAAAGGCTGCAGGAATTTCAACCACCTGGGGTAAAATTAAAATACACGGACCTCGAATATTCCCGTCTCAATCAATAATGTGACCGGGATGTGATCCCGTGACTTGTAGGTGAGCAGTCTAGCACCATAACCCTTATAGGATCGTGGTGAGGTAAGAAAACACTTCGTTGATCAATACGGCGAGATCCCTAGTGTTGTTCTGGCTCTGGCTTGCTACATCCCGGCTAATTTGGTGTTAACGTTCTACATCGTGTGAATTTTTGAATACAGAAGGAACATAAAAAATTGCTGCATATTTTGAATTAAGATAACATGTACTTTTACAAAAAGTACAGCGCTTCCCCACTATGTGCGCGCATAAAAAATAAAGTACGTAAAGCTATACACTAGAGTGTACATAAAAGGGAAACTTATTCGTCATATTTTTGTTGCAGAAGATGCAGGAGGCCAGCTCTATACGGTCTCTTGAGGTGTGAAGACGGAAAAGCTTTGTTACTGCAGTGCGTGCAGTCGTTCACTTTGTGCAGGAATCATAAATTTCTCAAAAGTACTAAAGAAAAGCAAACGTACTTCACTATAAACCAGTATGTTTCAAAACAGGATTTCTGTCTTTACTACAATATTTCTGGGAAAACCGTTCTGAGAACAGTACACTATGTAAGTGAAAATATCACCTTAGACGTTTCATTGATCTCTCATGTTTTGTGTGAACACTTAAATTGGAAAGATTACTTCTGTTTTTACAAGCTCTGTGTAGTGCGAAACGTTTGTGTGTAGTGTGGACACATTTCTGTGTGGTGTAGGCACTCAGTGTTGAAAAACGTGAACTCATTGTGTAAGTGTTGTGCCATGTACATGTGTATAGCCTTGTGTTTGCTGCAAATTGCGCGATGTGGACATTTGGGCAAGAGAAGATGAGTCGCCGGCACCACACAATGGCTCCAAGCGTTCCCTAAATACATTTATTTAAATAAAGCTTCGTTCAGTATCGGGCGATGTTTTCCATCGTCCAGTACGACTTCCATTCTTACAGGTGTAGACCCGTACAGAGCTTCCGCTAAGGATGAATCACTCTTAAGCCGCTCCCACTCTTATTTTACGAAAGCCCAGAGGTCATCCACAGATTTTACATGGAGAGTTCGGTGACGGAATGATTATTTTTGTCTGCCCCACACAATTTCCATTACACTGAAGTAAGGTGACTATGGGGAAGAGGACACATGACCACCATCATGGTCTTCAGTGGCCTGTTTACCACGGCAGCAACTGAACGCTGACTGCGTTCTTTAGGTCTGAGCTTTACTATGAGAAGCCGTTCATCCTAAGGTGCCCAGGCCATGCAACATATAAGGGCTCACATCAGTGAAAATTTGTTTAGTGAAGAATTACGCTCGCAACTGTGGAATTCTGTGATAGCGATAATGAAGCCCAACACTTGCGTAACTTACATTGTCAATACTCACAAAATGCTAGGCTTAAGCTTTTCACAACGCTTGAAACAGCTGCCGCTGATACCAGACAGGGAAATTCCAGCTTTGAGCAACGAGCATAGCCGGCTTCTTCCAACCACTCAAACACAAGGCACGGCGTTAGCGCGCACCGAGTACAAGGGCGGGGAATTAGCAGATGACGCAGACCACGAACCGCCCTTTCAATTCTGTGCGCATGCTCGGCGTTTTCTATTCCCACCAGCAGATAGCGTGTTACCCTTACAATGAGCCGTACTGTAAAATCGTCCTCTTCCTAATTGAATACATTCTTATATAAAAGTGCAAGAATGGCATAAAAGTACAGAATCTAAGAACGCGAGAAGGACCGCGCGAGACGCTGTAGCGTCTCCGCCAACTCGAGAGCTCGGACAACACGTATGTTCTGTGTGAACACTCTAGAGATGCTCCTGCAAGCATCAAAGAAGTTAAGTGCTGCACTACGAAAAAGGTTAAAAACCGAGGAATCAAGGAGGTAAATGCGTGCGTGAAGGAGAGTGTCGCTATATTCAAAATATAGAGGTTTTAAGAGTACATATGGCCTTAAGAACTTCATAAAGTAGCGACTTATGTTGGTTAAGGCGCGCCTTTTTTTCTGTTCTCCCACCCCCGACCTCTCCGCCAAAGCAAAGAAGCCAAAGCAACGCAAGGTGGCGCTGCGACTCTTAACAGGTGGCGCCATCTTTGCTAGGAAGAGAGACTGAGAGAAACACAGGTTCAGGAAATTAAAAGACGCAACTTCTGTAGCCCTAATTGGGAGCACAGCTGAGCTCCTGCAGGAGGTAGGGGTGGAAGAGGGCAGTGAAGGTGTGAAGAGAGAAGAGGAAAAGAAATGGCGTCCATGACCAAAAATGTGGCCGGCAGCTTCTTTAGCCGGTCGGCTAGTCCAGAGTCCTCAAGGGAGCGAAGAATCACTTTGAAGACAAGCATGTGGTGCTGTGCAGGAAAGAGAAGGTCCCTCTGTGTAGCCGTGGGCACACCGTGGCGACGGAATGCGGCATGCAGGATGCCGCACTATGTGCGAAGTGCCGGGCAAACACACAACCGGCGCTCTATGGTTTCATCTTCTCCGGCCACAATTCACACAGGGAACGAGGCTCTGCACAGCCGAAGATGCCGGGCTGCAGGCCAGGAGCAGCCGATGGAGTAAGCGAGGTAGCAGAGGCCTCTCCCTACTGGAGAAACACCGGTCAGGCAGCCGGCTTGGTGGTACCATTCTTTTCACACTTGCGTCAGGGTGGACGCGCAGCCGCAGCCTCCTCAATGTTAGCCTCGAAAAGCCTGAGGCAACCATCTTTATTAGAAAAGCAAAACTTGGGGATGTATAGCGCGCGTTTTCCTTTTCCTCCAATGCACTGCCGCTCGTTTGCGCACTCGTGCAGGTAGCGCATGCTGTGTTTCGGTCACCTTCCAATGCACCACCTGTAGTGCGGCTTCATAAAGACCTCTCAGCTAAAAAATCACATCCAAGAGGCTAATCCAACAAAAAGAGTAAAGCTTTTTAGTCAAGTTTATGATATGTAGCAGACGACACAAGACTTCGCTGCTCCTCCGAGATTATACCGTGTACGTCGTACGCCTCGAGGTAAGCCTCACTCTGCCGGACTCACTCGCTGGATTCCGTGCGGACCAGTTTTGCCCTCGCAATCTTCGACGACAGCGCAGCCCTGGCCGACTGGGCTAGTCTTACGCCACCTCCTGCCGCCGGACCCCTACGACGATGTCAGCGCAGCTCTGGCTGACTAGATTAGCCCTACGCCATCTCCTGTCGCCGACAAGAGCCATCGCAAGTGGTGCCTCGTCCTCGAGCTCCTGTGACCGTGTTTCCATTTTTCCTATCTCTCCTATCTCTTATATGCTGTCGCTAGCTGTCCTAGCGCATCTCTATACATACATATATACCTTTAATCCCATCCTTTTAATCCCTCTACACTTTCATCCCTTGTGAGCTACTGTTGAGGTGTGACACGCTGATACAGACAGTTACGGGGCTCGCTTTTCTCTTCTTTTCCCTCTTATAACCACAATCTCACTCTGCCGACATCAAGCCACATAGTCTATCAATGTGCTGTGTTAACGTTTATGGAAACCACATGATTGTTGTTTTGATGCGGTAACTAGCATTAAGAGCATCGTACTGTCATGTGTAAACGTTCGTAGTGTTCTCAAAAATAAAAATAAAGTTATACAGCCATGGAATAAAATTGTCTGTGAAGTTTTAGAGTCCTGTCTTCCGTGCTATGGGCACATGAACCGTTAATGTCGCCTCGAAGCAGCAAGCTGAAGTTTAAACACAAGTCGAATTGAAGTGCTCACCTCAGTTTTTTTCGGCTCTGTTGTCACGCTTGCTTTATATCTCACAAAACGCAGCTGTGTTCGCCGACTCTGACTTGCTGGGAAACTGATACAGCTTTACTAGTGTAGAGCGTCCCTTGGTGTTGTCTGCATTTCTGTGGCAGCCCACAACACAACAATACTTCGGACCTTGTTGACGCTTTCATGGGGCCACTTCTTCCGTCGCAGAAACGCAACTTCAAACAGCGAGCGTCTCGTTTTAGAGCTCCAAGCTGACGGCACGGTGCCTGAGTAGTTGTATTGTTGAGTGATTTTTGAAGAAGGAGTAAGGAACCTAATTTTTATCTGGCTCTTGGGCGGCACATTGCAGTGCTTTGCAAGGGGAGGGGGAAGGGAAATGGTGGTGGTAGTGGTTAGAAGACGAGAAAGGCACCTAATTTCTGCAGCCCGGTCGGGAGCACGGCAGTGCCTAAATGCCTAAATGGGAATAAAATATGATAGGGTGATAGAGGTGTATGTACGTGGAAGATGTCAAGGCTTTTTGGTCACGAGGCCTTGGCAGGAACACAGGAGGTGTTCAAAGGTCTCAGGATCCCCACATCGACTGCAGGCAGGAGGGCACAGCGTGCGGGGGCGTGGCGGCGGGCAGCAGTACGCGGGCGGTACCGACTGCAGAACGCGTTGCTCGCGTGTCGCGCACGTTTCTGTTTCGGCGAAACAAACTGACTCGCCTACGACCCCTGCCAAGCCTCTCATCAAAAGTTCGCGAGCTCGCCACCAGAGTCACGCACAGCGTTGTCGTGGCTCCGCAAACTTTAGGTTCAGTTCCCTATTGGCCAGATGGCGTCACGTTTAACCACTCACAACGTTTCGTTGTTTACCGTCACTTTCGACTATCATTTTCGCCCTTGAAGCGCGGGCGCGCTGGTGAGCAGCGCACCTCAATAACGGATACGTACTTGTCCTTCCATGCGGTTTCCGCTCTCATATATTTTTCACCCAAGAATGACTTTGCTCTGCTGTTGGTTGTCATCGGTGGTTAATGCGTCGTCTAATGGCAGAACCAGTCTAGTGACAGCCCAAAGCTTTTGATAATATAGCCCTAGGCGCAACGACTTGCGACAAAGGACATCATCACAGCGAGTTTCTTGTGTAGAAAAAAGTGTATTTACGCTATGTACAGAGAACAACTGTTTCATAATAATTCAGTATTAAAAGTACAAAACATTGGCACATTTACACTCTAAAAAAGAGAGCGAGAACGGAGAAACGAGCTCTGTTTCTTTTTCGGCGCAGCGACTTTCTCCCTTTTCGGTGCCTTACGCATCGCGCCTTCTTGCGGCAAGGTCCAAAGGGGCAACGTTTTTCTTACAGTGTTCAACTCTGTCCTCAACCACGGAGCTCTAGCACGCCGAAATGTGCACGCAGAGCCTAGCCGGCTGCGGCCAGTCACGTGCGAAAAATTTTACCTATGATTGATGCAAGCATTGCAGGAATGACGTTTATTCGTTTGTTTTATCAGTGTAGAGTAAGAGCCTTCGTTTTTTTTTTACTTCCAGACACTCGCACGATGCTCCCCACACTTCCGCCTGTCTCGTGCTGTTTCAAAAAACCAACTTGTCACGAATACAAGGAGCTCTGCTTTCTTAAACAGTCTTGCTTTATCGATTACCTTAGGTAATACACAAATAATCGATTTTTTCGGTTTCAAAATACTTGGTAAGCATACCCGTTTTCAGTTTCACACAGCACCAATAGTACTCATCAATTCAACGAGGCGCATAAAAAAAGCATCACAGTTAATTTCAAAACATTCTGGAAAACGTGATACCACTGCACAGCTAATGCCTGAAAGCACAATCATATAGAGTTGCTGGAGTTATGTGTGCCGATACCACCATACAATTACAAGGCGCGCCGTCGTGAGAATCTTCAGAAGATTTTCAACCCTGTGAAGTTTTTTGTCTGGTATCCATACATAGGCAAACGGGTGTTCTTTGCATTTTTCCCCTATCTAATTACTGCCGCCGTGGCCGGGAGGCAAACCTCCACTGTGCAGCATAGTCACACGACACCCAATGAGACTATGCACTTGAACTGGTATAGCGCATTATTAGGAAGAAAAAACGGCCGAGCAGACCGACACAAGAGGACAGAGCGCTAACTTTCAACTGTCCTCTTGTGTCGGTCTGCTCGGCCGTTTCTTCTTCCCCATAATTCGCTATACCAGTTCAAGTACGACGAACCAACTCGCCCAATCTTCAACACTCGTGGAGACTATGCAACCACGGCAGGTGAATTAAAAAAGGGAAACTGACCATGAAGCTTCACTGAGTGTTTATTTGCCATACTCGGTTAAAATCATCAGAAGCGTTTTAAACATCATCATAACTACACTTCTGGTAAAGTTAAACCAATGGCTTTTTTAAGTTAAACCAAATTCTGAATCACATGTTTTTTTTAATTGTCCCTGCCAGCACTGAAAGTTGGGACGGAATTATGCTCACGTGCAGTTTGCCTCTCTCGTCCACTTGATTCTCCTTTGTCGTGCGAAACTCAACACAAAATGCACTAATAGTATTGGCTATGCCCCGTAGGTAAGTACTAACATTCTCACTCACATTTGCATAAGGAATAATCTAAACCCAGAGTAATAGTAACCACCACAGCGCTAACAACACAGTTGTGGTACGCACAACGACCGCAAGTTGACACGCCAGGCAAATCGCAAGACACATCTGAAGCAGAGAAGTACGTAGGCAGGGCATGCTGTATTGTTATAGTGAATTCACGCATTGTAACACTAGTTACTGAACTCAAGTAATCGAGTTGCCAGGACGCGAACAGCAACGGCCATCGCTCACGAAAGAACATCGTCGGGTGCGAAGTCATCTCTTATTTATCTCGCATGACCCGCGTTGTAACGTACGTATACACCACTGGCATGGTCGTTACCGCATTAAAAACATTGTCCTTGAAGGGATAGCGGTGTACTGTATCCATGGCTAAACGTCACACTTGTGGTAAGCACGTGAATAGAATATAAGCTTAAGTTAACACGGAACAACTAAACTAAGTCAACGTGACGACAGAGACTAAGTCAGGGCATACTTACAGTATATGCTATCTTTAGCATAGCATATGGTGTAACTATAAGTCTGGCCTGCGTGCTGCACCCTCTCTGAGGGATAAATTGAAGAATAAAAAAGACGTGACTTCCAAAATGGCAAGCACGCGGCAAGCCTTTGCCTTCTCGAAGGCTTCAAAAAAAATGGCCCTGTATCTGCATGTTAATCTGCGAATGTCGTTGAAAGACGATAGTCTTGCCTGTAGAGAGAGTGAACAAAACAGTTATTTGATGTTCTGGCCAGAAATCGGTGAATGTTATTCTGAAGGCGCTGCGTTGGATTGAATTGAGCATACGGTGGAGGCAAACCAGCGCATCAAGTCACGTCACAGGTGAGACATGAACGCTATCTCGCTATTTTTTCTGGTGCCAATACCGTGTCGTCTTAGCAAAGCGTTGTAAACACTCTTCTTCCCATGCCAGCGTTTCATGGTCAATGCAGCGTGATAGACGCTATGATCTTTAGAATTACTGATGTATGCCTTTTGTAGTAAAAGACGCACATACAGAATATATACTTGTTGTTATGGCGCCTCAGATATGCTCAATAATTGCTTAATAATTGACCGTCGCACAAGTATGAACGCTGCATCTTGAACGACATTGGTGAGTGCTGCGGAAGGGGTCAGTTGTTTGGACTATCGGCTGGTGCCGTTCACAGTACTCGGTACCGTTAGGAGTGGACAAAGAGACAAATGTACAGACAGACACACAGACCAAAATTTTTGCGTCGAATGTCCCTAAGAAAGACTATCGTCTCTGAAAAATGATCGTTGGCAGTTATCGAGAGATGGCGCAGCCTTCGGAATGCCATTGGTGTTCTATGCTTTGCTTTGGATCATGGTTTTTGCTAAAAGCTGATAAGCCCTAGTAATTATTCCATTAATTATTGTGCAACTCTGTATAAACTTCCGATTGTCTAAGAATCAGATATAACATATTTATGTGTGCGCATATTGTAGTACGGCCACGAAACATAAAAGAAAGTTGACCAAAGCGTACTTGCCACTTGTACTACTATGATGATGATGTTTGATGTTTTGTGGCGCAAAGACCTTTTCATTGCCAAAGAGCGCCAGTTCATCTTACTGGTGTAATGAACGATGATTGTTATAAGCGGCTGTTTAAAGGCCATATAATTTCCCACGCTAAGGGTGGTAAAAACATAGAAGTGATAAAATAATGACCATGCCATGAAAGGTTTGTGTTAATGGAGGACAAAAGTTTGTGATAATAGAAGCAATGGTGGACATGTATGGCATTAGCCTAAGTGCCTCACTCGTTCACACCCTTGCCTCCAAGGGCCATGAGGCAATGGCTCTGTTGAGTGTAGCCACCGCAGCGGAGACCTCTCTGGGGAGGTCGTGCTAAGGAATGCCCAGGTATCTGATATGAAAAGTACGAAATTCTTTTTAAAAAGTAACAATAATTTATGAGTAAAAAGTAGTTCCCTAATGACGAACATTCATTGCAAGATGGAGTGGCATCTATTGTCGGTATAGTACCGGAAAGTGTTGTCTTCTCAGCGTGTCCAATACTTTACACTCGATTAGATTATGAAGTACGGTGAGTGCTTCTCCACATCTATCACACAAAAAGCGGAAGGCCACAAGTGAAAAGAAATGAATGTGTTGTGTGTGTATGCCCAGTTCTTATGTTTGTTAGGATTACTTCTGTGTGGCGTGATTTTGATACTGTCGCCCAACGACCGTGTTGCAGCTTGATGACATGCTAGTTATTACCAGGGTGTGCGTCCCATGTGCTCTGCCAGTAGCCACTGAGCCTTTGTTTTAGAAAAGGTTTCAACTCGAGCGCAAGAAGTGGTATCAATATATTGGAAGCGATTTTGTTGGCGGATCCCGCCAGCTGTTCCACCAGAACGTTGCCTCTAATTTCGCGGTGTCCTGGCACGCAGCGAACTACAACATGCTGCCTAGATGAGCAGAATGAGCATAAGAGCGAATAGAGCAAGACGAGGACAGTGTTCGTGTGCTTTCTAAGAGTTTTCAGAGCTTTCACTACGCTGCGAGGATCTGTATATAATTTTCTTCTGTAGTTTTATTTGTTTATTGTGTTTGACGGCTGCGAGTATCGCATAAGCTTTGCCGGTGAAAATGCTTGAATCAGAGTGCAGAACGCCGGCTTCCGAAAAGAATGGGCCGATGGCTGCGCACAGGACAGAAGTGTCGGACTTTGAAGCATCCGTGAAAAACTCAGGACATGTGTATTTCTGTTGTGGTTCTAGGAAGCCCGGATATTTGCAATTGGTGCAGGCTTCGCAACTTCCAAGAGAGCCACGTCACAATCGATCGCCTGACATTGCCATGGTGGCAGGCATACTGCGGGATCCATCAAATGGTGTTTAAGTGGCCCACTGGTTTCCTTCACTAGGCCCCTTGCACGGAGTGAGTAGGGTTGTCTGATAAAAGGCCACTTCTGAAACATGTCATTATTGAGGAATATGATGGGTGATTCTTGTCTGCACTTAGAATAAGGATCCACTCACTAGGCCCCATACCAAGTTTTATTTACACAGTGAAACTTGTTGGGTGGCTGATGAACATTTCGCCACAAAAAATTTTGAAATCGGTTCATCAGGAGCAGAAAAACAGTTTTTTTTTTGAAGCGGCGCCAAACAAGGATGAGAGGAAGTGAGCTCGAAACCCTTGCCGCTCCTCCAGGTAGCCTTCGCATGCCAAATTTCTTTTCCACCTTCTCCGGCATACGACCAAGAGGTGACGAGTGCATGACGTGTCCGAACAAGTCCAGCCCCCGAGCATGTGAGTGGCGTTGCTTTGTTGACCAGCGTTATTTTAGGGGCGGAGCTCCTTATGGCGTGGCTTGTGCGTCCCTGGTAGTACGTAACCACCAGTGGCACATACGCGAAATAGCGGTCCTTACGATTTTGACCTCCAAGGTGGTTCCGGTGAGAGATTTCTTCTGTGCGTTGTTGAACAATAAAAGGTAGTGCTCAATGCACATGTTAATGGCTGCAAAGGGGGTATGAGAGACAGGAGCATCGGCCTTTAGGTAACGCGCACGCTGCGATCCCCATTAGCAGCTATTGGCATGTACATTGAGCACGATCTGACAAGAAAGGGTTGCTATGTTATAGTCGCTGAGTGTAACCTCCTTGGTTTTAGAAAAGTTTAGCGTGCGTTGGGCCGCAGAGCCATGAATACAGTGAACTAGTATATACCATGAACTCGAGGTGGTTAAAGGTGGGAAGTAAACCCGAAGCGCAAGCCGTAAGAATGTGTGCATGTGCCACCTCCCATTTAGTCCTTGAAATATGCGCTGGATGGCGGTGCTTCTATATGGAGAATTTATGATGAAAAGATGCGAGATGGTGGTACTTGGAGTGTTGAATAGATGGACGATTGGACACACATTTTTCTATTTTTCTCCCGCGAATTGCAACGAGATGCGGGTCTAATGTGTCGGCGTTTCGCATGCGTTCGCGCCCTCGTGGTGAGCGCATGGAGCAGACGACCACCTTGGAACGCTCCTACGCAATTGCGCACTCATTGTGCTCATCTATTCTACCACGTCTAAGCCAGCGTTTCCAAACAATCCCGCAGAAACAGGCAGAAGACCACAAAAATGGCAGCATATCCACAGAGTGAATGATGAGGAGCGAGGCGAAGCATTCGTCCGTCCATTCGTTCTTGCTTCCGTCCGTTCCTGCGTACGTCTGTGTAACCGTCCATGCGTCCATCCACCCGTTCGTGCGTGCGTCTGTTCGTGCGTCCGTCCCTGCTTTCGTCCGTTCATGCGTTCATCTATGCATCTGTCTTTGTGTCCGTTCGTCCATCTATTCAGCACTCCAAGTACCACCATCTCGCTTCTTTTCATCATATATTCTCCATATAGAAGCACCGCCATCCAGCGGAAATTTCAAGGCCTAAACGGGAGGTGGCACGTGCACACTTTCTTACGGCTTGCGCTTCGGGTTTACTTCCCACCTTTAACCACCTCGAGTTCATGGTATATACTAGTTCACTGTATTCATGGCTATGCGGCCCAACGCTCGCTAAACATTTCTAAAACCAAGAAGGTTACACCCAGCGAATATAACGTCGCAACCCTTTCTTGTCAGATCGTGCTCAATGTACATTCCAATAGCTGCTAATGGGGATCGCAGCGTGCGTGTTACCTAAAGGCCCTATGCTCCTGTCTCTCATTCCCCCTTAACAGCCATGAACATGTGCATTGAGCACTATCTTTTATTGTTCAACAACGCTCAGAAGCAATCTCTCACCGGAATCACCTTGGAGGTCAAAATCCTAAGGACCACTATTTCGGGTTATGCCACTGGTCGTTACGTACTACGAGGGACGATCACGCCGCGCCATAAGGAGCTTCGGTCCTAAAAAAGATGCTCACATTCCCTTATTTTGTCTCATTATTATCCAGAGTTTTATTGACTTTTTCAAGCAACAAATTGCTATAACTACGCCTGCCGCGTTAAATAATTTTTGCCTTATTATGTGCCACTGTCTGCAACGTCAGAGCAGAGTCGTCTACGTAGAGGACCAACGTCACTGCATTGCCGTGTACGTAGGGCCATTCATACGTGCACGTCATGCCTCACTCTCAAGGCCGCGCCGGCAGAGGGGAAGGGGAGCAGTGTTCATCTTGAAATTTGACCCATTTCCGCTGTGCATAGCGTTGCAAATTTTGACAGACGTGATCATGAACAGCTCGTCTACGCATTGCGATTCTCAGGTAAAAAATATCAAACCTGTTGGGTGGCCCTATAAGATAATATTCAAAAGACATGTGGCATTTTTGTAGGTAGAGTGACCATTCATTCGATTCTACGTACAGGCTTTTCACGGGGCTATTGCGAAAAGCACCCGTGGAGAGACGCATGCGTAGATGATGAACATAGTCAAGCATTTTAAGGGCAGTAGGTGTCGCATACTTATATGCTATTGCCCCATAGTCTAGGTGGCTACGTACGATGCTTTTCTACAAATTCTTAAGCACGTCACGTCACTTCTCCACATAGCGCAAGACAACACTTTTAGAACGTTCATAGCTTTTATGCACTTGTTCTTTTTAAATATTTGATGTATAGTATGAAGGTTAGTTTGGTGTCCAAGATTAGATCAAAAAATCTGTGTTCTGTATTGTTGGAAAGACGTTGCCCATACAGTTGAATATCGGGTTCCGGATGAATGCCTCTCTTCCTGGAAAACAAGACACACGTGCTTTTCTGTGCACTCAGTCGGAACCCGCTTTCTTCAGTCGAATTGGAGACTTTGTTCAAACCAAGCTGAACCTGGCGCTCACACATGGCCAGATTACAAGATCTAAAGCCAAGCTGGACGTCATTAACATATGTGCAATAAGACATATCCTGACGGATGGACAAGCGCAAAGAATTAACTTTGATGATAAAAAGTGTGCAACTAAGTACACCACCTTGCGCCACGCCTGTTTTTGGACAAATGCTTGGGAATAAACGCTGCCTACTCGAACTTGGAATGTCCGGTTTGACAGTTAACTTTCGATTACAGTAAGCAGTGTGCCACACACGCCAAGCGTGTGACCAGTCTCTAAGTATTCCAAAGCGCCATGTCGTAACATATGCCTGTTCCATATCGAGGAACGCAGAGAGAATGTATTGCTTTTGAACGAAAGCGTTTGTGATCTATGCCTGGATACGAACCAGGTGATCGGTAGTGGATTTGCTGTCACGAAATTCGCAATGAAATGGGTCAAGCAAATCGTCCGTTTCAAGAAATTGTATAAGTCGGCAGTTTATCAATTTTTCGAGTAGCTTGCATAAGCAGCTTGTAAGCGCAATAGGTTTTTAACTCTCAACTGAAGAAGGGTTCTCGCCCTGTTTCAAAATGGAAATAACAATAGCCTCTTTCTAGGAAGTAGCGATAGCACCAGAGAACTAGATAACGTTGTACAATCAAAGTAAGGCGTTTTGCGTTTCGATCGGTATGTTATTTACCATTTCGTAAACCACACGGTCAGAACCTAGAGGGGAATCACTGCAGGAGTTCAGTGATGTTTAAAGCTCAGCTAAGCTGAAAGATTGGATGTACGCCTTGTATCTTGTACAATTATGTACGAATTTTTGCTTTCCTACTTTTGTTCTGTATTTTTGGAAAGCGTCAGCATAGTGCAACGAGCAAGGAGAACAAAATGTTCCGGAAGTTCATCGATCAAAGGCTGGAAGTCGTGTTTTTGTAGGTGATAGCTCGGAGATACGTAAAAAGTGCAAATTGTGATCAGTTTTTTGAGACGCACTGCTCAATTAGCCACTGCCTAAAAGGATGTTTGGAGTTGTAAGTGTGTACACGTAATCCCTTGATTAGCAGTAATGACAATACCTCGTGATGATGTCATGGCAACATCACGGCCCTTTCGGAAAATAACGTATTTACAGAGGAAGCTGGAGTGATTTGCATTTAGGTTTGTCTCTTGTACACAAAGCACTTTTGTTGAGTGTTCGTGTAAAAGTTCTTGGATTTTATCAAGGTTTCTGAGGAGGCTTCTGCCGTTCCAATGTATAATTTCAGTGTTCACGATGAAAGTAAAAAAGTGCGGTGTGTATGAAAAGCGAGTGGCTGTTTAGGTGCTGAGTTCGAATTCAAGTAACAGGGCTGTCATCAGGCCCTGTTATGAGATTTTAGTTCTATTGGCGCGCTCCAGAGAGCCATGCTGCTCTTTCGGCACCAGAAGTGCCTCCGTATTTATTGCCTCCTCGGAGGCACTGGATGCCCGCACATGCGAGCTCGTAGTTCGAAGTTTGGGCCTCGCCTGGTGGGGTGAAGCCTTGAGACCCGAGGACCCTGGAGTCTCTGGTCTTTGTTCAATAGTGGGCGGAGCAGACTCAACTACTGCCGCCTTGAGGCAGGCGCCACAGCCAGTGGCTCGCTCTGAGCAGGCCGAAGGAGTGGCGGGCGCTAGTGCGACGCTGCCCCCTGACGCGCCACATCAGCATATGTGGGGCCATAAAATGGCGAGACTGTTCTTGCTTTTTTAAATGTGATGTTTTCTTTAATCTTTACTTTGATTATCTATTTTCTTTTTTACAAAAAAAATAAACAGGAGCGTGAGTATGCAGCATGATTACTGCCACAGTTCACATAGTGTCCCGGTGTTTCGCAGCTGTCGGACGCGTGGCCCACAACTCCACACAGAGCACAAGTTTACCGGCCACGACATCTTTGCGAGCCATGGCCATAACTCTGACTTTGGAAGCAACATTGGGGGTTAGGAATACATGGCCTCGCAGAAGTCTTTGTATACCCAGTTTCAATGGTTTCGGGCAGATCACTCGAAGCAAAGGTCAGTAATAGGTGTGTGGTTTGTGATTTATTTTTTTCTCTTCTTATCCTATTACGCTGTACGTTGGTCACGTTCTGGCTCTTCCATCCTTCGAAAAGTTCAGCTTCTGTCTGGTCAAGCAAATCTGCGTCCGATGCTTTCCGCGAGCTGAATTCATAGACCTGTGTGGTGTAATATTGATTGGTTTGTCGACAAAAGTTTTCAGAGAGTTCAGCTTTTCAAATTGGTCTTTCTCTTCTATCTCAAGGAGTAGATCTCCGCTGGCCATTTTGGTAACCTTGTGGCCAGCATCAGCTCAGCACCTAGCCACTACGAAGGGGGATACAGTTCTGGCTTTTTTTTGTTAGTTTTCCCGCAGTGTAGAACCTAGACGTGAGGAAAGATTTGTTTTGGCCTGTTCAAAAAATTGATGTCTTCGGTGCGTACCCGCTTTGAAGAGGCGCGATCACTAGGCAAAGAAAATGCTTTATGCATGATAATTGCATCTTGTTCGGCAGCGTCGGCGGCTACCCAACACGGAGCTCGATGAGGGGACGCTGCGAATTTGCGTATGCTGAAAGATTGCAGACGTCAGCCGTACAACATTGCTGTAATCCATGGCACCTACGCCAAGGTAGGCTATTCGCACAGGGTTAACCCTTGCCGCCGAGAAAATTGGAAGTAAACAGGAGGGAGAACCAGACAGGAAAGATAAAATAGTAAGAAAGACGAAGATGTAGGGAGAGAGAGACAGGAAAAGGCGACTGCTGATTTCCCCTGAGTGGGTCAACCCAGGGCTGCCGTGTGCGTAAAGCCGGCGCAAAAGGGGTGTGTTGTCTCTGCCGGGGGGCCTTAACGGCTCAATCACCCGGCGTCGGCTCAGCCCCCAGGATCCCCCTTTTCGTGGACACGGCAAAACCATGCACGGCTAGGCGTGGGAGGGAGTCGAAACTCCGCCGGTGGCTCGAGTCTGTTTTATCGCTGCGCACTAACCGTCTAATTACGCAGACGCCACCGCGGGCACTTGTACGGCTATGTTCAGTCAAAATTTATTGCTATGTAAGCTTACGCGTTGTCGTAGTGGAACGTGAGTAGACGCAACTAAGTTTTTTTTCTTTTAGGCGAATTTTTAGTGTACTCTTGACCATTGACTTCACATGATATATATATATATATATATATATATATATATATATATATATTCATATATATATATATCTATATATATATATATATCATATGTCTGATACTATGTGTCCTTATGTCCCTGTGTAGCTATACGCATTACGTCAGCATACAACAGGCATCCGGTGTCAGTGAGTAATTCATGAATGGGTTCTCTCAACAACAATCCTCTAGGGAGCCGTGCGAGTGTGTCAACGTACGTTGCTGTAGGCCACTTTTTTCAGTATCCTTACATCTCTCCAGATGGCGCCAGCTTCCGCCTACTTCACGGCTGTGACACTTTCACACCTCTAGCTACTTAACGTTGAACAGATACCTATCAAAACTGCACTGCTGAGCCAGAATGGTTTTGCTGCGATCAAGTTTGTGGTTGGGAGGCACATCTTTCTTTCTTTTTTTCTTTCTTTTTTCTTTCTTTTTCTCTTTATTAGTTTTTTTGTGCCAGTACAGGAAATGGAGCGAAGATAAAAGGCTAAAAGCCTGACTAAGGGCCTTTGCTACAAATGCAGTGAGGCAGTGAGGCGGTCAAAATAAGTTTGCAGGATACAGGAAAAAAGACAAAAATACAAAAGGTACATATGTAAATACATTAACACATACAACAGTAATAAAGTGTTATTTCTAGTAAACAAATGTATACATAACAATCGCGAAGTTTTACATGCCAGTTAGATATTAGTTGCGATTTCTCATCGCTATTGCAAAAGACATACAAAAATAACAATATACACAGGGAAGCATAGGAAATAGAACACACACATAAAAAGCATCAGATAATACTTAGATAAAGAGAAAACATAAAACGATAGTCAAGAAAGTTTAATGTTGTTTTCAATCAGTACCATCCTGATTGTATGTTTAAAAACTGTACACTTTATGTCTTGGAGGCTGTCAATTTTGTTTAAAAACGTGGGTATCTGAAAAGATAACCACGTTTTTCGTGGCCTGTGGCCACGAAAAACGCGTATGAAACAACACTACACTACGTGAATCTGCGAGAAACATATAAAGAAAGCCTAGCATGCACTCTCCAGGTGAGAATTCCACAGTATCCATGTCTTTCAAAATGAACAACTTTTAACTCTCCGAACGAAACTAGCTCCATGGTTCTGTTTCGCAATGTTTTCATCACCACAGGCTCGCCTGCTTGTTTTTATTATGATTTTGTTTGATATCAAGCTGAACGGCACTGTTTTTTGAAATCGCCAGAGCCGTGTATTCCTTATCAGTCGAGAATGGATGCGTTCGATAATAGCACTCTCCCGCAGGACTGGCAGGTCGGGGCAGTGGTTCCGATACACAAGTTAAGTAGTAAAAGTTGACCTTTAAACTACCAACCCATAGCATTAAGCGGTATTCCCTGCAGAATATTTGAGCACATTGTTTACACTTACGTCATCTCATTTTTGGAAACACATTCTTTCTTTTCAGACGCGCGACATGGTTTCTTCAAAAATTGATCTTGCGAAACATAACTGACAGCCTACATTAACCAACTTCATGTTACTTTGCATCTTAGGTCACTAACCGATTCTATTTTTCGCGACTTCTCTAAGGCTTTCAACAAAGTGATAAACTACTGCTCCGAAAGGTCAAAGAACTAAACCTTCATAATGCGTTGTCAGTTGGATAGAACATTTCCTCCTTAACCACGCGCAGTTTCTAACTACCCACAGGTGTTATGCTCCATCTCGCACCGTACACTCTGGAGTACCACAGGGTTCCTTCTTACGACAACTTTTATTTCTAGTTTACATTATTGATTTGCCTTCATGTGTTTCTTCTAACATAAAATTGTTTGCAGACGACTGAGTTTTTGTTCCGCAAAATTACCAGCCTAAATGACATCCCTGCCCTTCAAAATGACACTGACTCCATCTTTAACTGGTGAACGACTTGGCAAATAGAACTATGTATTTGCAAATGCAAGGTATTGTGGATTTCCCGAATATCAACTTCTCCTGCTACTTACTCACTTAACAGCATTGCACTCAAATCTGTCACATCTAACCAATATCTTGGTGTACACATCAACAATTGCTTAGGCTGTTCACTCCTTATCCATTCCATTATTAATAATGCAAACTGCTTGCTTGGGTACATTCGTCGCAACTTCTCTTCCGAACGTGACTCACTTAAACTACTAATGTACAAGACACTAATTCGTAGCAATATGCTGCTGCAGTATGCGATGCGAGTTCAAATATTTGTTCAATGCTCTCGAACTAGTCCAAAACAATTCTGTTGGCTTCATTCTTCACAACTACCGTCTTCACTCGAGTATTTCTGCCGTAAAAAATTCGCTAGAACTGCCGTCTCTGGCCTCTTATAGTATGCTCTTCCGACTCTGTCTATATTACAAAATTTTTCATCATATCCCAACTCTTCGCGAGGCACTTAATATTCAGCCTTTTTACGAATCATGAAATATTGATCATTCCAATAAAGTGGGTGTTATGTCATGTCTAACCAAAACATGTAGCGGTTAATTTATTTCCAGAACATCAGTAGACTGGAACTGCTTTCCCGGATCTGTGGCTACCTTGACCGATCATCACATGTTACGTTCTGCGCTAACTAGCAATGTATAAACACCGAAGCTTACTTACGTGTTCTGTTTGTACACTATGCCTATATTTTGTTCTTTATCTTTATTTATTTATTTTTATTATAGGCTTTCATTGTATAACTGAAAAATTGTGCTGCTCCCCTCTCTCTAATGCCTTTGGCTTAGATGGTATTACGAAACAATTAAGATAATAAATAAAATTTGTTTGGCCTACTCGCTTCACTAATCCGGGGTCAGCCATCTTGATTCTGGGGGAGAAACAGTTTCTCCTTGGCAAAAAGGAGCAATGTTTCTCCATTTAAGGACGAACATTGGGGACCTCACCGTTTTTTCCCTAAATGGAGAGAACGTCTCTAGAACTTCAAGAGTGATATGTACCAAGACAAATATTACCACGTTGCAGTGAAGGCATCATGCTATATACATGATAATGTTGACATACATGTACGCAAGAACTCAATGTGATATCATGATGCAATGAGTGGTATAACAATACAAAAGATGCAATGAAACAAAATTGGTTGCAATGGAAATTATGAATAACTGCTCAAGGGAAGCTCCTAAGCACCATGTCTGTCGGAAAATGAGTCGTTCCCTCTCCTGTTCAGCCCTTACAAAATGGCACGACTATTACTGCGGAAACTCGTGCTCCCCGAGGGGAAAAAAGCTCCTCAGAGAGGAACGCGAGGATGTCTCGTCTCATTCGGCCCAGGATTAGCCACAAAGCATGCCGGCGGCAATTCGCGGCTACAGTCTCGCATCAGTTTCGCCAAAGGCTGAGTGCCCTGCAGCTATTGAAAGAGCCGAAAAGTGTCCGCGTGAAAGTCGGCTATTGGACTTGAACCTTCGCACACGCCGTCTCCAAAAGCCACCATGAACCGCTCATCAAAAGAGCCGGGAGACCACATGTTCATTCCTCCCATGTTGATTTGTGTCAACAATGACGCAGTTGGGCAAGTGGAAGTGCGAACCACCTGCCATCGTTGCAACCAATCTCGGGTGGGGAGAAAGCTCCAGCCTAGCCGCCAGACAAAGTTCCGGAGGTGCCCTTGCAACACTGCTGCAGTTATTGGTATCCAAGCCTGCTCCACTGGTTGCCAGCCCTGCATTCTACCACTGAGATACACCAGTGCTTTTATTGGTATCCAAGGGCAGTTCACTTTAGATTGACGATGCTGTGTACCAAGGGCCGTAGAAGGGCGGCCATTGTGCCCATCACTTTAGATTCAGCCACGTATAATTCTGGGCACGTAGTCTCCAAACGTCGGCGAAATGCCACAAGGGCTCCTTACAAAGATAATAATTCAGTTGATTGGGGACCTTGGCTAATTTGGCTACCCAGCAGGAAGACACGTAGTGATGGCTCAAGATGGTAGCAAGGCAGTGTCTGAACAGCGTGCCATCATTGCTTAGTATTCTGAGTAGAGTGCGGAGGCACAAAGCAGAAGCCATGATGGAAACGTGAGGGAATGCGAAAGCGCCTTTATCTGGTGGTTCAGCTGATGCCGGGGAGATAACAATTCTGTGTCACCATACCAAAAAAAAATGAACTGGCGCAGTTTTGCTCTCTCCGTCGGACATAGAGTGGCGGCTTAACAGACTGGCAAAGGTACCAGAATGTTCTGAGGTACACCTGTTTGAGACAAGTATCGGCGTTCCAAGATTAGCAATTCGAAGTGCCTGGCTGCTTTTATATCACGTTGAAGAGTTTATACAACGAATGACTAGATGCTGTCTTCTACACCAAACGCAGGGAATGTAACTTTAAGTATTGCAATGTTAGGAGACCCCTGTAAAGGAGACGTGATGCTGATATGACCACTGAAGTTGCCGTTAAAGAATACTGGTTTCAGAAAAGTTTAACCTTGCACTAAAGATAATGCCGAAATAATGGAAAGTATGAAGAGCATGCTGCAGTGACTGTTCATTATGTACACGTAGAGTAAAGTCATCCACAGATGCATTGACGTTTACTTGAGTGTTACCAGGTAGAAGTAAGCTTCGAATCTGCGGGTGGCGTTTAACTGCCTTTAAGAAGGGTTTTAATGTAAGGAAGAACATCACTGGGCAGAGGGGCACCCTTGATGGACTGCACGCGTTACTTCAAAAGGGTGACTCTCACGGGAATCTATGTAAATGGTACTCTTCGTGAGTGTACACCGCATGAATGAGATCAATGAGCTTATCCGAAAGTCCGAATGCATGTAAAACGTTTAGTAATTTGGTATGTTCTTTGAAATTAAAAGTTTTCTCCTGATCTATGGAAACCAACAGTTTTCGCGCACAATGGCTCGTGGTGTATTGAATGATGTCACGCGTTAACCACGTATGGGTGTGCATTTTCGGCCTTGAACAGAACAGATCTTGTGGGGTGCGAATTGTGTTGGAAGATATGGACTGATTCGGCACCCCGAAATGTTGGCCAAGAGCTTGTAATTTACATTAGGCAAAGTAATAGGGTGCCAAGGTTCTGGTCGCGTAGACAATTGATCTTTTTTGGAAACTAGTGTTATAAGGGCTCTGTGGAAGGAGGTTGGCAGGGTAATATCTCGGAAAAACTCGCGGATGAGGCGTGACCTAATTGGACTCATGATAGTCCATAACTGTACAGAAAACCCTTCAGGAAGTCCATCCATTCCTGAAAATAAACCCCATTTTCATTGCGTCTAGTGCGCCTTATATTTCGTCATCGGATGGCAGTGATAGCAGAACGTCATGTGACATTGTGCTATCAAGTGGTAAGTCTTTTTGTAGTGAATGCGAAGCAAGAATCCTGGGTTATTGACACTGGCAACAGATTGATCCATTGACAGAAAGCGTTGACTGAATGCCTGAAAGTCGCGTGTACACGCCGCAGCTAGTACAGTACAGTTTAGCGAGTGGGCAGGTGAGCCTGGTGCACAAAGCACAGCTCTGAGTGCATATGTTAGCACCTCAGGGTGCGCACACGGTGCACGTTTACAGTGCCAAGCTGCAGCCGAGAGCGACGCAGCGCGCATAGTCCGTCGGTGCCTTTGGACGAGCTCCTCTTCCATGCCCGCATAATGGGGGAAGGGCTGGGATTGTGGTGGGCAATGCGTATTTTCTGGCATAACAATGACGCATCTTTAAACTTACGGGTGCGAAGTCTCCTGCCCGTTGCACTGCAATGATGGCGCCACTGTTCTTTGGGGTGATCCCAATCAGCTAAACCCACCCGAATGAGCGATGCGCGTAACGCTCGGGACAATTTTTTTTAGACTGAGAGTCCTGCAGGACCCGGCAATTTAGACGCCATGGTCTGCGAATTGATGGTGTCCCTGCTGGCAGGCCGAGAGGGAGCATAACCGGGTGGTGGTCGCTAATGTACACTGGTGTCCGTAGAAATGATATTACCCCTGTGTCGTGAACGTAGGTAATGAGAATGGGAGATGCGTACACGGCATCAATTCTGCTGCTCGCCACTGCTCGACGGCAAGTATGGGCATAATTGCTACCATGTACACTTTCACGAATGTTACTCAATGCTAATTTCTTCACTAAATGTTCGATTTCTGTGGCATTCTAGATTGACCGGCCATGACCAGGACCTCAAACGTCTGCATGTGAGTCTAAGATACAGCAGACTCTTTTCAAAAAAGGGTGACCCTAGCACCAAGGACGTGAACTGTAGTTAGCCGCCAGTGTGGAGGCACCGCAGCAGACGACGCAAGCTGTGTGTCCCAGCGACGCTGATGCATGTTTTTTGCAGTGGATGCGTACACCTCTTGCGTTCCTGCAGGACGTGGACCGCGTACGGAGGGCACGCCGATGAGGGTCGCTTTCAGGCCGAAGCCATGCATTGCCGGTCATAACAAGCCAAACTGCTTGTCAAACCCACCCTACTGAAACAACCAATATAATTTTATAAAAGATCCATATGCTTCAATGCAGGAGTTACAGGACTCAATACAGTAACTGTACAGGAACCAAAGGGGGGTAAATAGGCATTGTAAAGGACCTGAATGGTGGTATCTAAGAGCCTAATGGGACCTTGGCAGGACATATAGAGGTACTTAGGAGCAATGTAGGGATTATGGGTTCGGTATGTAGGTCCCATCTAGCACAATTAAGGAGCTAATGGGGCTGAATGGGGGCCATACAGAAGACTTGCATAGAGCTCAATGTCAACCGTAATTGTCAATGTAGAACATTAATAAATGTATTAGACCAAACGCCTAGGCATGCATCACATTATTTTGTGATTGAGTGGCCTAAACACTTAGTTTTTCAGCTCCATTAGGTGGCTGTACACAAGTTCAAGAAATAACCAATTGTAATTAAAATACATCATGAGATGCAATTATGTGCTCAGGTATAACAGATAAGTCTATCATATATTCACCAAAGTACTTCATTTCATTTGATCACCTTAGTTGTTTACGTGTTACAGTTGCACAAGTATTGCTGTGTAGTTTATGAAAAAACAATAATTTAAATGTTGAAGTTGTGCAATGAATAATCTTGTTATTACAAATCTCTTACTTAAAATAGTGATTGAGTAATTTCCTAACATATGAACAATAGACAAGACGTTAAAAGACAATTATTTCTTAGATTTAGGAGAGATAGAGCAAGTCTCACTCACATGTTCTGGCATATCCCCAAGGCACAAAGCACAAGGGACTACCAAGGAAGAGTGCGAATGAGCTCTTTGCAGCTTGGACCTCGAGGCGCAGCCCTGGCCAGCGCCTCTAGGCATAAGTGCACACGACATGGTCGAGGAGCCTGGCAATTTTTTTCTGACATAGCAACTGCGCCATAGAACACCTACCAGTTTATAGAAAGGAAACTGTACTTTTGGGCTGTTGTATCAAAACACGCAAATACGTAGCGGCGGCATACTGAACTGCAATACCGTGAGGCAAGATGGCACTGGTAGTATTATCATCATCAATAAACCGACACATTTCTTGCTGCAGGTGGGGGCTCGCGGCTGATTCGCGCTGCTCGCTTCCTCTGGTATTTTTTTCGTTGCTAAATCGCGCTTGGCATGTGTAATTATCGCCATGTGACCTCGCTGGCCTCGACTGGCAAAAACAGCGTCAATCAAGAAAGTTTTGCATCAATAATTGCGAGTGTCCAAGCCGGTCGAACCAATATATACGCTCTGATCTGAACAAAAAAAGTCTACCACACATATTGAAAGCTTTCAACCCATGTGTAAAAACTCCTGAAAGCTAACAAGCATATGCATATAACTGAACATTGAGATCGCTGAATGAACGTCGTTTTCATTCTGTTTCGGCGTTCGAGTTTAATAGCGTGGCTTCAAGACAAGAGTCCGATTCTTCCATCAGATTCGGCGCTTGCCCTGTAGTGTTGATTTTGAAGTGAAGTGAATGCATGATGTGGAATTGGGAAAGAATGTTGGACATTGCCGATAGATAGCTCAAAAAGTGAGAGCAATGTAGTTTTGCTAAATTTCTCAAAAGAGCTATTGCAGATGCGTGCAGTTGTGAATCTTTCTCGCTCTGCAATGCTACATTGAGTACTTCACAATCGTGCAACGTCGCGTCGTGTCGACAGGGTAGCACTAGTTTTAATTCTTTGCCGTGAGTCCATATCATAGGTATTATGTATTTAGGTGATGGGTCTAAGGAATATTTCAGGATTGCTACATTTATTCTTAGATTTAAGTTACACAGTTATTACAGCTTGAATTTCTCGTCGCAGGTAATGACCGGTCTGCTGAGTATGCAGCGAACCTCTATGCTAAAGGATCTCTTAGGTGTGTGCTTACGAATCGAAAATTCCCAATTCTAAGAAAATAAGCTTTAAGCATGCATTGTAAAATTTTGTCGTTCGTACATTTTTGTTGGCGCTCTTACAGTACACTATCTGCTCAGCTCTTAGCACAATCTCTGTTATGCATAGCCATATTGATAGAACTCGAGCACTCTTTTGCAAGCAAGCACTCCTGAAATCATTTGATGGTACATGATGTGAATCTGTCCAAATACTGGATCAAGATAGGTCACATTTATTACAAACTTGTTATTTTGTTTACTTGTTCGGTATACTTGTGCTTGCAAGATTAAGTTGTTTTATCCCTGCTACTTTTAGAGGTTAGGACTGGATATACGTACTTTCTTCCGGTGTGGCTGTAGATAATTCATGATCAAAAATGTTTCAACTACCTTACGATTTCCTTGATTTTTTTCATCACAGTAGTGCACAGAGCTTCAATTCATAGTGGTCGACACTATAGCTATGACAACGTATATTTAAACAGAAGCAGATGTGCTCAAGGACATCTGAAACGTTTCTCTGCTATATGAAAAAAACAGTACTACATCCAGTGAAACTAACCTTGCTCTTCATGACAGCATTCACGTCTTTCATAAAGCTGTGCAGCAAGTTCTCATTACCTTTATGATTTACAAGTCGAGGAGCCCATTGAACATACGTGCGACGTTAAAGCAATTGAGTGCAGCCTTATGAGCTTTTACCACAGTTAATTAGGACCAAACAGTTCTGGGTGTAGTTCGTAATCTTTCACAAGGCACAACTAAAACTGGAAACCCTTTTAATGCCCCTCATTACGGGGGTGTTCATTTTGTAATGTATAAAAATATTCTCTGGCGATTCACATGCCAACTATAATGTCATCATGAGTCATACAGTAGTGGGCAAATATAGGACAATTCTGGCTTCCAGGGATAAAACAAATGACATTGTAGCCTCACAGGAGACACGACTGCTTGTCGAAACATTTGCTTTGACGCCTCGTGTTCACAAATTTTTCATAGTTTCGAGGTTCTAGATTTTACAGGTCCGTTTAGTTCACCTGCCTCACTGGGAACTGGTTCACAGCTGAGCACGAGAAGTTCAGAACTTGTGCAGCATGAGTTCAGCAGTTTAGCATCACAAGTGAATGACAAGGTGCCGACAAGGTGGAATAATTATGTCCACTTTATTCACTGAGGTGCAACCATCTGGGCTGAACACGACGCGTTTGTAGAGGCGGGGTACGGCACCTACGTCAAATGATATGTTGTTTGTCAAGCTGTAGGCGCGGCTGCACAAAACGAGGGCTGTCAGAGCAGGAGGTACAGCAAAATCATGATGCAGTTTAGGTGCTGTTTCTCTCCTGCGCTATTTGAAATGAATTGCACGGTTTAAAGGATGCCATTGCTGCATGAGTGAAAGGAAATGGCGAGGTGCAGCACTTTGTAAAATGAAATAGGTGGTGTCAGCGAATCAAACAAATTTTTAA
This sequence comes from Rhipicephalus annulatus, assembly GCA_013436015.1. Taxonomy (NCBI): domain Eukaryota; kingdom Metazoa; phylum Arthropoda; class Arachnida; order Ixodida; family Ixodidae; genus Rhipicephalus; species Rhipicephalus annulatus. Next base: position 183,019 of record WOVY01001284.1, on the reverse strand, counting down.
TCACACAAGAATCTTAGAATTTCACCCCCATCGAAATATGTTCATTGTAGCTGAGATCAAACGTGTGTTGTTGATTTCAGTAGTGCCATGCAATAAAACTAATCGCGTTACAGTTTCATCATTATTAAAGTGTAGATTTCATGCCTGTGGCCAATCTAAAGCACCCCTCCACAATATGCGTGGAAAAACATTCAGAATTACAGCATTGCACGTGTGAGGTTCGAGATGACCTAATTTAGTGGACGTTCATATGTTTCAACGTGCTTTCAGAGTGGACATTCGGGGGTAGTCATCCTGTCGTTGCATAGCAGTGTAGAAAACAAGTCACCAAATATCAATGCTTGGAGAAAATGCATATAATGCATGAAATTTTCCAATGTGAACAAATGAACTCAGATACAAGTAAACAGTTCTATTTTATATATATATATATATAATGGTACCTCATAACACGTTTATAGCTCCGCGCTGCTTCTTTACAAGGCAGGTCATGTAGAAGGCTTCTTGCCCAGTGTACACAGCTGCTTTCATGTCAGGTGGGCCAGGAGGCTGTGGCAGAAAAACACGTATATCTGATTCATGTGGCGCTTTCTTTGTCGCACTATAGCAAAACTACACCTAAATTTATGTGATGTTTTTCAAATGCGACTGCAGTAAACTATTTACTCGTAGGTTCTTGCACTAATATATGGGCTAGCTACGAAGGCACATTCGAGGCAACAGTGATTTATTAGCCTTCTTTCATCGCAACGGCTTGGTTGGTGTTACCTGGCGATAGAATTTCCAAATTAACAATTGAGACAGCAACTCGTTCCTACGTGAAGCGCGCAGCAAGTAACGCACGCTTTTCCGGTGACAGATTCAGACAAAAAAATTATTATTGCAATGCGCTGCTACCATGTGACACCTGCGCAGCCATTGGCAAAAAAGTACATCTGTTGAAATGAACCAACTAGCCCAGCAAGCAACCGTCTTTAAAAAACTGAAGTGGTTTCTACTCACCAGCCCGGGCTTGCAACCGATGTTCATCCGACGAAATTTCAACGGTTGCTTCGTTTCCCGGAAGTCACTTGAATTCCCTTCACGAAAGCATTTGAACCAGTCCAAATAAACAGATCGTGAACGAGTGTGTCGGTCGGCAGAGACTCGAAATATTTACAGTGAGACTAAACAGTTTTAGACACACTCGAACGTACCGCCAGCCGCTACCTGCCTTCGCTACTGTTGACTGCCGTATATTTCGAAATGAGCATAATGATGTCGATAGGCTGCTGCTGATCTCGAATTAGCTGGAGCAAAAACTGTTACAAAAATTGAATACGTAGCACATGTTTAAGAAAAACTACTTGATATAAGAACAAGTTGTTTTTATGTGTAGCGGTACGCAAAAATGTAGTATTTGATCACTTTAGAATTGAAATTTGGCCTCGACGAGGGTGCCCCTACGAGAAAGGGCGATAGCGCGAGTGGCGAGCTGCGGTTGATTTTTAGCTGCAAACGCGCTGCGGTTGATTTTTTCGCCCCTACAGGTGATCACTTGAACTTAGGAGTTTCCGTGGCCTCACTTCACTCTGTGGTCTAAACACGAACACTGAAAGATTTCAATAAAAGCATTATTCTATCGAAGTACAAAACTAGTACAGAAAACTACAATGAAAAAGGTTTTACAGTACCGGTGTTGTTAAAACAAAACGACATCAAATATTCAGTTTGTTTTTCATGCATGCTGCTCGAGATGGTCGATCTGAGAGTTTGCTTGGCTTGGTGCAAGCTTGCTCACTTGTGAACGGTCGTCGTTTGCGAAGACGGTTACCTCGTTGTCGTGAACAATCTCTTAAAAGGCTTCACTTCGCTGAGCACTGCCTATATGGCAAAAAAGGCCTTTATTGTCAAAGTGAGCCGGGTAAGGACATCAAAAAGAGCAGCTTTCACAGGTATGTCAATCTTATTCGAGGTGAGTGGGATTATAATTTTCATGACTTTTTCGCTGGTGTGCGTTGAGGCTAACAAAGGAAGGCACAACAACAACATGTTTGAGCGTGTATTTGTTTTAGTTTTGATCTGCCACATTTTGTCCGTGTGTTCTGTATGTTGGCGTGCTGCACCTGATACCGCGTGCTTGTGTCCCATGGAATCTTCCGATCGCGATCATGACAAATCTGAATTAAAATGTCTCTATTATGTGTGGGTGCACAGCGACATATGTTGTAGCTGCTACTGTTGATCGTGATAAAAAAACACGTTCGTGTCGGCCCTGATGGCGCTGGAAATGTTCGGAGTGACACTAGTACAGTTATCAATATGTATATGAACAAGTCGACATCACTATTCTTACAACCAACCAGCATTACTTTGCATTTACTTATTGTTCGCTTGAATTAGTCACACTCTGTACGTTTTCAGTTCTGTGCGGTAGTTTATAGTAGCCTGTTCTCGAAGTTTTTGTGTTCTCTTGTTGAACTATATTTTCTGACCCCATGCAGATGGAGAAAAAAGACGACTCGCCGTGCAACACCATTTTTTCTACCAAAGTGACTGTGAAAAGAACGTCAGAGCTTGGAAGGAAAAAGTGCTTTATAGAAAAACTGATTTTGACATTATATACAAAATGCTAACATCCAATGTCCTGGTTGCTTTCTCAAGCCGCATGTCTATACAATAGCCGTTCTTTCAAGTACATTTGCGCTAATTGGCTAGAAAACGGTTACTTATCCTATGTTACGTTTTTTTTCAAGTTCTATTGGGTTGCAAAATAGTAACCAGAGCAAAAATGAAGACTTATTCGTTTGAAACGTTTCGGTACATATATCAGCTACATCTTTACATATTTGCCATTTCGATAAGATATATGTCGGTTTGAAGCATCAACTCAATAATTTATTTATTTCACAATACTACAGGCTATCATGACCAAAGCTGCAGTGGAATTAAAAGAAAGGAGAATGGTTCAGAAACAGTTATTAGAAAAAAACTGGCACCACATGCAAGTACGTCAATTTAGCCACGATTATTCTTACAAAGAAAAAAAAAGAACAGCACTAATAATTAGCAACCACACTTGTGACTTAGTAATGTAAGAGTTTCAGTGATTTAGTATTCAGCACAACAAATGTTGATCAAGGCCTTCATCAGAACTGTCTGCCTTGCAACTTCCTTTACTATCCTCCTAGAAGTTTGGTAAGCGAGTCTACAGCAAGCAGCAGAGTGGAGGACAGGACTGGGTCAAAGCACGGGCCTCCTAGCCAGCATTTTATGTTAGCAGAGATATGGTAACCAAAAATAACTAAGTCGAGTCTGTAAATTGATGGGTGACTAAAAACTTCCCACTGCATATTCTGTGGCTCCTTGTTGTCTTGAAAAAAAAAGACAGCGTCTAAGGACAACATCTCTCTTTTGTTATTGTGCTCTGTAGGAATTTGAGAGTTAGACTACAATGCGGAAGTGAGAGTAATGCCGTGTCCCATGAATAAGTAAGGCATAAACATGCAAAGGCTCATGAGATGTACGCAGTCTGCACCAGCTACCATTACAATGGCTCTCCGTGTGCTGTATCACTTTAAGCTATCGGCGTTTATCGGTGTCACTTGCTTTTTTCATGGTGACCCAACGCGTATGCAGGAAATTTCTAGCACACAATAGCACGGCCGCACCTACGACTGACCACAAAAGAGAAGCACGTGGTGTGATTGCCAAATGATGTGGCAAAAAGCCGAAAGTACGCGCTATCACAATAATGTATTTTTAAGTGGCGTGTCCTTGATTGTCACGTCTTTCAACAAATTTCACACTTGTATATTTACGCGTATCAATGACTGATGTGCTTATTTTTACGTGTTTGCTTCAGTGATGGCGCTCAGCTGTTTTTGCAGTTGCACCATTCTGTTGCTGTCTCAGATTGTTGGGTATACAGCATCTTGTATCAATGTTCACTGTGTGCAATCGGTACTTATGTTACTAAAGCTACGTGCTCAGCGGTGACCGCCTGGCAGAATGTTCAAATGTTAGTGAATGACATCGACTAGAATGCAGTGCTGAAAATCTTCGGTAGCGAAATTCGTCCGCGGTAACTTTATTTTAGTAAGATCGAGCATCGTAAACTAGAAGCCGATGCAATGGTGAATCTCATGAGTTTTCGTGGGTTTATGCCTCACCAATTTACCACGGAAACACCGCCATTTCTCTTCCCAAACACAGCAGCCATGCAATTCTTCTTGGAGAAGGTTCACTTGAAATTCTTTGTGTTCATTAGAATACTTCAACTCTGTGTAATGCACCTACATTTCTTCAGTTTTGGAGTACGTCATGTTAGTGCTAGAGAATGTCGAGATCACTCCCGTTTGCCGTTTTTTCGTGACCAGTCAGCATTTTAGAAACTGATTTTGCGCACAGTTTGCAGCACTGGAGTCTATCGCTGTCTCCAACCATGGTATACCTTCTGCGCTGTATTCAGCTGACTGCAATATTTTGGGAAAGGAAATACTCATCCCGAAAACTGTGACCCAATATTTTTCCCAAATTATCTGATTCCTTCAGTCAACAAGATCATTATTTTACACTTGCTTCAATCCTAGCCAGTCTGCATTGTAAACATTGTGCATCATGCTTCTGATTTTCTAGACTATTGCAGTGCCTTGCTGTCATGTATTGAAAGTTGTGCTGTACACATTGCTCAATATTCGATGAATTTCAGCTGCACTGCACTGCTCAGCAACGCCAAATTGAATTATAGCACACACTTCGCACTTATGCGCGACATGAATACATGGGTGCTCTGCGTCAAGAAATGAGAGCTGTGGCCTCATAAGATAGGCAGGCACACTAAAGAAATTGTACAACACATAAGCTTTGCATCATGAAGTTTTATTTGCTTTTTATTCGGGGGCCATTTTATTTTGAAACATATAGGCATTTTACTTTATGAGCTAAGATGTTTCTCTGGAGTGTCAACATGCCAAAGCAAGCTTCTCGAGTTACACTCATGCTGACTGTATGTTTGTTACGTTCATTAGGCAGTTATTTTGCATAAACTTGTGTGGCCAACTCACTGCATAAACATCAGCATGCAAATATGATGTGCAATAATATCATAGTTATATATTTAAAAGCACATGCAGCTGTTGCAATAAGCAACACAGAATGCAGTATGTTATGTGACAAGTAAATATTCATAGCTACTTATGAAGTATTAGATGACAAGTAACGCCGTTACTGCAACTGTAGTTTTAAGGTATGTGTTACTAAAAAGTACAGTCTTTCTAGTATGTTGGGTGTACCGAAAAATTCTCAGCAAGTGCTCCTAGAGAGTCAATGACACTTCGACAAGATTCGAAAGAGTAGAGCCTTGCTAAGTCATTGGTAATAATTCTTGGGGAAGTGAAAGAATCACTCCGAATAAAAAATGCATATGTGTGCTTCTACTTAAGCACATTCTTCAAAGCTCATGCATACACGGCTTTCATTCGCACTCACTGGGCAAATAGAAACAGTGAAAATGGTGGTATAGGAGAAGAGGCTACTTATTAAAAATCTCTTGAAGAAAGTATGGAGGTGCTTGCTCTGTTAGGAGCGCTTACTCTAGACATTGTGGCATTTAGAGCATTTCTACTGAGTGGTGATATTTTGGGTTTATATATACACTCCCAAGACCCCCCATACTCCCTCCAAAAAGTCTCAGAAGGCAGCCATTCAAGAAAAAAAAAAGCCCTGAAGGATGGCTCTGGCAATCAAAAGCTTGTTTGATTGAGCCTTCTCCAAAAAGAGAAAAAAATATTACAATGGAACAAGTGGCCTGAGCAACAAATAGAGACCAGCAAACTCCCTTACCAGTCGAGTCACTCAATCTCAAATTGGGAAATAAATGAGAATCTGAATTAGCCATATGTGAAAATACATTTTTTGATTGAGTGAATTTCACATGTTTTGGTCGGCCTGTGCTGTGAACCCACCTTCGTCAATTTAAATATAGATTATTTGGTGAGCCTGTAGTCTGCGCTCTCTTAAATTTCAACATTTTTTGGTTAAAGCTGGCGCATCTCTCCTATCTAGATATGGTCAAAGCTAAAAGAAACATTTTGCTTTGCGCCTGCATGGTAATAGACAAATTTTTTGGTGTGTTTATGACACAAATTAGAGTCCAGCTTCTTGTGCCCTCTCATTATTTTTCAGCACGACGGCGCATATCTCGCCTAGTACCTAGTTTATTGGTTGCCATATACATTGATGTTGTATCTATTTATCAATTCCTTTATTCTGTGAGCTATGTTTTGATTGTAAAGACTACCGAAAACACACCCGTTACTTGCTACGTTTCTCACTTGTTATGTTTACAGAAGTCTGACACGAATCTCTACCAATAAGCTCAGCTGTTGGTCACTGTAAGTTACAAAAGTCTAAATTCTAGTGAACATTCTTTTTTCATGATCTCTAGGTACCTATTACCTGTAACCCCTTAAGTTTAGGTAATATCCTCCAGGTCAGCCACCTTCGGCACAAACATTGCAGCTGCTGCCACCACCACCATGGCCTATATTTCACTTCAGTCATTGCTGCATCATAACCAGTATTACCTCTTCCGAGCTACTAGCAAAGTCGTTTTTGAAGATGCCTCACCTTGAAAGGGCTTCACATGCCTCCAAAGGAAGCTATCAGGCAAGTGTGCATTGTTAAGAATTTAAGCTTTCAATGACATTGATGTTTTGAATAGGCAGAATAATTGACTAGTCTGCCAACTTCATGCTTCTTGAACAGGGCTGAAACTGTGTGGGTCTCAGTGCAGGAGCAAAGATCATGTGAACTTCAAGGTAGGTTATTTTTATTTTATTTTACAATACTGCAGGGCCCTTATCGGGCCCATGCAGGAATGGGTTGAACTTTAATACACAAAAATGGGAGGAAAGAAATAGAACCTATGTACAGAGCATGTAAGAGCAAGAATTATGCACATTGTACAGTAAATAATGTGTTCCTATAAGTTCTGAGTTCTGCTCGTGAATTTGACAGAAGAGCAGTTCGCAATATCAGTGGGCACCATATTTTATTGCAAAATGGGGAGCATATATAAATTGTATGAGTAAAGGTTATGTTAATTATTTTGTGCATGAAGGGAGCTGGGCAAGCGAAAATTGAAAAAAAAGTACTTTTTCATTGTTCACTAGATATGAGAGCGGATTCTTTTTTTTCACAATTTTCATGTACCGTGCAATCCTGAGAAAGTGTTCCCACTATAGTGAAAGTGACGAGAATTGAAGGAGAGGGGTTTCTTGCTCAGTCTTGCATCAAAACTCAAGGTTGTGGTGGTAAAGCCACATTAGTTTCTAACGAAACTGAAACACCTAAAGAAATATGCATGCATTCACTATGATTCCGCAACCTCGTTGCCCACCTAAAGAAAGAAAGTGAGGAAAACAGCAGAAATAGCAGGAACGCGGGGGAAGGGGGCCGAGGTGCTTGCTCAGTTGTTGGTGCATGTTTTCAATATTTCAAAAGAAAGAGGATTGCACTTGCTTAAGTGGGGATGCTTGCTTGAAAAATTACAGTATTTCTCCTCATTCTGCTTATCTTTTTTTAATCAACCAAAAAAGTGACATTAAAACAATGGCCCTTTTGCAGATGGTATATTTGTAGATTCTTTTCTCTGTAAATTGACAAACAGCATGGTTTTTTGCATTTTTGGAAGAAAAAAAAGCCGCCCTACTAGTAGTGTTCAATATGTTAGCGAAGTCAGACGCAGTGCAATACATAAGTTGGCGCAGTAAAAAAAAAGGTCGGCACAGTAAAAATGTGCTTAAATTGAACCCCATCTTCTCGAAATGGCATTTTTTGTTATGTCAGCATGATAATTTTAAACTCTTGAATTATGTCGTGCTTATTGTTTGTGCACATACCCAAGCTACACATGGTGGTGTACCATAGTGAAATTGTTGCTTTAGATTAACTTTATTTGATATAAAAGAAAGAGTACAAAACTTGTCTAAAATCATGTACTTGAATAAAAATGCATTTTTTGTAAAAACCATACTATGGTTCGGTCAATAGAACACAAGCATTTGAACAAATTAGTATAAACATCTGGTCGCTATCAATATTACATGCTCAAAATGACCACAATAGAGAAAAAAATACGTGGAAGTCTGAAACTTGCCTGGTCTTTTCTGACACAGTGCTACGAAATGAGGCAGAGTTTACACAAATATGCAGAGCTGTCTTATTTATTGATGGCAAACTGAATACATGGTTCAGAAAACCTATTGTCACAACCCCTTAATAGGAGGCAATAACCGGGTAGACTCACATGGCCGTTTCAACAGCCCCGAAAATTCACTGCTAAAGCTTGAACAGTTTATGATCAGGTTTTTAGCAGGGGTCCAATTGCGCCAACTTGATACAATTCCCGATTGCTGCACCAAGCTGCGCCAAACCCTTGAAATTGTTGAAATTGAACCACGCTGCACCAAATTGCCCAGCCAGCGTCCATTTTTAGAGGCGAAGCTTTTTATAGCGGCACCCGTTCGCCCCGCGTAGTATGTAACCAGTCCTATGCTTTGACCTGCAAACATTTTGACCTCCAAGGTGGTGCCGGCGAGAGATTCCTTCCGTGCGTTGTTCAACAACAAAAAATAGTGCTCAATGTACATGCCAATAGCTGATAATGGGGTATGCGAGACAGGAGCATTCAGCTTTTAGTTAACGTGCACGCTGCGATCCCCATTATCAGCCATTGCATGTACATTGAGTGCTATGTGAAGGGAAAGGGTTGCTACGTTATACCCGCTGGGTGTAACCATCTTAGATTTACAAAAGTTTAGCGAGCGTTGAGCCGCAGTGCCATAAATACAATGAACTAGTATATACCATGAATGAACTCGAGGCAGTTAAAGGTGTGAAGTAGGTACGAAGTGCAAGCCGCAAGAAAGTAAAAGCCTAATTTTCCTGTCTCTCATTTCCCATGCAGCCATTGGCATGTACATTGAGCTCTATCTGCCAGGAAAAGGTTGCTACGTTATACTCGCTGGGCGTAACCTCCTTGGTTTTAGAAAGGTTTAGCGAGTGTTGGGCCGCAGTGCCATGAATACAGTGAACTAGTATATACCATGAACTCGAGGTGGTTAAAGGTGAGAAGTAGACCTGAAGCGCAAGCTGTTAGAAAGTGTGCGTGTGCCACCTCTCGTTTAGTCCTTGAAATGTCAGCTGGATGGCAGTGTTTCAATATGGGGAATATATGATGAGAAGATTCGAGATGGTGGTACTTGGAGTGTTGAATAGATGGACGAACGGACACACAGACAGATGCGTGAATGGACGCATGAACGGACGCAGGGGCGGATGCATGGACGAACGCAAGAACGGACGCACGCACGGACGGGCAGATGGACGCATGGACGGTCGCACAGACGGAAGGAAGCAAGAACGAATGGATGGACGAATGCTTCGCCCCACTCTCTATTATTCACTCCGTGGATATGCTGCCAATTTGTTTTTTTTTTCAGGTTTTCTAATTTCCGTGAGCAATGCAGGCCATGTCGGCCACCTGCAGCTTCGCGCCATCAGTCAAAACATGCAGACCTTAACTACAGAATATACTTAAAATAATCTAGCCACCTACTCTATGCTCATGAGACGTGATCGATCAGATGAAGTAACAGCACTGCTTGCCTATCGGTCTGCTGACCGCACTATATACGTACCCAAGTTACGCAGAATGTTGTCTCAACGTTGAATGAAAGGGCCGAGATGTCAGTCAGCAACGTTGCCTCAACGCACTTAACGTTCTTTTTTTTGATCACATGATAACGTTGCTTGTAACATTCAGGACGATAAGGCAACGTCCAGGATCACATTTTCAACATCACGGCAATGTTTTCGCAACATAGCAGCAACGTGATCTCAACATGCCAGCAACATGATGTCAACATACCAACAACGTGATGGCAGCATTCTAGTAACGTTATGTCAACCTTGCTGTGTGACGTGTTGACTTTCATGCGACGTGCATAGAAAATATATACTACTGTGTGTGCGTTAAAAAATAAAAGGCATGTTCACTTCTTACGACAACCGCCCCGATGCTCCTGGCTTGGAAAGAAGCTCTGGTATGTTGTGAAAAAGTGCACTATTATTGTCCATGCACAAAAACTGTTTCCTAACAGCACTTTATCAACACAATCGTACATGCATAAACAAGTGGTGTTGGAACAGCCAAGCTATAAAAATGTCAAAACGCACTTGTCCATGTTCTAAAGACCAAAAACACACTTTTCAATTTCCAAAGCTTCCAACTCATGTGATAAACATACTGCATTTTTTAAAGCATCTAAAATTTTGGTTTTGCTCTGTGTAAGCAATGACTACAGTAAGGGAGCATGTGTTGAGGGTGCAATAATTTTATGTGCAGAACTGCAGCAACCATGAAAACAAGCAGTCACACAGCTTAGGCAGGAAAGAAGAGGCTGAAGTGCCTGAACGCCATATGAAAGCAAAAAAAGAAGACATTTATTTACAAAGATTACATTCTATTTATTTGTCGTTGTCACGAAACAAGACATGATTTGGAGTGTTACAAAACACATTTTACGCATTCAGTAATAAATATGGACAAGGCACGTTGCAAGTTTCTTTCATACTATGTCAACTGTTGGGTCGTAAAAAACAAATACAGGTGCAAAATGAAAACAGAACTTGTTTATACAATTTTAGCAAAAGTTTGACGAAAAAAGCTTTTATCTATAGTATTTACAATATCAGTGGGAAAGTTAATAGGCAAGGAAGAAGACAATGGTGAAACTTCTATGTATTAAATACATAGGAGGACACGAATACCGTAGACAGCCATTGCCTTCTTGGTACTTTTCGAAGAGTGATGCATGCATTGTATACGCTGATGATTGCCACTGCTGTTGACTGTCTATCTGATGATATCAAGTACAGAGACAATATTGAAAAACTGGCATATCCCTCTCAGGTACAGCTTGTTTTGACGGTGTTTAAAAGGTTTAAAACAAGAACTTGTTTTTACCAAAACAGAAAATCGTGCCGATATCTGTGCAGCAAAACATGTTGCATATCAAAAGACGCTTATCTCTTTGAAAGCAATTAAACTTGATGATTAGTGCCTGACACGCATTCAGTGAAAAGCGGCTCTATAAATGTGGTCGATTAATTACACAAAAAATAAGCCTTTGAAAGTTAAGGTAGCTGATCTCGGTCAGAAAAAGCGAAACGTGATCAGTGGAGCAACTGCTCAGTGTAATCCGTGCAAGACAGTGACCTCCCAGCCAAAACCAAGTGAGAAGTATTTGTCACGAAAGAAATACCCAAGTCATGCAACTATTTTCTGTTAAGTTCATTACGAAGTTGTTGTCCTTTTGTCCATTGGATGATTAAACTGCCTTAACACGATTATTCTTGTTCATTCAGTTCAGATTTTATTAATTTGTATCTAGAGGTGAGCTCAATTTATCTTCAAATTGTTATGCACTGCTCTGCATAACTGTCTAGTATTTTTCGTTTATGCATTTCTTGCGTTGATTGTACCACTAATTTTAGCATTTTAACTTTTTTGGATTTGCAGTGAATGCAGCTTTCTTTCTGATACTTTGTAGCGAGTGGTTATGCGCATTTTTGTAAAAGTGGCAAAGTACTCTCAGTTGTTTGCGGAAGTCGTTAGGGAGGAAGTTGATTTTTCGAAGGTATTCAGAACGAGTATTATGACCGAGTAGCGTATTTCTCACAAAAATATAACGCTATACATGTTACCTATTGGTACACATACAATCATACTTGGCACAGGAACACCAGCAGGCACAGGAAATTATAGTAGAATGACAAATTGACACCAACCTGCATCACCATCAGAGAAGCAAATAACAGCCATACAGCCATACCGCCACAACAGTTCACATGCCCAGTTGAGTTTCCATACGCAAACTGAGCAGCACGTTGAAGTTGCCAGTCTTTGCTCGAGACTTTGCCAATGTGGTTTGACTTGAGTGAACAAGCTCGCCAAGTCAGGGTACGTCCAAGAGGGGTACATTGTCGACGATGTCGGCAAACAGCAAATGCAGGGTGACGGCTCTGACGACCGTGAAACAAGCCATGATGCGAGGCAATCGGTTGGCATTGAGGGCCTACATTATGAAGACGAAGTGATTAGACCCCTACTAGTAGCTTATCAAGTAAACAAAATAAATAAATGGGAACACTACTCTAATAAACTGCAGAGAATCGGCTGACAAAATCTGTCGGCAACATCTAACGAAATCTGTGCCAGGACCGACAGAAAGCTATTTAACAATTCAGCAGTGAAATAACTTAGCATTGACTAAACCTAAATAGTGCAGAAAAAAATTGTAAAGCTTTTTTTCAGGTAAATGATTGGCTCCTTACTCAATAATGATGGCAAATAATCAACATTTCGAGCTTACTTACGGTCTTATTTCAGTTCTTCAGCTCAAACATATTTAGTCTACCTAGTTATTTTCAGGTTAGCAATGTTCGTCGAGATACCTATTAAAAATGATGCACAAAAAATTGCTAGTAGTTTAAAACTGCCATATATTATTGTCACGGGGTTGTAACGTGGCCGAAGGAGACTTCATGTTGGGATACAACTGTTTATTTTGGTGAACCTGTGCCCGGTAACTGGAAATTCTGATTACAGTAGCAGCCCTGCACAGATAGCAGTGAACAGAGCGTCAGCCGTCGATCAACTACTGACAAGCGGCGAAGTGTGTCGGCATTTATACCCTTGCCATCGAATGTTCTAGCGTTATCGCTGGCGGTGACCTAGGATCCAGAATAATCTGCACAGTTCGCGGAGTGAGCGTGATCTTATTTAAATGATCTGCTACAGTCCTTAAGCTTATTGAAAAGTGCAGGCGCGGTTCGGGCTGAGAATTGTGTAGTGGCAGTATGGAACGTGGCAATATGGTGCTTACCAAACAGATGGCACTCACAGCGTAGTATTTCTTTCTGTCACTCCTTATCAGCTGCATTGATGGCAAAGTAAGATGAAATTCTGTTGCTCATTTTCTTCTTCCGGAGCATGCATACGTACCTAAAACAAATAAAAAATTCATCCAAAACATCGAAATAAAATTATCAGCATGTATTTTGGTACACTCAGTATGCAACAGAGTTATAACTACGAAGCAGGTGTAAAATTGTTCCACAGCAAAATACTTACCACAGCAAAATACTTACCACAGCAAAATATAGCAAAAATTACATAGACGTTCCGCCAAATATGCAGCTGGCATCCTCAGTATGCCCTGGCACCAAATGAGCGGAGGTTACACAGTTTACTGCTTGTCGCGTATGTCGCTTAGTATGCGGCCGCAGTTGTCGCGCGCCAGCTTGTCACACTAATGAATTGCGACTTGAGAAGATTTCTCTTCCTCCACTTTTGTTCCCGAGCTAGCGTTGTCTCATTACTGAAGTCAAAGGCATGTCCCTTCGTCGAGCAGTGTTGGAATAGTTTTATCTTATATTGCGTGGCAAGGGTGCCTTTTGCAATGTGTACTTTGTGCTTTTTAGTCTTGTAGGTCCTTCCTGCCTATTTCACTCATGAATGTGGTGTCGCATACATCACTGACCAGCACTTGCGGTCATATAGATAAATAACGTGGTTTGTGAATTGTAATGAAACCATTATCTGAGCAGGTTTATCAACGACACCCAGAAAAACATGCAGAAGGGAACAAGGAGTGTGCCGCGAGAAAACACATAATCCATTGTTTCTGTACCATACATTGAACGTTTTTCAGACTTTGTTCAAATAGCACTTCGTCCACTGGGAATGAAAATAATTTTCAAGCCTCATCGTACCATGATAAACGTGCTCTCTAAGCCCAAAGACAGCACAGCAAGCCTGCGAATAATCAAAACTGGATTGTTTACCAGTTCCTGTGCGGTAGCAGCGACACCGAAAAACTGGCGAATGATTAAAACAGGCTTGTTTACAAGTTCCTCTGCGGTGGCTGTGACACGACTTATATTGGCAAAACTGGCAGGAAGTGGTCAGCGAGTTTTAATGAACACAAAGAGTACATCACAAAAACAACGCATTCTCAGGCCAAACTCATCAAACACTGCTTGAAAATGGGGCATGTCTTCGACGTTCGTAATTCGATGACGCTGGCTCAGGAACAAAAGAGGGGGAAGAGAAAGCTTTTGGAGTCGTGGTTAGACCGTCGTGACCAGCCAGCTGCAAGAAGCATCACGTCACGTCCTCCATCCGTATGAGTAGACACATACGAGACAATCAGTGAATTCGGTCACCTCCGCATATTTGGTGCCAGAGCACACTGAGGATGCCACTCACCTAGGAGGCGAAACGTCTGAGTAAATATGTAATCACTAAGGAGCAGAGTTTTATAATCACATATTGTAATCACTAATGAGCAGAGTTTTATTTCCACGTTAATTTGGCATATGTTCAATGATTTCCAAAAAAGCCTGTTTATTCAAACAAAAAAAATATTTAGACTTTTTTTCTATCTTTGAATACATAATTCCCTCCCGATGGAAAATGGGAGGAAATGGGATGGACATTGCTACGCAGCATTCATGCCATGCCGATAATCTACCATCTCATAATTATGCTATTGCCAGTGAACTATTTTCTTGGAAATTGCTATCTATGCGTCTCTTTTATTTGAATACACCACCAGTAATAATTCAGGTAGTGCAACAGTTGACAACCAAATTTTTGGTTAGTAATTAGATCAACATGTGCTGCTCACTCTAACAGATTGCTCCTTCTAAATTTAAAACACCAAAACAAACTTGATCCACTTTCACTCATTTGCCTCGAGTAAAGTTTCCCAAAAGTTTTAGAATAGGACAAGCTTAGCTTTTTGCTCTAGATTTTGTCGTATAAGATTAAAAATTTATGTACTTCCTCGTCATAAGGACACTGTATCAGTGGCTCCGCAGAAACATTCCCTTGAATATCATGTTAAGCTGCAAAGTCACGAAAAAGCGTGGCTAACTCACGTAAAATGCCTAGCCTTCTTTACACTGGTATACCTTATGTTAGCAACATTTTGTCTCATGCAATGCGACCGAAGACCTAAATTTTACGACATTTTATCACAACCTACCGTCTTTCTCAAATTACTCTAATATGCATCACTCTATAATGCCTCCATCGGAGCTTAAAGCACACTGAACCAAAATCGCGAAAAAAAGACGAAAGCATCGTAATTCCACTTGAGAGCAGCTTCTGTTCCGGTAAACCATTTACTTTCAGTGTTTCTCAAGATCTGCCTGTATTTTTGAAACATTGCTAGCAAGCAGCACCTTGATGGGCATGATGTAAAACATCCCTGCAGCATGATGTCAGACGTCCTGTCCTGCTGCTTCCCTATCTCCTCTTCTGCTTTACATCGTGCACTCTTCCTTCAACAGAAGTGCTAAGATGGCTTTACTCTCCTGCCGGTAGCGTTATTCACTGCTGGTGGTATTCATATTCGTTCTAAGAAACCGTGAAGGGGGATTGTAGTAATTTGAGAGACACTAGTGATAGCTGGCGAGGTTCGCAAACCCGTTTCAGGGGATGTTAAATGTCACTTCCTGTACTAGATCACGTGGCCACTAGAAGTGGCGGTTCGTAAAAAACACCAGAGCAGATGATACGTGTTCAAGCGTTTCCTTTGAAAGAGGACCCCTCTGCACATGTATTGTGGGTGTTGCACATGGTCTGCTTGGTACTTATGTCGCTACACACAGAAGCTACCTGGACAACTATCTTTTAGTACTTCCTGGCTATCATTACACAAAGCCCCTTTTTCTTGCCTTGCCGTAAGCGAACAAATTGTGATTTCACGGGCGTGAACGGCGGAAAGAATTTGCCAGCCGAAACATTACCAGCTCCAAGCATCGGTAAACAGATGTATCGGTTGTCACTTTCTTTTTCTTTCTCACGTAGCTACTTGAAACCTTCAAAATATATGAATAGAGATCAGGGTGACATCAGTAATTTGGTGGTGCGAACGTGGTGAGCCGACAGAGGGAAAGTTGAGATCAAGCTGCGCAACATTCATACATAGAGGGTGGCCTAATAGTTACATATACGAATACAGTGCTCAGATTTAGTGAAACATATAAGTCAATTTTTTCAGCTATAAAATAAGTTCCGCTCACACCGCAATTAATTTGTAAAACATGCAAACTGTACCCGCTGAACTTTGAACAACGAATCTAAAAGAAAGAATCTAAAGATATCATATTTACGCAGATTTGTAATATAAAAAAGTAGGTATTTATTTGATATGGCTTAGGCAGCATTCATTTCAGTGTGAAAAGTAAATAGTATTCACGCGCTCCTACAAAATAAACAGCTAAGTACACATTGTTGGGTAAGTTTAGAGGCCGTATCAAGCACGAAAAGTGCCTGTCGCTGTCTACACGATTGCCAAATAAGATCACTGGTTTACATCATAAATCACCGAAATTTTTGAAATCATGACGTCATCAAGTGACATCGCTGCTTGGTCTAAATTGGGCGGATTCCCGGGAAGCTAACAAACCGCATGAGTCAGAAAGCTTTTGGCGAGGAAATACAGTCAACCGAGAAGCAGAAAAAGATGGCTGCTTCGGCAAATCCTCTAATGCAAACACATATGGGGGGGGGAGGTGTGAAACAGAAGTTTCACATCCCACCTGCTCACTTACTGGACTTTCACGAATGCGACGGTAGACCTGTCAGAATCTGATCAGTTTGTGCACATGGTACCGCAGATATTTTCATTCAAACCTTAGAGCAGCAGCACAGTGGTGTGGTATACGAAGTGATCACACGAAACGATTGCTTCATTAGTGCTCACCTACGTGAGTACTCATAGCACTAGCATGTGATATGGTTTTCGCGAAAACTCACGCACAGTCTTTTTTTTCAAGGTTCCGATTCTTTTGTTTCAAACTTTAAATTCCCTCCCCCTCTCCCACCCCTTTGTGCTTTTACCATCATGAGTGTCTGGACAGCACGCTAGCTTATTGAGACACTTGGCTTAGCGAGTGGAAGCTGCAAAACCAGTCCGGGTATTGCAATTCTCATTTCGGAGGTGCAGGGAAATAACCGGCTCACACATTTTTGGCTGCACCCAGTGAGCACTCGATGAAGTTCGTTGGAGAAATACGCTTGAGTGCGCCTACGTCTTCTGCGAACGTTTCATTCTCTAGGTTTCTATGGTGGCCGATGCTGAGAGTAAATGCATTATGTCCCGCTATGGTCAGTGAATACCGGGTGCCTAAAAAGTAAGACATTACATAACCTACATGAGCGAACAGATTATTTCCCAAAGCTAAGCTCTGCTATAAGTAAATGGTTACCATTTAGTCTGTTTCGTGAAGTTATAGCTTTATTCCTGCAACCTCTCTGCTAGACCAGTTACTGCCCACTACAACAAGCAAATGGCATCACATCAATGATCTTTAAGGACGCAATGATCATCCGCTATACATGTGTTGCCGTAATTTGTGAGTAAGTATTACGTTAAAAAACATGTTTTATCAAGAAGATGGCATACTGAAACTATTCAGTCCAAACTTTTGTTTGTTTTGCTGCACGTTTGTTTTGCTGCACGTGGCTGGGAAGCTCATGCAGCCATCCACAATTTTCGCTGAAGTCACAGAAATATGGCTCGTCAACTCACAATTTATATTATGGTTACTGCGCACACGCAAGTTTGTTTTCTACCAACTTGCCCGCAAACTATCCACAAACTTGTCAGTGGGCCTTTTTCAAGTCTGAAAAGTGCCGCTATAAAGGTCACCAAAATCGAAACTGGGGGTCCGTAGCCTCTGAAGGTTTCCGCCACGCACTGGTGAAAAAAATCTCGGGGGCTTAGTATTTATGAGGAATGATTTGCAGACAATTCAAGCTACCTCTCAGTTAGCTACTGCTGCCTCTCTGTGCAACGTTTATAGGGGCTGATTGGCCTTGTGACCTCCCCTCCTATCCCAAGAAGAAAAAAAAACGCGACGCGCGTCATGTCGCCACCCCTTCACATGTGGAGACTAGTCTCTCAAAAAAGGTCCATTGTTATGCTACCCTTCAACCAGTGTCACGTGGAACACACACAGAAAAACCTTCCTCACCTCTCCGCAAAGTAAAGACCACTAGGTAATGTCCTACGAATCTCAAAAATAGAAGGCAAGGTCAAGTTCTCTGCGTGCTTCAGAAACGCTTCTGCAGTCTCTGGCTACAATGGCGAGCAGCCAAGCAGGTCCTAGAAACCTTGGCACAATTTCCAAACCCCTTGGTCTGGAATGTGGCATGCTTTGTTTCCTTCTTTTTTCTGCCACTCTGTCTCTTTCTTTCTTTTTTTAGCAGCCTCTTGGGGTTACATTGTGTATTGGAGACGTAGCGACTAAATTTACACACTGGGCTAGACACTAAAGTCTGAAATCTGGAGAAATAAGCCATGCGTCTTTCAGTGGCATAGTCATGTTTATCGGCATCACTTTTGACAAACTTCAGAACATACACGAGACAATTCATAGTTCTTTTCACAGTTTACACCACAACCAAAAATGTTTGCAATAATATTTGTTGAAAATCTTTTGAGTCAAGAGCTGCTACGCAAAGTTTGTGAGCACTGGTAATTACAAAACATGACATAGCCCTGCTAAGGTGCGATAATTGTGAATTAGCAATAAAAGAAAAACAAAGTTAATTTACACAAAACCTGGCAAGCAGAAAAATGAGCTAAATTAACTCTGTACTACAATTTTTCTAATTAACTCATGACAATTTTCTCTGCATAGAAAGGCTTGCTGCTTCAATATTGAAAATTTGAGGTTTTCCCTTGGGCAGTTTTTTCCACCTCGTCGGTAATGCCTGAACATGTGGATCGGTAAATTTGTGAATTCAAGGAATTGTTATTCATGAGGCAATTGTAAAAACGTGAAACAACTTCGTATAGACATTAGGTACATTGTAGTCTGGAAACCCATTCAATATTGTTGCTCTACACAAAAAAATAAGAAAACGATATTCACTCATAAGCATACATTGTTCTGCTTATTTTGATTGAAGCCTGCATGAATTTTTAATTGCTGTACTGGCTACACTTGTTCATAGAAACCATACACATTGCTTTATGAAGAGGCACAGGAAATTTCATTTGGTTATTTTGAACAGTTTTGCCACGCTTCCAGTGCGACGAAGGCTTGTACAGCAAAAGCACTGGTATTTGCTTGCACTATTTTGAGTGCTATGCAAAATTGCTTACACTAGGCGACAATACTAGCTGTCATTAGAAGGTCGAGAATGTAAGCTTTCTAATGCAATACAATTCACATCAATAGGCTGAGCATAGATTGTCAGCAAACAGTGAATAAAATGGAGAGCGGGTGCTGCCAGAGTGGGACCGGCACCTTTATAATTCATTTTGTTGGGCTAGTTGTTACATGCTTACTTAATTCTAAAAAGATGCCTACTATCAGGGAAGAAAATCGAGGACAGAACAGAAAGGGCGTCATTCGCATCTAACTTTATTCACGGAAATTCAGCGAAATATATAAACGTAGCAACTTTGGGCATGCACGTTGCCTGCAGGTCGCGGGTTTGAATCCTGGCTGTGGCGGCTGCATTTTCGATGGAGGCGGAAATGTTTTAGGCCCGTGTGCTCAGATTTTAGTGCACGTTAAAGAACCCCCAGGTGGTCGAAATTTCCGGAGCCCTTCACTACGGCGTCTCTCATAATCAAACAGTGGTTTTGGGACGTTAAACCCCACCAATCAATTAATGCACATTGCATCACAAGCTAGTCAAAAACACAAGATAACATTGACAACAAAAGTATTATGACCAAAAGCCACTCAACAAAAAAAGATTATGAAAAATGAAATTCCCTAGCACGCAGAGCAACAGATAGATTACTAACATGCGTATCTCTCTTTTTTAATGTAGTATGCTTCCATAATTTTGCGTGCTAAGGTGTAATTACTCTTTCCAAGGAAGGATACAGTGAAAAACCTAGCCTCACACTTGCAGCAACCACAATGTGCAGGCAAATGTGCCGGTGCCTAAAGGACAGAATCAGCAAGCAAGAACTTCCAGTGAAAAATACACTTTCGGCATATTTGCCTGCACATTGTGGTGTTTGCAAATGTGAGGCTAGGTTTTCCAGTGTATCCGACCTTGGAAAGAGTAAAGATACCTTGGCGCGTGAAATTAGGGAAGCATTCTACATATTGACGCGTGTGTACTGGTGGACCAAAACGACGATAAGGGGATTTGGCGGGCACCAGGTAGTGGAGCTCTGGCTGATTGAAGATAAAGAAGGCGATCTTGCTGTTCGGCTGCTGAGAGTCGCTGTGTCAACGTTTATCTGCCTTTGGTTCACGCTGTACCGCGACACTGGTGGAAGTGCTGGGACGCAACCCTACCTGATGCTCCATACTCCCACTAGGAGCCGTTCATCTAGCTCGGACGCATTGTCACCCATTGCAACTCCCGTGCACCGGTTCAGTCGGCGGCTGATAGGCCTCGCTTTAGAGTTCACGCCTTCCACGGAACCTTGCAAGTGCCGATTACCTCTCCAAATGGCCAACGCCAGTCCGCAACCGCCCCCCAAGGCCCCCTGCCAACGCAGCCTTCACAGGTAACCATCTTTCAACCACTGGTTCTCTATCACTTTAGTGGCGGCACCCATGAAGACGTGGACGACTGGCTTGAGCACTACGAGCGTGTCGCGAAGATTAACCTATGGCCTTAACAAGAAAAGCTCTCACGCGCCTATTTCTACCTTGACGGCGGTGCGAAAATTTGGTATAAGAACAGAGAAGCCAGTCTGTTGACTTGGGGCAACTTCCGACAACAGCTTGTAGACACATTCACCAATATCGGTCAACGCGACCGTGCAAAGCAGCTGTTGGAGCTACGTGTTCAAAAACCCAATGAAAGCGTTACTATGTTTGCTGAAGATATGACTCGTCTTTTTCGTCGAGCTGACCCGAACATGAGTGGAGATAGGAAGTTGAGCTACCTCATGCGCGGCGTTAAGGAGCAACTTTTCGCCGGGCTTCTGCACCACCCTCCAAGTACCGTAGTTGAGTTCATCAAGGAGGCTACGGCTATCGAGCGGGCGCTCCATCAACGATGCAGGCAGTATCATCGAATGTCTAGCAGCGCCCCAATCAATAGTTCCGCCATACCTGAGGACCAAAGCTCCCTGCGAGACCTCATTAGAGACATAGTTCGCGAAGAACTGCAAAAGTTCCGGAATCCAGTTGCTCAAACCCCCATTGCGTCCGTCGTTGAACTGGTACGCGACGAAATCCGCCACGCATTTTCTACCGCTGGTCCTGGTTACGAGCACCGTCCCATGAGCTATGCCGATGCTCTGCGACGTTCACCATCTGCTACATCGCCGCGATATCACCCAGTGCCGACGGGCCCTTTGTCACCGCGGCAAGAGCAGACCCTGAGCCGACCGCCAAGCCAACCGACGTACCACCAGGCGTCCACAGCAGCACCTTGGACATCGTCGCAAGAAGGGAGGCTCAGACGTCCACCACTCCGAAGAACAGACGCATGGCGCACAATCTATTGACGTCCACTATGCTTTAACTGCGGAGGTGCAGGTCATACTGCCCGTCATTGCTGGCACCGCAGTGATTCGTTCCGCCCTTTTCGAACATTGTCTGCCGATCGACGTGCGAACGAAGAATACATACCACGCCGGGAGGACGCCTCTTTCCATGGAGCCCGTTCTCACGTTTACGAATACCGTACTTCTGACGAGGAGGCAATACCTACCCGCAAGCCAGGTTTGGGACGTCACTCCCGCTCTCCTTCTCCCGCTCATTCACCTTCGTCACACCGACGTACCTCCGTGGACCTTAACGCAAGAAGGTCACCCAGCCCGCGACGGGGAAACTGAGGGCGGCGACCTCCGGGGGTAAGGTTGCAGGCCATGAAGATGACGACGAAAAGCCCCCATCACACGACGCAGTAAATCCGACAAGACGTGAGAGCGACGACATTGTGACCGCTGACCTGAGTGTTTTTCTTGACGGCCAGAAAGTAATAGCCTTAGTCGGCACCGGTGCCGAATTTCCTATCATCAGTCAGGACCTCGCCATCCGCCTCAAGAAAGTGAAGACACCGTGAACAGGCCCTTAAATAAGGATGGCAGGTGGTCAGTTATTGATGTCCTCTGGAAGATGCACAGCGAGAATTGACATAGGAGGTTCTTCTTTCGTTGCGTCGTTCGTCGTTCTCGCCGCATGCTGCAAGGATCTAATTATTGGTATGGACTTCTTACGAGAGTACGGCGCCGTCATCAATTTCCCAGACAGTTTGATTACATTCCGCATTAGTTGGGGCGCACATAATTGTACACAGGCACGACCAAACCAATTGCGTCTAACTGATGACGACGTGGTTCTCCCTCCTCGGTCATGCATGCTTGTTTCTGTGGCAGACGCTGTCCAGTTTGACGGCGAAGGAGTAGCAGACCGAATAACCTCGCTCCTCTTCACACACGGCATTTCCGTCGCAAGAGGTATCGTCAGTGTCACCGCTGGACGCACGAATTTGCTTCTGACATATTTTTGTGATGAGCGCCGGCACCTTCCAAAAGGCATGGCCGTCGCTTACTTCGACGATATCACAGACGCAGAAGGCTGCTTGGCAGTAGTCGACGAGGCGCCAAAACTTGATTCGACACCAGTTCTTGACGTTAGCACTACTTTGCCTAAGAACGAGCGAAAGAGGCTTCTTGAGCTACTGGCCGAAAACAAAGACTGCTTTCCGACAACATCAAGAGTTGGCCGCACGCCTCTAACCAAGCATCGGATAATTACCGAGGACATGGCGAGACCAATTCACCAAAACCGCTATCTCGTGGCTGCAAAGGAACGCGAAGTGATACATGAGCAAGTCGACAAAATGCTAGAAGCTGACGTCATTCAGCCCTCAAAAAGCCCCTGGGCGTCACCTGTAGTCCTCGTTAAAAAAAGATGGCAGCCTGCGCTTCTGTGTAGATTACCGAAAACTCAATCAGGTGACAAAGAGAAATGTGTATCCACTTCCTCCTATATATGACTCTCTCGACAGACTTCGACATGCTCATTACTTTTCATCGATGGACTTGAGGAGTGGGTATTGGCAAATCGAGGTAGACCAAAGAGACCACGAGAAGACTGCCTTTGTGACACCAGATGGCCTATATGAATTTAAACTCTTGCCCTTTGGTTTATGTTCACCGCCTGCTACCTTTCAAAGACTTATGGATACCGTACTTTCTGGGTTGAAGTAAAAAACCTGCTTGGTCTACCTTGATGATGTCGTAGTTTTCGCCACAATAATCGACCAGCACCTTAAAAGACTTGAGGCAGTTTTACAAGCCATACGATCTGCGGGCTTGACGTTGAAGCCTGAAAAGTGCCACTTTTGCTATGAAAAGCTGCAATTTCTTGGCCACGTTGTCAGTCACGCAGGCGTTCGTCCTGATCCTGAAAAGATCGCAGCTGTTGCACAGTTCCCGGTGCCGACAGATAATAAGGCTGTCCGACGATTCCTCAGACTATGTGCGTATTATAGGCGATTCATCGCAGACTTTGCACGCATCGCATTGCCGTTGAGCCGCCTCACGAGAGAAGACGTTACTTTCCAATGAAGCAACGAAGAGGAAGCTACTTTTAAGAACCTCCGCCAGCGACTACAGACGCCTCCAGTGCTTGCCCACTTTGATGAGAAAGCCCCAACGATGCTACACACTGATGCCAACAATATTGGTTTGCGAGCTGTGCTTGTGCAGCTGCAAGAGGGCACAGAAAGAGTAATCGCCTATGCAAGCCGAACACTAAGAAGCGCCGAGAATAATTACTCCACGACTGAGAAGGAATGCCTCGCCGTGATATGGGCGGTCACAAAATTTCGCCCGTATTTCTACGGCCGCCCTTTCAAAGTCATCAGCGACCACCACTCACTGTGTTGGTTGACAAATCATAAAGATCCGACCGGGAGAATAGCGCGTTGGAGTCTCAGGCTGCAGGAGTACGACATGACTGTCGTACACAAGTCAGGAAAGCGCCACATGGACGCCGACTGTGTATCCCGCTCACCCACTGAATCGGCAACTCTATTCGATGAGGAGGAAACAGCAGTTCTCAGTGTGCTTGACTTAACCGCTATTGCACAGCAACAACGTGGCGACCCTGAGTTACTTGCCCTAATTAATTACCTGGAGGAAAGATCTCAGAAGGCACCAACTGTTTTCGTAAGAGCGCTGTCATCATTTTGCTTACGGAGCGGAGTACTATACAAAAGAAACTTCTCTTCGACAGGATCTGCGTATTTGCTCGCCATCCCAGCAGCCCTTCGCTCCGAAGTACTCGAAGCATGCCACAACGAGGTGACTTCAGGCCACTTAGGTTACACAATAAAGTTGGCCAAAGTACGGCAGTGCTACTTATGGCCAAGACTGACCATAGCCGTACGACACCATGTTCGTACTTGCCTCGACTGCCAGCGACGGAAGTTACTTCCGACTCACAGCTTCTGCATGTCACAGTGAATCCAAAAGATAACACAGGTATACACATCTCTATGTCTGGTGTTCCCATCAGAGAGGTAGATGACATCCGGATTCTGGGCCTTTTCATTCACCACACTCCGACTAGTCTCTACTATTGCGAAACTCAAGAGAATAGGCGAACAGGTAGGGTGCGAGATCCACCGTGTTGTCAACCAACGGAATGACGCGCTTCGGCTTGTCCTTGTCTTCGTGATAAGCTGGATTCTCTACTCTGTGCTATATCTTCACACTAGCAAGTAGGAACACAAAAGAATCGACTCCAATATCTGCAAAATAGAGAGAGAGCTCTGGATCTCCCAGTGGCTAGCTCAAACACACAACTCAGGGTGTTGGGTGTACACGACTCCTACCAGCAGTTGTGGGAGGCGCACCTCATAAATGACCAAACAAAGCTCTTGGGGACACTTCCGGGGGCCGCCTGCTCAACCGCCTAAACATTCATCTCACGTGCACTTCAGAGGAAGGCAAGTGTATTCCAAAACTTTGGCGCCAAATGCTCTGGGTCTCTCCACTCCACACTAACATGGAGACGCACACGCATGAAAGCAGGCAAAAAACGCAGGCTCAGATGCTTGAAAAACAACATACTTCGCGACCAGGTGCATCCTATGCTGACATAGCAGCCCTGACGCCGAAGGAATTTCACACGGCTGCTGTAGTTCACAAGGGAATGCACGTAAACGAGCTCTCCTTCCAAACACGAAATTCAGAGCGGGCTTTGGAAGTAGCGATAGTGCTTGCGGCCGTTAATTGCAATTCCAAGACAATAATAACGGATTCGAAAGAAGCGTGTGCTGACTACCTAGTTGGTGAGAGATCACCCTCAGCTAGCCATATTCAAAGGCAGGCTGTCGCTGATCCAACCCTGAAACTCATAATTTCGGCTCTTGGTCATCGGAGTTTATGTGAAAATGAGGCCGCTGATGCGGTCGCCCGAGCGCTTAACTACCAAGCTTCTCACCCCAGCTTATATAACTAGAAGGAAAATACACCACTGCTGCAGTTCAGAAAAATTGTTTCCTATTATCATGAAACTCACCGCCTTTTCCGGGCTCCTGCAAACTGGCTGAGAAAAGTGGATGAGCGAATTTCAAGGCGCCTTCAGACACCTACTATGCTCTCTCATGCGGATAATAAACACACCGGCCCGAACTCAAATGGGCGGTGCATACGCTGTAGAGAGACCTGTCACATCTTCCACATAGTGTGGACATGTGCGAAAAATTCCCACATGCATCATTCGTCTACCCCTTCCCGAGCGGCATAGGGCACTGCCCTCCTCAACTGCTCCTCTGCTGAGTCTCAACGAACTCTGGTGAAACGGACGAGAGTCGGGACCTCGTCATGTGGTGTCCCGGACAAGGACGCCGACCATATAGCGGGGTCACGCTTTGTCCTTCAAACCGTTTTTTCAAAAATAAATATTTTCATATATTCATCTGTAAAAATTGCACAACTATTTGATAATAATATTATATACCACACAACTTATGAATGTAAAGTAAACTTTCGTTTGCTTAAACACACCAACAAGAATACAAAAGACTAGAATGTTTTGGCGTTTGCCTTTATTTATACAAAAAAAGCAAGGAACGCTTGTTTGTAAAGGTCAAGGGAATCTACAAACTGCGAAAGATAGGAGAATTGAGAATTTTGTTATATTCATCATTATTTCATAGATGACCACGTCAAAAGGTGAAACTAGTTTACACTCTACGACGACAGAGAGATAGCAAAGTATAGTTAAGTAGACGTGAGCGAAGTGTTGGAAAATTTTTTGAGGTGCCATAGAAAGAAGGAGGTCAAGAGAGAAGGAACAATATAGGCCCTAAGATTAAACGTGCACCTCGGGACTGTCAAGAAGAAGTGTCACCACAACACTAAGACACCGAACTCCTCCTCTTAAAAAGCACCTTTCAATAATTTGCCCGGAAGTATTCACAATAGAAAAGCGCATCCAGGCTCTTGTCGTATGCACACCTGAATGTCGTTATCAAGGTTCTCTTATCCACAAACTTGTTTCAGGGGCACATAAAAGCACGTGACACATATGTGAATCTTCAAATTTATTACGTGCCACAAGCAGCTAAAGCTAATACACATATCACAAATAGCTGTTTCAAGCAGCCAATAAAGATTATATGCGGTGAGTTTCGTGAATGCAAGTCAACTACAATAAAAATATTTTCGTTCATGTGCATTCAAACACAAACGAGAACAATCGTCTACATTTAGAAATAAACAGCAAAATAATTTATTCTGCATGAATGAACCAGTTACACCCTGCTGAAACATATCACACAAGCAGTTCGTGACACAACACAACACGTTTATTTCTCATATCATTACTTTTGGTGACTCTAATAGGTAGTACAGCACAATGAAAATTACTTCCAGATATAACAGAACCCTGATTTTATGCCTAATACGCAAATCGAAAGTAAAGTAGTCGCACACCAGATTATCGTATCTATCTCTCTAGTATAGAAGAAACAAAGTTGTGATAGGACTCCACTCGTAGGGCGAGGCGCGCATTTATCCATAGGAAATGTAATGGCACTAGACCTTGCCATCAGCTCGCGTCACAGTCGCTCCCCAAAAACACACTTGCATTCGATCGGAGCCATAGGTTGCACACGCACTGAAGTACAACTTTTTCACGGCGGCGTCTGTATTTTTAAGAATCAGGACACAAACACAAAGAAGGGCAAAACAGGATATGACTAACGGGAGCGACCACAAATGCTGAATTTACCAGCTTTATTGACATTGAGAAAGTCGAAGGAGGAGCGCGGGTGGATACAGATCAACGCTAAAGAGCTGGGGCGGAAATACGTTGAATAGTTATCGCTGCCAGTAAATACGAGTTTTAGAAGCCCTTGAACTCGCTGATGCAATGTCCACACCTCACGTATTTAGTATTTCGCGTGTTATTTTTTTGTCGCCGTGAGCTATGGCGTGTGCACGCTGAACTTCAAATTCTAATTCACGGTGGTTCATGCATGACCGTGCATGCATTGACCAAATGACACCGGTATGTCGCTTGGCGAAAAAAAAGGGATATTTAAGGATGTCTTATAGCGGTATTTCCAGTTCTCACTATATTATTACTGAAGTCGACCCATAATATTCGTACTGCTGACGGTTAGGCACATATGTTGCGAAAACACAAGCTATAAACAAGACGGTGCTTGTGAAAGTCTTTCAAAGTTGTTCTCGTAGCAGGCTTTCTGTCTTGATCAAATTTATCCGAAATTTGACTTCGTTGATCTGGCATGCACTCAGATTAGACAATATACTTCTTAAAAACAATGATTATATCTTATTTGCTGCCTGAAAGGAAGTAGAGAAACGTGACACCTGCAGACGACAAAGAAACAGAGCAAAGCATGCTTGCAGAAGGATCGAAGGTTGAGCATTCGCATGGTATAGTACGAGAAGGTAGCAAGATAGTTAGAGAGCACCTGAGTAGCAACATGGCAAAGACTTTAGAATAAAGAAAAAAAGGGGTATCTAACCCTGCAAAGAACCAGTAGCAACTACCAGGAAGCAAGAAAGGCTGCCAATGTTGTGAACGGTAGACGTCTAAAACGAAGAGGTAAAAAATTGGGCGAGACCACCTAACCTAGGCCCTAGCTTTTTGTATGCTTAGTATGCGGGGCAAGCAATCAGCGTCAGATATCGAGATGGGCCACATCCTGCGAAAGTTGATTCGAAGAGGCGTTGAAATAAAATAAACAGAAGCATAGGGT
This sequence comes from Rhipicephalus annulatus, assembly GCA_013436015.1. NCBI lineage: Eukaryota > Metazoa > Arthropoda > Arachnida > Ixodida > Ixodidae > Rhipicephalus > Rhipicephalus annulatus. The sequence continues at coordinate 154,719 of WOVY01001284.1, read as the reverse complement.
TCGCCTAGTGTCCCAGATGGTGGGCTGTGAACAGTCGTAGAAAGAAGTTAAAGAAGACATGAAACGTGAAAAAGCCCCGATTAAAGAATACCTCATCAAGCAGGTGGCTCCTGTGCAGAAAAGTTTGTCGATTGTAGAAATTTTTTTAGTGCACACATAGATGACTTCCGTCGAAGTTGTGTGTTGTAAACAAAAATTGTGAATATTTTTCGAAACTGAGCGTTGCGTATTGCTTGAACCATTTCTTATGAATGTAGTCACATAAAGTTACCAGTTAATAACTCTTTGACAATAAGCAGTTTAGTGTAGTGTCTGAATATGTGTGTGCCTGAAAGTGCGTTGTGATGACCAGTGCGAGTTCAACAGAAGATGGAATAGAAGAGATGCGAGTGCAAAACTCTACATATGAAGATTAGGCCATCAAAAAGACGTCGGCAAAAAGCAGTTTTTTGACTAACACTATTGAAAGGGGGGCGTATGTCACGAGCAAGTGACCGTATGAAGAAAGAAGACGAGGAGAAGTGGACGAGAATCAAAATTGCATGAGAGCGCGCAACGTACAGCGAAGCCCGAGGCACGTCACCCTGATGCGATTGGTTCTCGAGCAGTGACGGCTAGAGATTGTCGACGTGAGCTTGCAAGGAAAAAGTCACATCGCCAGCAAGCGCATTGGTGACTGGAGCGTCAGAACAGCGACTCGGCAACTTGTGACACGAGCGTCCCGAGAAGCGCACGGAGACCTGGACCTGCTGTGAGGGAGGTTGCTCGGAATGCAGCAGCTGCACACAGCAACTATCTATATTCCTGGCACACTTCGAAGCAAGCCGCCGAAGACAGTCACCGGGTGGCCACGTCACCATGCAGCACCAGGTATTGACAGCGAACGGTATGCCCAACCACCGAGGTATCAGCTACTTGGCCAAAAACAGGCGACGGCGACGACGACGTGCGACCTTTTCAGCAGTTGCAAGGACGGTGGTGTCCGTAGAGAAGGCTGAGAACGACGTCTAAGGCAGGACCAATCAGGAAAATGGTGGTTGGATGAGCATTGAAAAGTAAGATAGGTCTCAGTTTTTGAACGTAATTATGAGGGTAGACATGCCGGAGTGTGCATGGACAGTTTAGTTTCTGAAAAGAGTTATTTGTATGTGTAGTTTCGTGTTTACTGTAACGAAAATTCGGCAGATCCCTTGTACTTGGGAAACAACGTTACGCGAAGCACACAGAGGGAAGGTGACCATGTTGCAATTTTTTATTGAGTGGCACGTCTATAAATGACGCAAAATATATGTACAAATGTCGCACGCACAGACATATGTTGACGAATTGCAGATATTTATATAACCAATTGTTTGCACTTGCGCAACGGTGCCAACAGGAACATGTGTATTAGAAACACCATAAGCAGCTGATATGAAGCACTGATGGTTGCGAAAATGCCGCCCTGAACACTGCTACCTAAATCAAGTTCAGCGCATGGCAACTAACCCCAACTGACATTAACACGACGTGACGGCTGTATCAAAGGAGTACACATGTAATGTTTATAACATTAGATATGCTGCACCGCAACGACTATTGACGTTTCACGAAGATGAGTGTCTATTTTAAAAGTAGTTCAGCGACCTAGGGCCCGTAATCACAAACTCTCGTTCCTTAAAGGGCTCCTTCGCCAAGGGGCGCCTTAGAAACGCTCCCTTCACATCGGTGAACTGCATGCGCCAAAAAAGTGCCTGATAACGAGAGCATTCGTTACTGTGATTAAGAATTGCCGATTTCTGTACAATATTAGAGGGTTTTTTTTTAAATTGACCTTACAGCAAAGTACATGCATTTAAACTGGTAGCGTGGTTTCCCTAAGCCTTGTGCCGGTAGAGTTAGCGAAACCGCCGCTTCAAGTCTGGCAACAGTCGCACCCAGGCAGCTGAACGAACAGCTTATGGCGTTTCGTCTACTGCTGATTGTGTCTATGCGCTTTGTTTATTTCGTATCGTATGTGTTTAATAATTGCAGGTTATATTTATGGTAGTGTCTGCTTGTGTGTCATTTGCGACCCTACTTTCACCGGGATGACTAACGAACTACGGGTGTATTGACAGGAAGCACAACAGATTGTTTGTTGCTGTGTTTACTTTCGCTTTGCTGAGAGTCTTCCGATCACTAATGTAGCCATCAGATTCGCAACGTGGTGGAGTGAAGAATTTTTACTGTATATCACATAACTTTGCCGTGATTTTAGAATTCCCCACCGCATTGTGTACAAGTATTACTCGTACGTAAATTCGTTCTCACAACGGGAGTACGTGCACAGTTACTAATTTCAGGGGCCTGTGCAATATTTATTTTTCTCAGTCACTGCGAACTTCAACGTGGCGCGTTCGCAGTTCTTTCTATGCGTATAATAGGAAATTTGGAAGACAATGCTCGCAACTGCTATTCAAGGTTATACCAGAGTAGCAATAAAAATACGCTTGTTATACTTGTCGCTGAGCGTTTGAATTACACCGCTACTCAAGTTAATAAAAGCAATCGTGTGAGTTTCTTCGACAAATGGCGAAAACAGCATGTTAAAGTTGTTGTATTGGTCAATTAGCAGCATATATAGTTGGTTAAGAGAAACTGGTGTGTGTCTGTGTGTGTGTGTGTCAATTTTAACATTTTAAACTTGCAAGGATGTCTGAGTAATCAGTTATTATTTTGTCATTGTTCTTTTATTTGCCCTACATTTGTGGATGCGCCTAAATTTACAGATTCGAATAGATGCAATCGTAAATCTGTGTAGCTTCCGCCTCTAAGCTCACACAGCGGCAACGTCTGGAATTTTTTCCCGTCTCCTTTATCTGCAAGCTCAGAAGCACATTCGTTGCCACAGACCCGAGCTCCCGGGAGGGAGGGGGGAGGGTGTTTCGATTCCCTCCCACGGCAAGCCGTGCGTGGCTTTGCCGTGGCCGGAGGAAAAGAGATCCTGGAGGTAGAGCCGACGCCGGGTGATTAAACCTTTAAGCCCCCCCCACCCCCCCGGCAGAAGCAATACACTTCTATGGCCCCGGCTTCCCATAAACGGCACCCCTGGGCTGGCCCACCCAAAAGAATAGGCAGTCACCTTTTTCTATCTCTCTCCCCTACAACTTCGTCTTTATCTTTCACTCTTAGTCTGCTCTCTCTACATCTCTCTTCTGTTTACTTCCAATTTTCCTGGCGGCAAGGGTTAACCGTGTGCAAATAGCCTATCTTGGTCCAGGCGCATTGGGTTATGGCAGTGTTTTACGGCTGACGTCTGCAAGCTTCCAGCATCCGCAAAATTGCAGTGTCCTCTTGTTTGGCTCCGTGGTGGGTGACCACCAACGCTGCTGAATTAAAGTAGGACTGGCGTGCATAAAACATTCCCTCCTTACTGATTGCACCGGCTTAAAGCGGGTACGCACCGATGACATAAATATTTTCAACCAGCCAATAGAAACATTTCCTCATTTAACATCACGCACTCTGAGAAAACTGGAAAGCAAGGCAGGACCGTATCTCCCTTCGCATTTTCCAGGTGTCTTACTGTAACTCTCGGGGATAGATAAAAGGTAATCAAAATGGCTAGCGGAGACTTGCTCCTCGAACTTTGGGACAAAAGAGCAGTTTGAAGAGCTACACTGTCTCTCAACGTTTGGTGACGTACCGATCATCGTGACACCACACAGATCAATACATAACTCTCGGAGTATTATCTGACGCAAACTTAGTTGAACTGACCGAAACTGAACTTATTTGAGGGACGGAAGAGCCAGAATGTCACCAATCTACTAAGAATTATCATCAGAAGAAATAACAAGGAAACATTAACGAGACGCTCAATACTCACGTTTGCTCCCAGTCAGCTGCCGGAATTTAATCAAACAGAGTACACGAAGACAAATCTTAGGCTGTATATACCAAAACCTCGTCGTTGCTTTCAATGCCAGAGGTACGTGCATGGCTCTAAAAGCTGTCGTCGTCGCCAGACCTGTGCCCAATGTGGAGTCCTAGGCCACATGTCTGAGAACTGCAAACAATCGCTACACTGTGTAAAATGTGAAAAAAAGAAATGCCGCATATTCACTCTCCTGCGCATATTGGAACAAAGAAAAAGATATAATTACACTGAAGGTGAAGAGAACACTTATTTACGGAAGCACAGCGAAGAGTCTCACCATTCCATGCACCTACGTATGCTGATGCGGGAGTCAAGTGCATCCGAGGAGGCAATGGAGGCGTCGGTACTCTTGGTGCCGAAAGAGCGGCGTGGCTCCTTGGAGCTCACCAAGAAAGCGAAAAAGTGAATAACAGGGCCTTATGACGGTCCTGTTACTTGAATTCAAATTACCCACCAAAACACCCACTCGCTTTTTGTACACACAGCACTACTTCACATTGTTTATTTACTCATACTGTTGGCTTGTCGGCCATTACAGGGTGGGTCAAAGCGGGACATGCGCATGGTCAACATTGTGTGACTTGAGAAGAAAAAAAATAAGAATCTATATTACATAAGAAAAAAAAACACAAGCGTACATAAAAAAGAAAGAAACCATACTACATAAGAAACTGTACATAAGATACCACACAAGAAAACATAAGCGTACATTAGCGAAATAGTTCCTGTATACACGATCAAATTATACAACATCATAAATGCACAGTTAACAAGCGATGTTAGAAAATATAACCGACCATTACCATACAAAAACACACAGCAGTACATGCGAAATAATCTGTACATATACCGATCAAACAATACAAAGCTAACAACACAATGCAACAACTGAACTCGGACGACCACTAAATAGACAGCATGCGTAAAGGCGTGCATCTTTAATGACCTACTAGGTTATTTTCAAATTGTTCTACACTATTACTTTCGCGCGTTTGTAGTGGCCATTGATTCCATTCTTTAATTGTTCTTGGGAAGAAAGAAAACGCGTAACTGTTAATGTGCATCTGAGGTATTTCGAAAGTACCATCTTTGATTCTTCGCAATGCTCTACCTTGTCGTGCTATCAAGTACCGACTGCTATTGATGTTGAATTTGTTTTTAGAGAGAAGGTAAACAAACTTTAGTTTTGCTATGCGCCTGCGTTCAGCAAGCGTGGGCAAGTTTAGCAAACTGAGCATTTCAGTGACGGAGTCTGTACGAGAGTATCGTGCTAGAATAAACCTTGCTGCTCGTCGTTGAACTCTTTCCAGTCTCTGAAATAACCCTGACAGATGAGGGTCCCATATTATACTGGCATATTCTAGCGTGGGCCGAACAGAGGTGAAATAAGCTGTTAGTTTTACTGACTGTGAGGCTAATTGCAGTTTCCCTTTCAAGAACCAGAGCTTCTTTTCCACAGTTTCGCATATTTTGCCAACATAGTAAGAACAGCCTAAATTCGTGAATATGTTTGCGCCGAAGTATTTCAGCACGTCAACCGTAGAAAGCGCCAAGGAATTCACTGTGTAATTAAAGTAAAATATGTTATTTACTTTATTTGTTACGCGCAATAAAACAGTTTTATTCTCATTTATTTTCATTTTCCCTTTGTCGCACCATTCTTCTACTGTCCTAAGAGCGTCACTGAGTAACTCTTGATCAACCAGGCTATCAATTTCTTTGTACAATAGACAATCATCAGCGAAAAGCCGGACAGTGATCCTTTCGTCAATTTCAGAGGCGATACCATTCTTATAGACTAGGAATAGCACTGGGCCTAACACAGACCCCTGGGGATCACCTGACGTCACGTTCAACGGTTCTGATTTAATGTGTTATACTTCTACGTACTGCGTTCTGCCCCGAAGGTACGCAATTATTCATTTTACTATTTGTTCGTTTATTCCCATAACTGCCAGTTTCAGAAGCAGTTCTGCATGTAGCACTCTGTCGAATGCTTTCGACAGATCAAGACAGGTGGCATCTATCTGTTTCTTTTTGTTTAACGTAATGGCAAAGTCATTAATTGTTTCAACAAGCTGTGTTGCTGTGGAAAGGCGCTATCAGAATCCATGTTGGTTGGAAAAACATTTGTTGTCATTTTCAATATACGTGTGTATTGACATGGCTACAATGTGTTCTAGGAGCTTTCAGAAAACGCAGGTAAACGATATTGGACGATAGTTTTCAATGAATTGCTTATCACCAGATTTGTGCACAGGTATAACCTTTGCCGTAAGCCAATCATCAGGGATTCGGCAATCTGCGAGTGATGTGTCAAATATAATCTTTAAGTAATAAGCAACCGATTCCGCACACCTGTGCAGAAACGCATTCGGTACTTCATCAGGGCCTATTGACTTTTTACGTCAATATTTAATAGTTGGACCACAATTCCCTCATAACAGACTTCGAAATTTGGAATTTTTTCCGAGCGAAGCAATGGAGAGGGAGCGGATTCGACACCGGATATTGACAGAGTAGAAAACACCGACTGAAAGAATTCGTTGTAAGAAGAAGCGATTACTGCAGGATCAGTAACCACTGTGTTATCTACTGCAATGCTAAGTGACTCGTTATCTTTCTTCGACATGTGACGCCAAAATTTATCTGGAGACTTTGTCGTGAACTCTGTCAGTATTTCTTTGTAATATCTATTTTTGGCTTTGGTAATCATGGAACGCGGTTGCGCAGACAATTCAGTTATTTTTGCGCGGTCTTTTGTTACTTTGCGTCTCTGGCAGCTTATTCTACACTTCAGTTGGATTATTTCTCTGCTTATCCGAGGATTCCGCTTAGCTTTCCTTCTGTTCCGAAATTATTGGATACAATGGAAGATAATATCCTTGAAAGATTCCCACATGGCATTGACGCCGCCTTGAGAATCAAAACTGTCCATTGCAAATGACAAGTAGTCAATGATACTTGTGTCATCAGCCTAAAAAAATTGGGAACATTGGGAACATTCGTAATCGCTTCTTTATGTTTGGACATTCTTTCATTATGTGTTATTTCGACAAAGACAGCTTCATGGTCTGAGATACCCTTATCAACTGACACTTTGAACTGCTCGAAGCGCCTGTCAAGGAATACCAGATCCAAAATAGACAGACTTTCTCCCCAATTTCTGCGTACTTTGCCGAACAACTTGTGAAAGGTCATAGGTGAATGCAATGTCTAAGAGTAAATCGCAGTGTGCCTGTTCCCGACACTCTGCTCTGAACGTGTCCCAGTTAATTGCAGGTAAATTGAAGTCGCCGGTTAGGAACCGCCGGCAGTTGCGTTTTTTGTTTGATTCTATTTAACTCTGTATCGACTCCAAGAATAAGAGAGGTGAGTTTGGCGGTCGGTAAACGGTACCCATAAGGGCTAGTGACGTTCTAATATGCATATTACACCAAACACTTGTGTTCTGCAATACCACCTAGTGTTTTGAATTCAATATCTTCCTTCATTACTATTGCAACGCCGCCTCCTCGAGACTGTCGATCCCGACGCACTATCTTGTATCCGGGATGTATGATCTTATTATCTTGAATCTCTGAATGTAAACACGTCTCCGTGATTGTAACTACATGAGGATCATAATTGACTGAAATGTATTCTATGTCTGCCGTCTTCTTGCAATACTTCTAGAATTATAGTTGACTATCCGGAATTCCTGTTGCTCCGTTCATTTCATTCAATCCTTGCTCGCCGCTGACAGCGCGTTGTTATTACGCCTGATTTTGACTCGACGATTCTTTTCGTCGTCCCAAGTGAACATATCAGCATCAATGAGCAGTTTGTCATAATCAAGACGTACACCCTGTTCTCATTTTCGTTCATACTGCGCGGAAATCCAGAGTAGCTTGCATTTGGCAACTGTTTCCCTGCTGTAGTAATCAGCAATAGATATACCAGTTTTCTTCAGTTTCTTACAGTTTTTATATACTTTTGATTTTTCTCTGCAATCGTAAAGCTTCAGAATAACAGAACGTGGCTTGGTCTGCTGCCTCCCGGTCCTGTGTATTCGTTCAACTGTGTGCAGCGTTAGGTTCAGCTGTTTATCAATTAAATCGCTAAGCACTTTGATAGTTAGTTCCTCCGTTGTTTCTTTTTCGCCCTCCGGAATTCCGAAAGCCATAACGTTATTTCGTCGGCTTCTGTCTTCAAGTGAAATAAGTCTATTGCGCAGCGTTTTTACAGTCGCGTTCAGGGTTTTGTTTGTGTTATTCAACTCGGCTATCGATTTTCCTTCGTCCTTGACAACCTGTGCCACTTTCTCAACTTGTTTAATTCTTTCGCCCAACGCGGCTAAATCAGTTTTGATTGCCTGTTGCCCTTCGAGCAGTTCTTTCAAGAACGCTGGCGTGTTAGTACCTGCATTCGTTTCGATGTCACCAGATAGCAACATACACAAAGGAGCGAATGACAAATAAAGCACTTTGGGGCACGGCAGCACTACAATGAAGCAGTTATCGTTCTTGCAACCTCTTGCAAGAACGCTTCATTGCGACCTCTTGCAATGAAGCAATTATCGTTCTTGTGGGCTTGGTGACTGTGCAGCAGCGCAGTTCACTAATCGGTTTGCCTTTACCATGCAGACCTACGCCCTCATCACCGCAGTCATGCTTTCCGCACCTGTGCTGCCCCAATCTGCAGCCTCACTGATCCTAGCGACTCACAGTTGCGGGACCGGCGCAGGCAACTGGACACGCCACTTCGTTCACGCTTCAGCGTGCATGGAAGCGCCACCCCTCACCTTTCCTGCTTTCCGGGATACCTGGTTTCATCGCGGAAAACAGCATCGCCACCGACATCAGCCACTGCCTCTCCTATAAAAGACCAACACCGTCCACCTGCGCTCTGTGGGCTCGCTGACTGTGCAGCAGCGCAGTTCACTAAACCGCTTGCCTTTGCCATGCAGGTCAGTAATTCACACAGTCTATTTGCTAGAAAATCTAGTAATTACTTTTTGGTACAGTCACCAAGCCCACAGTGTTGCATTGCCATTGCCGCTGAATGCGCGAGTGTCATTTATTCCTTGTTGCTGCAAGCCGGGGACTTTGAAACAAACCCCGGCCCTAGTACCATTCAAGAAGTTGCCACTGAATTAAAAAAATTATCCGCTGGTCAATCCACCGTTCTCGCCGAACTTAAAGAGTTGAAGAATCAGTTGCAATCAACTGATAAAGTAATAACAGACTTAGGTAAATGAATAACAGATCTTGAGAATCACTTCAAGTCCCTTTCATCTCTTGAAGTTGAAATGGACAGCCTAAAGGCTACCACACTTCAGATCTCCCACCAGATAGACAGCTTATCAGCCCGAGTGGACGACTCTGAAAATCGCTCCCGCAGAAACAACTGAATATTCTATGGCATTCCCGACACTAACCCTTCCGAACATTTCACTGAACCGGAAAAATTAGTCATTGCTCTTTGTGCGAATCACATAACCCTGAATATTGAATCAAAGGATATAGACAGAGCACATCGTCTTGGCCGTCATGCTGTGGGCAAAGTAACCCCGATAATTGTAAACTTCAATACTTTTAAAACAAAGGACAAGATTCTTTCAAACGGCCGCAAACTTAAAAACACCGGTTATAGCGTTGGCGAAGACTTTTCCGCAACAGTTGGAATTGCTCGCAGGCATCTTATCGCTTTCGCTAGGTCTCAGTCATGTCCATTTATGTTGACCTTCAAAACACTACGCATGGGCAAAAACGCTACATATTTGAGGAATCGTCACAAACCGTTAAAGAATTACTATAGCTAGTTCCTCGCATTCCAAACGCGCGTCATGGCCCCAGATCCACCCCACGCCCACTACTTTCGCTATCAGTTATTTTTGCTAATAAACGCAGTTTTCTTCCAAAGCGAGACGTCATTTTCAATCTTGTTTCCTCGTCGAGCAGCAATATACTAGTTTTATCAGAAACATGGTTATACAGTCACATTAGCTACCATGAAGTTCTTACAGACCTTCCAAATTTTACAGTGTTTCGCAAGGACCATATAGACAGGCGAGGCGGGGGCGTGGCTATTGCAATCAGCAAAGATAATTCTTGTAATGCGCTTAACATTCAGACTGACCTCGAAATTATATGGCTTCTTTGCCAAGCCACTCCTGAAACTGTTTTAATTGGTGCCTGTTATAGACCTCCCCACAGCACTCCCGACTTTGCTAATAAACTTAACGACACGTTAAATGATTTAACTACTGCATGCCCTAACGCCCGCATTCTTCTTTTTGGGGATTTCAACCATCCTCTCATTGACTGGGTAAGCCAAATTACTTTGACGTCAGGAGAACCCGAAGCGCACGACTTTCTTGATGTGTGCCATAACTTTAACTTAACCCAACTTGTAACTGAACCAGCTCGCGTAACTCAAACGTGCGCCAATACCCTTGACTTAATACCAGCAGATCACCCTGACAGCCTTTCGTCCATTTCATATCTCCCAGAAATTAGCGATCACAAGGTAATTCATGCTGAGTTTACGTTCAAACTGGTGTCTCGTCAGAAAAGTAAAAAAACTATACGTCTTTATGACAAAGAAAATTACACACCTATCATTGATGAACTCCGCTCTTTCTTTCCATCTTTCGAATCATTTTTCCAAAATAGATCAGTGCAAGATAGCTGGATATTATTTGCGGACAAAGTGGATTATCTTGTGAGCAAACATATATCCACATTCAATTTCCAGACCGACACTCAAAATCCCTGGTTCACCAAAACATTAAAACGCCTAGAAAACAAAAAAGAAACGCCTCTTTCGTTCAGCCAAACAAAAAGGAAGCCAATGTGCATGGGAAAAATACTATGTAGCCGAACATGACTACCTAGGAAAGATATGCGAAGCAAAACACTCTTTCTATAACTATAACTTGCCGACCATTCTAAAAAGTGATCCACGCAAGGTTTTGAAATAATCAACCCTCACCCCACGCAGTCTACTAATCTCACCGACGATGCCAGGAGACCTGTAAGTGACGTTGATTGCGCAAACATCTTTAATAGCGCATTTGGATCAGTGTTCACAAAAGAAACAGACATTCATTTTACATGCCGACTTCCACTATCGAACTCTTGATGCCACCCATGACATTTTTCGTGTCTGGTATAATATCTATAATTAACAACCTAAAGCTGTCGTCCTCCGCGGGTGTAGACAATATTAACTCCAAGTTCCATAAAAACACTGTAGATGTCTGTGCCGAATATTTATGTTTATTGTTTCCGCAGTCACTTGCCACAGGCCAACTGCCCGACGATTGGAAAAAAGGGGAGGTCATTCCAGTCTTCAAAGCTGGTAACAAAAACTCACCTCTAAACTATCGTCCCATCTCATTAACTTCAGTGCCTTGCAAAATCATGGAACACGTCATATTCACTCACATTATCAGTTTTCTTGACAAGGTTAATTTTTTTCTTCCTGCACAACATGGCTTCCGAAAAGGGTTTTCATGCGAAACTCAACTAGCACTTTTTGTTCATGACCTTCATTCCAATCTCGGTAATAACCTTCAAACTGACGCCATATTTCTAGATTTCACCAAAGCATTTGATAAGGTACCTCATAAACACCTGTTACTGAAACTTTCCCACTTAAACTTACACCCCGCAGTCTTAATCTGGATCCAAGAATTCTTACATAACCGTTCCCAATCTGTCCTTGTAAATGATCAGCTCCCCAACTTTATTCCAGTTACATCAGGTGTCCCTCAGGGTTCTGTCCTTGGCCCCTTGTTATTTCTAATATATATTAACGACCTACCAACAATCTTAACTTGTAACATACGCAGGTTCGCTGATGACTGCGTTTAGTACCGCACAGTAACGAATGTATCTGATCAAATTAGCCTCCAAAGTGACATTAACCAAGTGCAGCGTTAGTGTGAACGGTGGCAAGTGGAACTTAATCCTAACAAATGTAAACTTGTGTCGTTTCAGCGTCGCCATAACCCACTCACCACTTTCTACGTAATCTCTACCACTCCTGTTCAACTTGTGCAATCCTACATATACCTTGGCCTAACTTTGTGCAGTGACCTAACTTGGGCTGAGTACATCCTAACTATCATCGCAGCTGCTAATCGTACTCTCGGCTTCCTAAAACGTCATCTGCGCAACGCACCCCGCCATGTAAAATTATTAGCATATCAGTCCCTCGTAAGAAGCCAGCTTCAATATGCATCGTCAATTTGGAGCCCACAACACGCGTATCTCCTTACTGCAATCGAATCACTTCAAAACCGTGCTACTAGATTCATTCATTCCTCATATGCCTATCACATTAGCGTGTCATCTTTAAAAGATGAAATTGGCCTGTCCCCTCTATCTTCCCGCCGCCGCATTGCCACCCTTCGCTTGTTTCATAAACTTTTTCACAGTCCACTTGCAATCGAACCTTACGTTTCCCCCCACCCCCCATTTCGCAGGTCATATCGCATTGGCCATGTCTTTCAAGTTGCCCGTCAACGTTCCCGCACCGTTACTTTTGCTGCCTCAATTTTTCTTCGTGCAGCAAAAGACTGGAATGACCTCACCCACCATATTGCAACAATCACCTGTCCATTAACATTTATGCATAGCGTCACAAGCCATTTTTCAAGCTAATTCATGGCTTTTTTGACGTTTTTTGTATCCCCACCCCTTATGTAATGTCCCCCTGGGGACCTTTAAAATAATAAATAGAAATGAAAATGAAATGAAACCATAGTGCGAATAGAAACAAACCTGTTCAAGGAACAGAAGACTAGTTACAGGTGACATGGCTTCTGCAGTGCCGCCGTGCCCACTGATGCAGGCTGCTGAGTCCGCTACCTTTATAGGACTGGACGACGTTCCCGTCATCCTTCCGTAGTATCTGGCGGCGATGCCGTCGCTGACAGGCAGTTCCCAGTCGAGGATGGTCTTATCAGGATCCGGCCCGGCGATACACGTGTTGGATACGTTATGGCGGAATGCGCAGATCAAAGCACCAGTTCAAGGAACAGAAGATGAGTTACAGGTGACATGGCTTCTGCGGTGCCACCATGCCCACATTCGCCATGAAAACTCAAATTATACATTGGAACTTCAGCGGCCTTCTCAAAAACCTTGACAACGCCCAAGAAATTTTACACGAACACTCAACAAAAGTGTTGTGTGTACAAGAAACACACCTAAACTTGAAACACACCAACTTTCTCCGTAAATACGTTATTTTTCGAAAGGACCATGATGACGCCATGACATCATCCAGAGATGCCCCTCCACGGTGGTCTGGTGGCTAAGTACTCGGCTGCTGACCCGCAGGTTGTGCGATCAAATCCCAGCTGTGGCGGCTGCAATTCCAATGGAGGCGGAAATGCTGTAGGCCCGTGTGCTCAGATTTGGGTGCACGTTAAAGAACCCCAGGTGGTCGAAATTTCCGGAGCCCTCCACTAAGGCGTCTTTCTTAATCTTATGGTGGTTATGGGACGTTAAACCCTACAAATCAATCAATCATTCAATCATCTAGAAATGTTGCCTTTAGAGTGAATCAAAAGATTGCACGCGCACACTTTGAACTCCGATCATCTCTTGAGACAGTAGCTGTTGGAAATGTGCTTTTCAACAAACTCATCGCAATTTGCACTCTTTACGTGCTTCCCAGTTATCACCAAAAAAAACATGACTTTCAGTGCCTAATCGATAAACTGCCAGAACCTTTTGTTCTCCTTTGAGACTTGAATGCGCATGGCAGGCTATGGGGCGACTCTTGTTGTGACGGCCGAGGTCGACTGATTGAACAGTTTCTTCTATCTTCAAGCACGTGTCTCCTGAGTCGAAAAAACCCAACCTATTGTAAACTTGTTAACAATACTTATTCCTCTATAGCCCTTAGCATGGTATCTCCATCGCTTGTGCCTCTACTTCAGTGGAAAGCCATCACTAGTTCCTGAAGAAGTGACCATTTTCCCGTAGTTTTGATGACACTTACATCAATTGATCGTGCGCCACAAGTTCCCCATTGGATAATAAGCAAAGCCGACTGTGAACAGTTTTATACCAACCCTCCTTTAGGTTGGTGCGACATATGCACTTGAAGCATTGATGCGGCTGTCGACTACTTCGCAGCGTTTTTATTTGATGCTGCAACAGAATGCATTACACAAACAAATTAGCACCCTGGAAAACGGCAGGCGCCGTGGTGAAACTTTGAATGCCGAAATGGGCGCAAACAGCAAAACAGAGCATAGAGCTTGCTTCATAACTCACCGACAGCCGAAAATCTTGACACCTTTAGGAAAACGAAGTATCAGGCCAGGAGAACGCGTCAGCAGGCTAGAAGAGAAAGTCGGCCGAAGTTTTCATCAGGTATCAACTCATATACACAGGAGGTAAAAGTCTGGAACATAATTATTAGGGTAGCAGGAAGACAAGTACACACACTCCCACTTGTAAACACACAGAGTGAACCTTGGAAAATCAGGCGAAATCACGTAGTGCACACTTCGAACGGGTTCCCAGCTCATCACACTATACTGATGCTTTCCAAAAATACAGGAAAGAAATAGAAAAGCAAGAACTCAAACACAAATGCACAAGATACGAGGCGTACAGCCAAGCCTTCAGCTTAGCTGTGCTAGAAACATCACTGAAGCCCTGCAGTAATTCCGCTCCAGATTCTGACCGTGTGGTTTACGAAATGTTAAAAACCTACCAATCAAAGCGCAAAAAAACTTGCTTTGTTAGTACAACGCTATCTGCTTCTCTGGCGCTACCCCTACTTCTTAAAAAGAGGCTACTATTATTCTCATTTTGAAACAGGGCAATTATCCTTCTACGGTATCGAGTTATAGGCCAATTGTGCTTACAAGCTGCCTGTGCACACTACTTGGAAAAATGATAAACTGCCGACTTGTACTTTTCCTTGAAACAAACAATTTGCTCAAGCAATTTCAGTGCGACTTTCGAGAGGCTATGTCCACCACTGACAACCTTGTTCGTGTCGAGGCACAGATCAGAGATGCTTTTGTCCGCAAGGAATACTTCCTTTCTGTTTTCCTCGACATTGAAAAGGCTTATGATACAACATGGCGCTTTGGAATCTTAAAAGACCTGTTCTGCCTTGGTGTGCGTGGTGAATTTACTTGTCGAACCGGACATTCCACGTTCCAGTGGGCAGCGTTTTTTCTCAAACATCTGTCAAAGAAAGAGGTGTGCCGCAAGGTTGTGTACTTAGTCGCACAATTTTTATTACCGAAATGAACTCTTTGTGTATTCTTCACAATACGTTTTATTGTACACATGTCGATGACGCACAGCTTGGCTTTAAGTCTTGTAATCGAGAAATGTGTAAGTTGCAGGTTCAGCTTGGTTTGATCAAAGTCTCCGATTGGGCAAAAGAAAACGGGTTCCGTCTGAATGCACAGGAGAGCACGTGTGTCTTATTCTCCAGGAAGAGAGGCATTCATTCCGAACCCAATTTTTCTACTGCATGGGCAACGTCTTTCTGTTAATACCGAACACAAGTTTTTAGGCCTATTCTTGGAGACCAAGCTTACCTTCATACCACACATCAGATACTTAAAGAACAAGTGCATTAAAGCTAGAAACGTTTTAATAGAATTGTCACGCACTACGTGGGGAAGGGACAAGAAGTGTTTAATGAATTGGTATAAAAGCCTCATACGTATCCGCCTAGACTGTGGCGCAACAGCATATCAGTCTGCGACACCTACTGCCCTTAAAATGCTTGACCCTGTTCATCATCTAGGCATCCGTCTCTACGGGTGCTTATCGCACTAGCCCCGTAGAAAGCTTGTACGTGGAATCGAACGAATGGTCGCTCCACACACTGAGATGTTACATGTCTTTTAAATATTATCTTAATGTAAATGCAGACAAGGATCACCCATCACATTCCACAATTGATGACATGTCAAGCCTTGCTGTGTTTGAGAAACGGCCTTCTATGAGACAGCCCTACTCACTCCCTGTGAGTGGCCTAGTGAAGGAAACCACTGTACCACTTGAACACCGCTTGATAGCTCCCGCAGTATGCCTGCCACTGTGGCAATGGCAATAGATTGCGACGTGTCTTTCTTCGAGGCTACAAAGCATGTACCAATTACACATATTCAGACATACTTCCTGGAACTACAACGGAAATACACATCTCCTGAGTTATTTACAGATGCTTCGTCGCAGTCGTAAGCCCATCCTTTTCGGAAGTCGGCGTTCTGCACTTTGATTCCAGCACTTTCTCCGGTGAAGCCTATGCGATACTTGCGGTCGTTGAACACATTAAACAAATAAAACTACAAAAGGCAAAAATATTGCTACATGCATGCATACTGAAACTTTAGGGGGCGACGAGCGTGTGTGCCTTACAAGAACGACAAAGGCTCCACTCGATCGCTAGTGAACTGGTCACGCCTTTACCGCTGGTTTCAAAGCATCTAATCCACAGCCTCGTCGATAAGGCGTATTTCCTTTTCCGTAACATATTTGGTTGAGGTAGAACGTTCCCCATCCTCACCACGAAGCTTCACAGTGGCCGCACCGTTTAGTCTCCGGCCATGGCTACCAACGACAACCCATTAGCGTCTCCACCTGTACCTCAAGCCACCACATACCTGACGATTCCCCACCCCCATGTTCCCGGTACATTTTCCGCCCAAATTTGGCTTGAGGTCGACTACTGGTAAAAAAATACAAAACTGCTTCGCGGGATTTGAACTTGCTACCTCCTGATGTTTAACTGAGTACGTTACCCACTACGCCACGCCAGAACATTCTTGGGAGGAGGGGGGGGGAGTTGTAAAACGACTACTTATCCGAAGAACACGCCGTTCAACTTCATGTTTACAAGTCGCGCAGTCAATACTGACACGATACTCTTTTTAAAATATCAATTGCGTCTCAATTCGACAGTGACGAACGGCATCCGGCCACCGAATGACGTGCAGATATCAATTAGCAAGAGCGCAAGGTTTTTTGAAGCATCTACATCTTAACTCTAAAAAATCTCAAATTGACTGGAGGACCAGTCACAGATTGTCAGCTGTTGCTGCTGATAGTTTTTTTCCTTTGATAGTAGTTTGTAGCACTTGCTACTGGTCAAAAAGTACAGATGATTAACATGTCTTGTTTGGTAGATATCAACGCACACGAGTGAATATTGAGTTTTTTTTTCGCCCAAGCGACCATGTAGAAGTACACATCCGGCGTGCCAGATTACATATTTGCAGTTATATCAATACCTACAACTAAAAAATTGCCGAAGAACTTACTATTGCCATCCGCTGAAAAAGTATGCCAGTATGTTAGTTCACTAACGTGTACTGAATTACCTACTCAAAATTGCGCGTTCTTACGTACTAGTCAGAAAAGTACCGGCTCCTGCGCTCAGAAGGAAGCTTTTGGTGGCAGCCTACGTTGCTGAAAGCACGACCCATCGATCGCCGCCGCTTCTTGTGCGGGCACCGCACACGCGGATAAATGGTCGATTTAGGCTCAAGGATGTCTAAACTGTAATTTGCAGCAGGTACACCGACGCGGGTGGCACGTTAGGCCTCGCTGGGACGGCGCACTGGGTAAGGCTGCTTTCGAGGCAGCTGAGTTGCGATGCTTGAAATTTCTCCATTTGAGCTTCGAAATATTTCTAACTGTTACCTAAACTGTACCTGGAGTAATTGAAAGGTCAATGAATGCCAGAAATGCCTTTACGGAGTGGCGATGGCGAGTGACAGCCGTTTTTCTGGCCTCTGCTGGCAGTATACAGCGGGAATCAGTGTACAGATATATGCAGTTATATCAATACCAACAATAAAAAAACACCTATAGAAATACCAATGTAATCCAGTGAAAACGTATGCCAAGGAGTCAGCTAACGGAGGCGTACCAAATTACCAACTGAAAATTGCGTGCTGTTACATATCAGTCGGAGAAGTAACGGCTAAGTGTGGCCGGCAGCTTTCGGTGACAGCCTGCGTAGATGAAAGCGCGACGTTCGATCATCAGCCCTCCGTGTGCGAATATCAACACGACACAAAATAGTTGATTTAGGTTTATGAATGTGTAAACTATACTTTACAGTTATTCTCACACTTTAGAGTTGTTTGCACACGAAGCAAGAAGCGCCGGTAACATATATACCAACGCGGCTAGCCCGACAGGTTTGATGCTCACGGGGAGGGGCACTGGGTAAGACCGCTCTCGACGCGCTGAGTTGGTATGGTTGAGGATTCTGCATTTGATCTTCGGAACATTTCTAACTCTTACCTGAAGTAAGCAGAATGATCAGCAAGACCAGACATAAATTTACGTGGTGCGGCGGAATAGAACGACAGCTTTTTTTCTCGCCGCCGCTGGGAACCTCGCGAAGCGATCGAGAGAGCTCATTTATGTTTTTGAACGTTTCGGCAAAAACAATTTTCTGTTTCTGTTCGGAGTGACGTGCAGCTTTAGGCTTATGAACACTGCAATTCGAAATCGTTACAGAAATACACGGATGATGCGAATATGTCTGGTTTACGCGGGGCCATATGAGAAAAAGGTGCATTAGAGTTTTTGCGATGCGTACGTGCGCCGCGAAAATTGCGTATGCTCGGTAGCTGTTAGGCTAGCATCTTTCCCTGCTGTCGTATGAAGCTTTTGATATTCTACGACACCAAAAAAACAACGGCACACGTTACAATAACGTGCACGCTGCAGCTGCGCTGGTAGAAACAGTGCGGGCTCCAGTATTCACGACCGCTTGCCAGTGAAACTTCTAGCGCTTTCAGCGCTTCGCAGTGTGCGCCAGCATCACAGCGGTTGAGCCAGCACCCCTACCAGTGCGACAAAGCTTTTTCCAAGTGCGCCCAGCGAAGTGCCAGTAATTACAAGCGTGTACCAGTGTCTCCAGCATGTACCAGTGCCAAAAAACGTATTGGCATCACGCTGTTTTTTCAATAGGGTATGCGCAGTACACTAAGCAGCACGTTGTAGTCTGCCGGGTGCCCGGACACCGCGAAATTCAAGGCAACGTTCTGACGGACCAGCTAGCTGGATCCGCCAACAACGAAACCGCTTTTAATACATCGATACCAGTTCCTGCACTCGACTTGAAACCTTTTCTCAAACGAAGCTCAGGGGTTATTGGCAGAGCACATGCGACGCACACACAGGTTGCATGTAATCAAGCTGCAACTTGGTCATTGGCTGCTGGTATTGAAATCACGCCACTCAGAAGTAATCCTTACACGGCTAATAACAGGACATACACATACAACACATTCCTTTTTTTGTCTGGGGGCGATCCACTTTTGTGTGATAGACGTAAAGAGGCCCTCACCATACTTCACATTCTCATCCAGCGTAAAGAATTAGACACGCTGAGAAGACTACTCTTTCCGTTAACCTACCGACAACAGATACCACTTCATTCTGTAATGTTCGTCGGTAGGGAATTACTTTTTACGCATAAGTGGTTGTTAGCTTTTTTAGAGAAGTTCATACTTTTCATATAATATACCCGGGCATTCCGTAGCACGACATCTTCAGAGTGTGTCCGCTGCTTTGGCTACACTAAGCAAAGCACTTGGCTCACGGCCCTTGGACGCAAGGGTGTGAACGATCGGGCACTTGTGCTAATTCCATACATGTACACCATAGTTTTCATTATCAGAAACTTTTATCATTCATTAACACCACACACTTTTCACGGCATGGCCATGATTTTATTACTTCTATGTTGTACCCGCCTTATCACGAGGAATTTAATGGCCCTTATACAGCCGCCTATCACGATGTCTGTATCTCAAGTAAGATTAACTGGCGCTCTTTGGCCATTGAATTTCTCTTGCGCTACAAAACATCAAACATCATCATCATTATTGTAATCATCATCAGAAGCAGATTTGCTAGTGCACGAATGACCATCGCACATATGTTTTGGGTTTTATTTGCAGAAAATCATAGCTGGGAATATCTGTTGAAAAGAATCGTGGTGTCTGTGCTGCATTCCAGAGCCTCGGCACTACAAAATTTATAGAAGATGTTTCATTCTTTTGGAAATCATAAAATTGAAGCCAGGTCTTACTTCTGGCACTGTTCTGTTTTAAAAACAATCCTGTGGGTTCTCTCAGCTTTGGAGAAAGTGTCGTCGAGAAGCAGCGTAATTTACTGTGCTGATTTATTGAAGACCAGTGCAATAAAGCAGTGAAAAATGCTCAAGAGTATTGCAGTCATCGCGGATACATCTGCTCAGTACCCTGTAAATAAAATATCCTCTAATGCTGCATCATTAGCGCGTCTGCCCGTTACGACCATGCCATCTCAGTTCCATGGAATAGGAGTGGTGCTGCTTTATATAAAACAAGTTCGATTTTCGTAGAACTGCTTTACTGTAGCATTGGTGAACTGGTTTTTTCAGTGCTGTGTAAACATTAAAAGACAAACATGACGACAATATTGTATTGACAAGTAAAGAAAACAGAAGTTGAGAATGACTAGTGATTCTTTGTTACATGTGGCTAATAAAGAGCGCCGTGGAAAACACAAGAATGAAACTGCAAAGTGTTCGTCAATCAAACGTACACACTCTAAAGATAAAGTACGAGCTCAGACGACATCACAAGTAGGATCGCTGGAGTAGACGCCATAGCGTGCCTAATGCAGTGCAGCTGCACACATTCACTGCAGGTTTTGTCCTTTTTGTTTTCAATCGTACAAACTCTGCATTGCATTGCTAAAGCGCCACAATTTAGGAGACCTTTTCTCTGTGTTCTTCTTTCGGGGGCGTGTCCCCTGCCCAAAAAAAAGCAAGAAATAATATTAGAAAACGTAATAGCTCGGACACCGAAGCCGCATTTTTCTTTACTTCTAACTGTGCACACATTCATTCTTATTTCTTGCGTTCAAGAACACACATGGTTGAGGTATTGAGCTCTGACTATTTCGACACACGTTTGGCTCAGGCACTTGGGCAGCTGAACAGGTATATGGTTTTATAATTTCTTTAGCTAGTTGCACGAATCAATGCTTCAGCAGCAATTTGTCTTCATGGGGGGAGGGGGGAGAGTTGTGTCTTTGAAACAACAATCTCACTATGCATATGCTGTCTTTCTATTTCTTATGTTCACGTTTTCGTGCGACGTTTAGTGCATTCTTGCGTACATGCAGGTTTCACAGAGCATGACCCTCTGCTTGATCCCCTAAAGGTGGGCTTGGTTGTTCATTGGTATTGTGAGCTGCATAGACACTGTATTGGAAGCTATGTTTCACACGTAATAACAGAAGCAGCCTACTGATTGCGCCTAATTGCATTGTGTTTTTTTCTTATTTGTCTCTAATTGTGATCTGACCGAAGCAGAAAAAAATGAAAAAAAAAATCACAGGAGAACATACCTTCTCGTTAATACAGACGGTCGCCTCACGGAAGCATGCTTCGCCGTAAATTTCGGCTAGGATAGCAAAAATTTAATGGAGAGGAAGCCACCATAAAGCCACCGGGTTGTGCAACCAGCAGCCAATACGGGTGGAGCCATGCAATGAGGCTGGCATTATTGGCCCGTCGTTCGAACGTTATTGCCGGTGCCGTGGTGAAAGAGTCAACTTCGTTGGCATAACATTGGACCGGTATGAGCTAAATTTTACGTCTGCTGCTTTTGGCGCTGTTTTAGTCCCACTTACGTAACCATTTTTCAAGTTCGAGAGAGTAAAATGCCGCGCGCAGGAGTAATACATTTTTGTCATTAAATCATGCACACCTAGTTGATATGCATGATTGTTGATTGAAGTTGTGAAAGGTAGACTTTTCTACTGATAAACATTTATCGAGTTTGTCGCCTGTCAGACGTTCGATGCGTGCTTTCCCAGATGAAAATCGTGCAGATCTGTGCGATGCAGCAACCGTGGATGTCACTGCGTTAAGCTATGTTCACACTACGGTCGTAACGTGCATAACAGCTCGTTCGGCGTATCGAACGCACCGGCTATAAAAAACGTTACCGCAGTTATGCCGATACCTTTGTTCACATTTAGAGCTACGTACATTACGATTTTTACGATAGGCCAATCATATTTGTCGCTGTAGAATCGACGTCACTAGCGGTCCAATATGGCTCTTATCAACACGCGAGCGCTGGTCGAGTTGGAAGAAATTCACGCTCAAAATGAGCTTATAGTCGTGTATTCAATCGCCCGAAGACGGCGAAGGCGACAGAGAAGAGTTTGGGTGCGCCAAGTATTCCTCGACAGGGCCGTGGATGGCGACTTTCACAACCTTCTCGTCAAGCTCCGACGCACGTTGCGAGCAAACAAAGCCAACCCAATCGTCACCGCGGAATGGCGAAGTAGCAATTCCCGCGCCGGCAGCTACCGCCATCGCCTCCTCGATGCTGCTGCAGCCGGGAGGACGGAAGTCCCGTCAGGTCTCGTGACTGGTTGTTGAAAACCGAAAGCTGATCGGTCATTGGCTGTGTCTTAACGGTTGTGGTATCGCAGTCGTAAAAGTTGCCTAGCCTTTAACACTCTCACCCACGATTTATGCGTTCGTTGCGAACGTTGGTACCTTTACGTTCACAGTCTGAATTAGACGCATACGCTTGTTGTGCTTCCGCTTACGCGTGTTATGAAAAATCGACGCCTTACGACCGTAGTGTGAACATAGCGTTACGCGACCCACTTTGATGTGACCCGGCGCGCGTGCGTGCTGGCGTTCGTTTTGTCACATCACGCCGGCGATGCCACGCCAAGCGCTTTAGACTTCGTGGATATCGGACACAAGGCGTATCGTATTGTGTCTCCTGCTATGTTATCGCCACGATCGATTTAGTTTTTTCACGTTCACAGTGTTGTACCAGTTGAAGGCACACAACTGCTTGACGTGTGGAAACTGGGGTTTATCAGTTGCGTTACGGTGATTGAATCGTAGAACACACCCATTTGCCATAATCTGACACACGCACCGATGCTCGCACCCTGCATCGCAATGACCACACGAATCAACTACAACATTTAAGCGAGCAGATGATGAAGTGTGGTGGAGTGCCCGGGCACCGGGCACCTTGTTTCCATGTGTCGTTGCAAGTTAGAACTTTATTGTGGAACGTTTTTGTTGATTATTTTGATATATATACGCTGCCCTACTGTAGTCAAAACATCAGCTAGCTTACGCAGTACGTAGACCTGATTGAGCCCGCAGTACGACGCGAAAAAAAAAGGCGTTTACGTGAGTTCATATGTGCTGATTCATAGAACACATAACACGTAGGCTAAATTGTTTAAAAGGAAGAAACACGCATGCTTACGGCGTCGTGTTGTTTTATCAAATACAGAACCACAGACCCTTCTCCGCCCCACTCCCTCCTGCTTTTTTTAAGTCTGTGGAAAGAAGGAAGTGCTCTGCGCAGATCTGTAAAGCTGGTTCCTGTAAAATAGAGAGTTTTATTTCACACTCGCTGTCCTTTATCAATTTTTCGTTTAGTGGGGAAGCTAAGGAAAGCTGGTTGTCTTTCGAGAAATCAACGGAAGTACACGTTACAAACCAGAAAATGTGTCCAAAAGTTCTGTAATCTCCAGAACATGAGGAGGATCTTTTGACAGCTGGTGTCAAGACTGGTCCTCACAACTGAAAGGCAATATCTATGAATAAATGTGAAGCTACGAGTGAGTAACTGTTTATAGTACTGAAGACTGTTGCCTGTGCTGATAGCAGCTGTGCATTTTTGTGTAATTTGCATGTGACGTCTTAAATTTTGTTTCTCACAGTGTTTCTCAACCTAGATCAGTCATATTGTTAGAGTTTCTTATATCCAGACTCAATGCAGAAGAGCAAACAGGATTGTTGTGATCAGCGAATAAGTAGTTCATTTGTCTTATTTATCATATACAGTCTTGTGGTGCAGTCTTGTGGTGTATGTGTCTTCAAGACGTTCAATATTCAGTGGGAGAGTCAAACAGAACTTAAAGTAAGAAATGGCTCAGTTGGCCAAACTGGCTGGTGCATATCACTCTTCCAATATTTTATTTCTTTGTGACTTATACTGATCTACACACATAAAGTTCTCATTGGTTTTCATAATCATGTGGTATATGAACATGTTTCCTCAAGGCTTTTCAAACCGAAACGACCTTTTTCACTTTGAGTTTGACATGCAGACCAAGATATATAGCTAATCTGCATTATGAACGGCTAAAATAGCCTCGTCCACCAGAGAGGCAGTTTATTTGATGAGCCACTGAAGGCACAAAAGTGCAAGATGGGTGCTTCATAGTAAATGCAGTAATGTAGCTAAGGAATGGGACACTGGTCAAATGGCCCAACCCTGAAATTTTCAGCAATGGGACACCGAGAACAAATGACATATACTCGACTTGCCTGCACTGAAGACGAAGGACGTCGAACCCCTGTCCCTCCTTCACACAAAGTTCTGCTCATAACACAGGTTATAAGTACATGACCCATGTTCAAGCATTTTGTCAAGGTTTGTGCGACCTTGAGTTTTCAAACGGACACACTTTTCTACGAGAAACAAACATAACCCTTTAGCATCAGTGGCTACATTCGTGTACGCAATTCGTTTATGCTAGCTGTGTCAACTTGAAGCCAGAATAGATTTAAATACATAGTTCGTTAAGTGAACTGAGCCTTCTCCCTAGACAGTATGTCCCGACTTCACCTGAGTCTGCTGCGCTCAACCGTACTTGATGACTCTAGTTAAGGAACTGTTATATTTGTTGGGTCGTTCAAATCATGTTCTAAAACCAACGTCAAGTGTTGCTTTTCTTCTTCCGAAATTGATGCAATGAAAAACTAATTGCACACACATCAGGAGCTTATGATTTCATTCTTTTTATATCAAAACTAAATACAACTTACAGAAGAATGAGGACACCACTGGAGGCGGTGTCCTCATAGCTGTTTCCGAAAATCCGGTTTCATCGCACGTAGCTCTCGTTTGCCCTCTAGAATTAGTGTGCGTTAGTGTTCGCCTACATAATAAAGACGCTCTCGTTTGTGCGTGCTATTAGCCTTCTGATGTACCTGCTGGTTTTTCTTCAGATTGTACGATGCCCTTAACATGCTTCATGTTCGGTTTCCACCTCCGATATTATTATTTTAGGCGATTTTAATTTCCCCGACATCCATTTGAATTCGCCTTGTACCTTACCTGGCTCCAGTAATTCCGAATCCACCTCTTTTATTAATACATGCTTAGTGTTTAACTTTAGCCAGTTGGTTAACTCCGCAACCCGTATCACGTCTACTAATTCTACCATATTAGACCTGGTGTTCACAAATAACCCTGATCTCTCCCAGCTTCTGTCAGTCGTGCCAGGTCTCAGCGATCACTCTGCCGTTCACTTTCTTGTACCGAACACGCCGTCAAAAATTAGTAAAACTACAAAAATAATCAGAGGTTACGGGAGAGCTGACTACACGTTAATTATTGCTGAACTGGAAACATTTTCACAGGAATTTTTTTCTAGCTTTTCTGAACACTCAGTAAACGAAAACTGGCTACGTTTCAGAGCTAAAATCGAAGAAATTACCGACCGCTTTATACTGCGCCGTAAAATAGCCGATAACAATCGGTCTGCTTGGTTCACGCCTACTTTAAGGTGGCTACCTAATAAAAAGAAGCGCATCTTTCGAAGTGCAAAGCTCTCGGGCAACATCAAAATATGGGATGATTATCGTAGTATATCCGACAAGTATGCACGCGCTTTCTCACTTGCCGAGCACTCATATTTTGAACAAACATTGCCTTCTTTGTTAGAAACTAACACTCGTAGAATTTGGCAGGTAATTGGTGGAAATAACAAAAAACAAATTAACCTAGTTTCAGGGAGCGAATCATTTATTCCAAGAGAAAATTGTTGCCTAGCTCTTAACAATGTATTCACATCTTCATTTGTAAACGTGGCGCCTACCATTGTTCCTAACTTGTCTACTCACAACTACGATCTAATGGAGCCAATACACCTTGATTGGGAGGGCATAAGGAAATAATCGAAAATCTCAAGCCTTCTTCTTCCCCCGGAGATGACGAAATGAACGCAAAGTTTCTCGAAAACACCGCATTTTTTTCGTCCTTCATACTGTGCAGAATTTTTTCACAGTTTTTGGAATCCAGTACCCTGCCAAATGACAGGAAAGTGGGGAAGGTGGTTCCTCTTCACAAGTCAGGTAACACCAATAATCCCCACATTTATAGACCCGTCTCACTAACTAGTGTGCCATGTAAGCTATTAGAACATGTCATTTACTGCAACTTAGTCAACTTTCTTGAGAATAATTCTTTTTTTTACTAACTTTCAACATGGTTTTAGAAAACGTTACTCGTGTGAAACTCAGCTCTTATGCTTTACTAATGATTTGTTTTCTGCTATTGATCGTGGTACTTTTATTGATTGTGTATTTATCGACTTTTCTAAAGCATTTGGCGCAGTTTGTCACGAATTACTACTTTTAAAATTAAGTAAACCAAATCTTGACCCACACATCTTAAAATGGGTCGAGTGCTTCTTAGGTAACCGCGAGCAATTTGTGACTGCTAATGAATGTAACTCTCCTTCTACTGCCGTAACCTCAGATGTGCCTCAAGGCTCTGTTTTGGGTTCCTTTCTTTTCTTTAATATATAATAATGATATGCCTCATAACATTTCCTCCTCCATTAGGTTATTTGCTGACGATTGTGTTATTTACTGTGAAATTTCGACATGTAACGACACTGACACCCTGCAATCTGACCTAGAAGATATTTCTTCGTGGTGTTATAACTGGCTAATGAAACTCAACACAAATAAATCCAAATCAATGAAGATAGCTCGTAATCCTTAAAAAGTTGCGTCCCCTTGTACCTACTTAGTAACACTCTCCTAAACAACGTTTCTTCTTACAAGTACCCCGGTGTTAAAATTTCTAACAACTTGTCATGGCAGGCTCACGTTGACTGATAACATGCAACGGTAATCGAACTCTTGGCTATTTAAGTCGAAATTTTTTCCTTGCTTCAATTAACCTAAAGCTTCTCCTGTAAAAATCAATAATGCGACCAAAACTCGAATATGGGTCGTCTATCTGGGATCCTCATATTCACATGCTCATAGACAACATTGAATCCATTCAGAATCGCTCAGCACGTTTCATGTTGTCCAATTACTCTCGAACTGCAAGTGTCACATTAATGAAGGCTCAACTATATTTGTATAACCTCTCAATACAACAACAATACAACAATACAACCTCTCAATACAACAAATTGCCGCGACATACTGTTGAAAATTCTGACGCTAAAAAAGTTGAATGTGCTCTTGATGTTTACTTTGCCGAGCAATGAATATGCTATTGTGTTATTGTTCAAAGTTGCTGAAAATATCAATGTCTGTATTTACTTTCCATATCCTATGCTTCCCTCTCTGTAATGACCCTCAAGTGAAGGTCGGCAGTGTAAATAAAATAAAAATTAATAATAAAATAAATACCACGCAAAAATTCACGTTTCTGTCTCTTTCATAAGATCTATCACACTAACAGAACCCTCTCTGATTCACTGTTTTTCCACCAGCCTACATATCAGCACGCAATGACCATCAATACAAGGTTGGGGTTCCCTTCTGACATATGAACCAGCACTTCAACTCTTTCATCCCTAGAACATGTACTGTCTAGAACCACCTTCCCGCATCTATCGCTTCACTTACAGATGCCAACGCGTTCAAATCAATCATTTTTAAAGTGCAGTATATATTATTTTAATCCTGCTGTTTTGTTTTACTTCTTATTATTATTTGTTGTCCCACTCCTCTCTGTAATGCCCCGTGCCTTGAGAGTAAATAAATGAAATGATGAAGTATTTAGTCCATAGAAATTCCAATAGCTTGCTAAAGCTTACACAATAGAATACACCATTTTCTTCTTTGGAATGTTATACTGAGTGCCTTGTGATTGTGCTATCTGAATTTGCTACATTTTTAGATAGTGCATCGTAATTCACATTAAGGAGCTATAATCATAGCAAGTGTTAATAGTACTCTTCGCACGTGATTTGCAGCTAGCTGAAAGAAGAGGCTTTGCCTGTCGAGCTAGTAATACGTACTCATGACATCACCAGTGCAAAGATACACCAACCACAACCAAGAAAGGGCACACCTGTAGTGATTAGTCCATACATTTTAGATTTTCTGCTGTGCCAATAACGCTGGCTGAGTGAGCACTGCATCCAGTACCATGAGGCTGCAGCGACAAAGTCCAACTTACAAATCACTGATCAGATGAGAGGAGAAGTACTGACATGCGAACCATCCAAAACAGAATGCCGGAGAAAAGAGCGTCGATTACTTCGCAGTCTATAGAATCATGCTAAGAGTGTGAAGTTCTAACGTTGTTGATGTTTTAGCCAAGTAAAGTAAGGGTACACTGAGAAAATATACTGAGGATACGCCATCAGCAAATGGCGAAATAAGAACCAATGGTGGTTTGTCCATCACTTGAACAGCCTTCAACTGATAAGGCGAGTAAGTAACTGACAAACAATGAGTGCATGAGGGAGAGCTGTCACACGAGGTCGTCAGAAGTCAAATGACACATGATGAAATGACACAGGCTGCAGCCAGGAGTGGTGCCAAGGTAGGCACCAGGAGGTTGAAGCCCCCCCCCCCCTCCTCCAATTTTCGCCGGACCCCTGTGTTGTGTTATGACTATGTGTTATGACTATGCTCCCAAAAGGGATAATAGTCGTAACACAATGGCCAAGCTCCCCGCCTCTCTGCTCCTGCTGAAGGACTTCGCTTATTATTGGTGCACCCCCGGTATATACCAACCCTGGCACCGACCCTATCTAAAATACAATAAGAACAACAGACAACTAACAAGAAATGTTACCCCTGTACTTTGACTTCTTGCTTTGTGTGCAAAGGAAGTTAGCTAGAAGTACGTGGAATGCCAAATAAAAGCACCACAGTCAATATCTACTGTTGCGAATCCCACCGCTGATCACCAGTTGTCGTGATCCCGGGGTGCTGTGGTAGCGTGGTGTAGCTTCGGGTTGAGGAAACGAACGCTTACGAGATGGGGATACGAAAAACAAACAGGTTTATGGCACTATTTACAAGTATTTACAGCATGAGGTTAAGAGTTCGCAAACCACGAACGTGGTGGTTGAACCGCTACACAGTTCAGAGCCATCACAAACTACGAACGTGGCGGTTGAACCTTTACTTGGTCCAGAGCGACGTCCCGCACTCTGGGGCGTCCTTATAAGCACTGTCGGGCTCCTCCTTCTTGCGGGGAACACCAATCACACACACACAACAGGTGAAAGGTACGAGCAGGCACGGCGCACGTGAACATCCAATTTCGAGTCAAGATCACTGCACTTAAAGGTGGCGCCAGAGAGGCTCTTGCTCGTCGTGTATGTCGCTGGTCGAGGGGTCCCAAGCTTCGGACAGCAGACATCAAACGGTCCGCCAAACGGTCCGCTCAATTAGCCGGGCACTTTGTGGCGGCGGTCGCCGTTTCTTCAAAGGAATACGCTCTTTGTTGTCCCCTCTGGAACGGCTTACAGCTTCGTGGCGACAGGACGTCTCCTCCGCCGGCTAGCAGGAACAATAGCTGGCGAGCATAGACATTCGGCGAGTCGGCTACTTGTTTGAAGATTAAAAGAGCGCCGCTCCCCCGTCATCTCTGGACGCTGGTTCCGAGAAAACTGGAGTTCCAGGCGTGGGAACGCGGCCCGGCTACGCTTCTCCGCGACAGCATGGCGCCTGCTGACGCCGGTCATAACAGCTTCCTCCTCGCCAGATGAGTCACGGAGGGCAGCGGTCAACACTGCTGCTCGCAGGGACGACGAAAGGGTCCGTAGTCGAATCCCAAGAACTCGTCTTCGCTTGTGGCATGGTCTGAGTAAAGGCCGAGTCTTCGACACCGTTTCTGCAACTGGACCACATGCACAAGCAAGCACTCGGCCCCCTTCGAACAAACCAAGCCAAAAGAGGGATGACAAACCAATTTCAATTACTAGCTTTAACAAAAGCTCACTCTCAGAACTCTCAAGACTCACTTGAGCTGAAAAACCAGACGTGCTACCTTACAAATTTACATAATAAGATGCACGACAAAAAAAACTAAAATATCAATTTTGATACACCAAGAGCACTCCAGAATGGTTTAGAAAGAGCGACGGAGCACGCCAGCGTTTCCATTCAAATTGCCCTTTTCCTAATGCCAAAATGATATTTTCGAAGAATCAAGCTCCGCCTCACAAGGCGACTGTTCTTCGATGTCATGGCTTGCAGCCAAGGGGACAATGGCCTGTATCTACTTTAAATTTAGCCCTCCCCTGAGATAACACTGCCACTGATGAATGCTCTACACAATGCAGGCGCACTCCTTTCCTGAAGCGCAGTACGTTATCTCACGAGAGCCCAAACTCTGGCTCAAGTAGAACGCATCATACTCGTTGCCACTGTCGTCGAGACATATAACGGCAGACTCTTTCTTTTTGTCGCTGACTACTTACACGGCCCTGTCCCGCTGAGAGCATCAGTCAGGAACTCGGATTCAGTGAGCGCTAATTTTGTCCGAACGTCCGTCTTTGTTTACGGCCGCCCGTAATTGTCTACCACTGAGACATAAAGTTCACCAGCCTCCCGAAAGCTTAACCAAAGCTTTGACCTAACGGGCTACCTCAACGGTTAGGGAAAGCTTAAATGATCCGTTTATATGATCTCTTGATCAATGATTCTTCAATGAAAAACAACAGCAAACATAGCAGACAAGCACTGCTTTCTGGCAGGTTCATTTGGTTAATGTAAACTGTCTATGCTAATGCCTCTGAGTAAAACTCACTGGGCTCTCCTGAGCGTTCAATTACTCACATTTCTACAGCATTGCAAAATACATGGTACTGTTAACCAGACGCATAATCCCTCACAGTTTGTCTTAATGTTCATTCAAACGTTACGTTGTAACACAACGTGTACAACACAAAAGTAATTCTAGATAAAAACACCTAAAAAGCAATTGCATAGGTTTTTTTCCAAAACCGTGCAATAAGATTCTCAATGCGCCCAACGGAAACTCTCCCGTGTCGCGCCAAACCTAATCATTTTACGAATTACTTGGTCTGTGTTAACATCTTCCTTCAAGTGCTCGTTCACTCCAAATCCACTTGACAGTGAAGGCATACGATATAACACTAAACCTTTTAAAACAAACGAGAAAAATAACATATTTTCTCGGTTTTTACCTTATGGAAATTTTCGCACTCATCATTTAACCAACTTCAATTTTCAGCCTTTAGTTCGGCGGTTTTCTTTTTGAAAAATTTACTCCGCATCAAACTTACCAAATTTAAAGTGGCTCAAATCTGCATCTCTAATGCAGTATGAGTAGACACAATTAACACGCACGCACCAAATTTACTCAAACTGACCGCCCCCTTTTCTCAATTAGATTCGCTTGAATCGCACTCGATGGGGCCGCGGTCCCGGCGGATTTCGAGCACGCCGGAGGCTACAAAATGCGCAACCGTTAGGCTGTGTCCTGCCGTCACGCCTCAATTTCCGCTTCGGCCTGTTCCCCCCAGGAATTCGAAAGGGACGCGAGTAGTTCGGAGGGAGCCTGTGCCATTTTCTCTTTGTATTCACCCCTGCGCGGCATTTAGCCACTCTGCCCTTTCGACTTTGACCCTTCGGGCAAGGCCGCTTTTCCGAAGTTGTCAAACAGAACCGCGTGCTTCGTTTGGGTGGCGTACCTCGTTTCCTCCCTCTGCACCTGGCTCGCCGCTTGTGCTTACCGGAACGCCACCATTGACGTTTCCTTAAACGGATTAGTGGCCTATCCTTTCTTTGTTGGGACGAAGTGGGGCCCGACCTAGGCTTGCACAGTGACGAACGCCTCCGCTTCTTTCTTTTTCTGCGATGTTTGCAAAGCTGCTCGGTGTTATCGCTGCACTGCTGAAGCGTGGCGTTCTTGCTCTCATCTGCCACTGCGTTAACCATGCCTACATTTGACGATGTCGAAACAAGCCCCTGAGGCACGAAGAAGGTTTCCAGCTCCTTACTGGGCCCATTAGGGCTGCTGGCACCCTCCTCATCCACGCAAGGAGCGTCCCCCGACATCGTCCCCACCTCCAGACCGGCCACGGCCTCGTTCTCTGCATGCTCTACATTGATGCATTCAGGAATTTGCGGGCCATTTTCTGGCGCGATCTCTGTTTCTAGTACTTCATGACGCGCCTCAATTTCTGGCGCTTTGCGACGCGCCTCGCTTTCAGACTTCGGCCTGAGTCTTTCTTCCTTTTTGCTAACAGAGTTTACAAATCTCCTGATTAGCTCTGCTTTAATAACATCATAGTTGTTCGCGTGCTGCTCACTGAGTCGCGCAACAACATCCGCTGCCTCGCAGGGCAGAACCGTGAGTAGCTTGTGAGACCACGTGTCTCGCTCACACTTCAGTAGACTACACTTTCGTTCAAAGAGTCTAAGATACAGGCCCATATCCCATGATACCTCATATGGCTGCATGTACCTAGACATCTCGAACACTGCCTCATTTTCGAGAGGTACTCCTCGCTGGGGTCCCATTCTCATACGCAACTCATAGTCTTGTTCGAAAAACTTTCTCTTGAGGCCTAGTTTTTCGTCTTCACTCTTTCCTTCCATCTGAGCTGCTCTTAGTTTTCTTTCGATGATGAGGTCCCATTCTTCACTTAGTTCCTCATCATCAGCCCCCAAATCCTTAATCGCTTGAATGATTATGGGTTTTCGTGCCAAACCCTTTGTATCGATCCCCAATTCCTCACACAACAGCAACAAGTCTGACTTCTGCAGCTCCCGTAAGTCCATGATCGTACTGAGTGCTCGCTACTTCCAAAAAAAACTTTCCGAAACGGCGAAACTGAGTCTTTCGGCAAAGTTAACTACCAGTTCTAAAATTTAACCCTCTTTTAGAACCTGGTTCACTCATAAGAAAAGCCAAGCACTCACCCATACGTGATCCATGTCTCGAGCCAGCTGCTTCTCCTGGGCCGACTGTTGTTGTCACTTGTAGCTTCGAATCCCACCGTTGCCAACCAGTTGTTGGGAATCCTCGGAGTTGTTCTCCTGTAGTCGCTTCGGATCCCACCGCTGCCACCAGTTGTTGGGACTCGGGGTGCTGGGTCGTATCCCACCGCTGATCACCAGTTGTTGCGAATCCCACCGCTGATCACCAGTTGTCGTGATCCCGGGGTGCTGTGGTAGCGTGGTGTAGCTTCGGGTTGAGGAAACGAACGCTTACGAGATGGGGATACGAAAAACAAACAGGTTTATGGCACTATTTACAAGTATTTACAGCATGAGGTTAAGAGTTCGCAAACCACGAACGTGGTGGTTGAACCGCTACACAGTTCAGAGCCATCACAAACTACGAACGTGGTGGTTGAACCTTTACTTGGTCCAGAGCGACGTTCCGCACTATGGGGCGTCCTTATAAGCACTGTCGGGCTCCTCCTTCTTGCGGGGAACACCAATCACACACACAAAACAGGTGAAAGGTACGAGCAGGCACGGCGCACGTGAACATCCAATTTCGAGTCAAGATCACTGCACTTAAAGGTGGCGCCAGAGAGGCTCTTGCTCGTCGTGTATGTCGCTGGTCGAGGGGTCCCAAGCTTCGGACAGCAGACATCAAACGGTCCGCCAAACGGTCCGCTCAATTAGCCGGGCACTTTGTGGCGGCGGTCGCCGTTTCTTCAAAGGAATACGCTCTTTGTTGTCCCCTCTGGAACGGCTTACAGCTTCGTGGCGACAGGACGTCTCCTCCGCCGGCTAGCAGGAACAATAGCTGGCGAGCATAGACATTCGGCGAGTCGGCTACTTGTTTGAAGATTAAAAGAGCGCCGCTCCCCCGTCATCTCAGGACGCTGGTTCCGAGAAAACTGGAGTTCCAGGCGTGGGAACGCGGCCCGGCTACGCTTCTCCGCGACAGCATGGCGCCTGCTGACGCCGGTCATAACACTACATATACCTGCTTTCATAACAGTAAAAAAACTGAAGAAGCACGCAAAGAGCGTTGCTACGAAGCAAATATTATAAAGCAACAGAAGGCTGTGTGGCCCTGACTGAGACAACACCACAACAAAAAGAAAACCTTTTCAGTCCTGTTGGCAGTTCATGCACAGCACTGAAAAGTCA
Source organism: Rhipicephalus annulatus (assembly GCA_013436015.1). Lineage (NCBI taxonomy): Eukaryota > Metazoa > Arthropoda > Arachnida > Ixodida > Ixodidae > Rhipicephalus > Rhipicephalus annulatus. Next base: position 120,644 of record WOVY01001284.1, on the reverse strand, counting down.
TAAAAACCTACCTTCAATGCCTTTCTTGACAAGAATATTAAAAGGAATACACACTGATGGAGGAGAAAGCCATTACTCAAATCCGGCTCTGATGCACTGATGGAAGTTAGTTTCACCTGGATTTCTAACAGTGGCTTTAGTACAACTCTTGAACATACACTCAAAAGGGCTGACTGCAGGTGGACGAGACATGAAGGCAGACTATAATGCCACACAATGAACACGCCAACAATTAACCAAGAACTTATGCTAGGGTGGATGCCACATTAAATCTTACACATTGGGAACACTCAACGTTTCCAACCGAAATCTCGATCTCACAAACACAATAAAAATATTCTGATGACCTCCTCTTCATCACAATGATGTGAAACAGGAGCATATACACCCACACAACTCATCTTTACGTGCTTGAAATGCTCTTGCTAAAAGGTTTATAGAAACCATCTTACCAAATTTCTCTCTAACAAGCTCACCACCTTCATCGTTGCTGGGAGTGTGTTCAAATTGAAGAAGACAGAGAGCACTGGTGAGGCTGCGTGCAGATGGTGTTCTTTGAATAAATGAGCAATGGCCCGTATGGTCATTTTTGAACCCCTTCCCCTTCGGAGCTAATTGTTATATTCACGTTGACATATTAGTGTAGTAGTTGTGCCTAATGAAAGGCATGAAAGACATAAACATCAGTAAGAGTGGGAAGTAAACTTTGAGACGACTTTTAAATATTGCAAACTTGAACTGTGTTAGAAATAAAGAAAACAAATCGTTGCTCTATTAACGCTGTCTATTATAGAGATATAGTTGTACTGTGTTTCTGCTTTCTTTCTACGTGCAATCAGTGGATAAATCTGTGCTTGCCTAAGCTAAAGTGAGGCTTGGAAGCTGATCAGAGAATGACAATCAACGTGCATTATTGCATACCTTCTGTCATAAACGGCTCTCACGTTTATTGTTAATATTTTATTATTATTATAATATTATTATTATTGAATGTATATAAATAAGGCTCAGATGTTTCTCAGTTATTAATGGCCTTTCTAGAAGTCCATTGTTGTGCCCTCTCCAAACAACTTTTGAAATGAAAAACACCATTACTAGCTGTCCTCTTACTTGATTTGCCTTGAATGTGTGTGTGATTCGGTGAAATGTAAGAAAATTTGCTGCATTGACTTACTGTCAGCGACAAATTCAGTTCATTGCACTAAAGCTGCCAGGAGTCTGAATAGTAGCATTATTTCAGTGAGCTAGAGTTGACTCAAAAAAGAACGACTCAGGCAGAAAATACACAACAGTTATGGCAACAGCGGAGTAGAAATGAGTTCATACTCGTGGATTTTCACATAAACAAGTAGGGGATGAACTACTGTTCCAATCTTGAGATCCAGTAAGCTTTCTGGTTTTTAGACTGGCAAGACAAAAAGAAAATAGACCATTGAGTGACGTGAGCGAGCAAAAGCTTCCTGAGTTGTCCTGTGATGATGTTTTGAAAAAAAAAAAGATCTAATTGAGAAGGTACAGTCAGAACAAAAACAATCACGCATCAGTTTTTATTCAATTATACCGCAGAGTAAACAAATCCTTCACTCTTGTGTACAACTTGTTTTTTATTTTTGGTATTGCTGGTAAACTTGCGTATTGCCATGTGGGTGTAATATGTATCTGTTATGTATTGAATAAACTTCAGCCGCAAATCGGCGCTTGTGTTCCTGTGGCTCATTTGTTTTTAATCTTCTTCGTTGCACTGTTATAATATCATGAATCTATGCCAACCTATTTTGTCAGACCTATTCTTGATTTCTTGCTCCTATAGTTGCATTACTAAACCATAGCAGAGTTATGATGAAGCATAGCTCCCAAAATGTTTGGAGGACCGTTTGGTGTACGATAGGGTTCACAGCATCCATCTCATTGGCTACGAGAATATTGCTTTTTGCTGTTCAGGGGCCCATGCACCGTCTTAATCTTTAATTTTTACAAATGCGGCTTTACAAGCTTCAGTAAATTTATGAGGTGAATGAGTTAGGAAAGACAATTAGACATGACTCACAACCACAAATTTATTGATCTACAAATGAGACAAAGCTCAAGATGCAATACCACACCGTCTTTTATTCCAACTGATTGAAAATTCAGGTGATTAGAATAGTGTCTAAACTTTTCCTAAGTGAGGTCTGGTTGCAGGGGTCAAGCTCACAGCAAACATGAAGTTACACTTTATGTTTCATAGCACTTGAGCGTAAGCACAAGGCAATAAAAAATTGGAATTACATTCTCACTTTATATTTGTGACACTCGAGAACTAGCACAATTGCGAACTTATGCAAAACATAGATTTACTGAATCATTTGATAACATTACAGCGATTATTCAAACGTTTTTGTAGCCATCTCAACTTAGGTGTCACAAATTCAATGGGGCATTTTTTTGAACTTAAATAATTATTTCAGATATAACAAATGCATAAAACACACAAAAATTATTTTCACTTTGCCTGAAGAAATGACGCTGGTAAAGGCTAGCTAATAAGCTAGATTGACTTGAAAACCAGTTAACGTGCAATTATAATCATGACATTGTGGGGAATGTGTAATGATGTTGTGTACTTGGGATTTTTTGCTGTTTCAGGCCATTTCTGCACTGGTGGTGACTTCTGCATAGGAAGGGAATCATTTGTTTTGTTTTCAAAAAACTTCAGTAAAAGTTACTCGAGAGAAAAGTTTTTGTAATGTTGGCAGCATGACACTGATGATAGATTGTTAGCCCATATCATTTCATTATGCATGCGTGTGCAAGAGTCTAGTTTACTGCTACCATATCTGCCTTCCAATGCGCTGTCACACAGCTATATGTAGAAGCTTCTTTATGATGAACGTAGAGGAGATGTGTAGTCATTGGCAGTAAGGTGGGCTTCGTGTCAGTCAGAGCAAAAGAACATGGTCACAGGGTAGACCTAGAGTCATGCCTAAAGCATGTTTTGCAGTGTTGCGACCTTAAGTTTCATTATTCCATTGCTGATTGGGAGGTAGGGCTTGGTGGAATACTGTCGGACCATATTGGCTTTCTCTATCTGTTGGGACCAAGGATTACATGAGTGATGCAGCCAGCAGCTTAAAAGGAGGAGCAACAGTGCCTAACCAAGAAATGTCTGCAGTAGGAATATATTCCACCCAACGCTGAAGCATGCAATCAACAAAAGCCTTCAAGTTTACCTTTTACAAGGCAGCAGTATAGTCAATGGCAATGTAAGATTTTCAGAAACGTCGCTAAATCGAGTGGTTGGACCTGAAAACATATCGAGCAATGTCACAATGTGAATAAATCTTGAAGTGCTGAAAAGTATTTGTCACAGGTGGTACGGAAACCCACGTGATGCCATACACCTTACGTTATCTGCCTGAGGAAGCCTTAGGATGCCCCGTGTATTTGGGCATAAAAGACAGTCTAGTAGTATGCCTAATTGTGCTTGCAAGTGGGCATAAATGGTCAGTTCTTCGGTCACAGCAGGTGTTGAAGCTAATATGTCTCCTGTTACTGGCAAACAACTCTGCACTTCTGAAAGTCTTGCAGCGTCGAAGCTTATATTACTTGCAGATGGCAGAATTTGTTGTCATGTCAACCAGTCGCCACTTTTTTAAGGTGTATATTTCTCTGGGACAGGTGAACATGTTAAATGCGCTATGAGACAGGGCATTAATGACAATGTTGACAGCTCTTATGATATGTTTCTGATATGTTTGACATCTGCTGCAGTTCATGAGGCTATGGATGCCACGATTGTGAATAATGAAGTGTAACACGTACTGATAAGAGATGTAGTCACATATTTTATGACAAAGAAATCACGCCATTTCGTCTATTTAATAGTGTAATGACATAAGCAGTAAGCTTTTATGCCAATTTGTAAGCACAATTAGGTATTTCACATTTAGAGAGTTTATCACATACACCAAGTACACGGAAAATCCAAAGACTTTCCTGAACAAATAACATAAGGTGTAGTATAGCATCACGTTGGTGTACGTACCACCTGAGTAGACTGCTTTTCATCACTTTAGGATTCAGTCGCATTGTCATATGCTGGATATGTTTTCAGGGCCAACCACATAATTTAGTGACATTTTTGAGATTCTATTGGCTTCAGACCCCACAAAAATTGTATTATACTGCACAGATAATGGGCATACGCTTTCAGGACATGTCAGCGAACTGATTGGCCGCCATATGTAGTCCTTTGAAGAGTCGGTTATCTAGCACAAATTTTATTCGAGATGTCGTTCGATGATGTATAGTGCAACTTTCATTTGATATTCAGGGAGTACTTCATACTGTCGCGCAAGCATCTATTGATCCCTGAAACTTTGTATGGGAGTTTTTGGTCTAAGGGAGCTCAATATAGTAGCATTTCTGTGTGTCAATAGCACGAAGTGGAGGGAATATGTATAATGGCCTGGCACCATGGTACAAAATGTTAGTATAGTACGTAGTTCACAAAAATAAGGCGAAGGAGCTTGTAAGGCTATGAGCATCTTGTATTCGAAGATGGGATGCTCTCAACAGCTATAAATCTGCTTTGGTAGAGCTGAGTACTGGATGCGGAGAACACAAGGATAGGACTGGTTAGCTTTTTGACATCAAAGGCACACCTGCTTGTGCTGACAATTGTGCCTCTTCAGGTGTTGGATTACAGATGTAAAGTGTGCTCATTTGATGAACTCGCGATGAGCAGGTTGTTGAGGCAAGCATGACAGAATTCAAGGCTTGGAAAAATGCTAAAGCTTATGTCTGGAACTTCTCATGCCACATGGCATATGTAAAAGATCAAACGCGATGAACGGTTTCACAATCAGTATATTATTTGAAGTCTACAAATCTTCCTAAAGGATTTGGTGGTTGAACCACATGAGGCGAATTTCGGAGGAAATTGCTGCATTATATATCTATGACATCACATACAAATGTTAGGTGCTGGATTGAAAAAGCTAGGCTCAGTCAGCTGTTGGTGCTATGCGGTCAGCATCCTGATTTAAACTTCTGCACAATTCACACAGTAACTCCAACACACAGCACACATTGGGCTGACTGAAGTCAGCAAAATCTGTAAATATATGCGTAATTTGGTATGGCTGCCTTGAAATTCTTTGGAATGGCAGCCCAATTGAGATCGCACATTTAATATAATTTATGTAGTACATCATATTTATGGTTGAGTTGCCATATGCAAAATAATTCTTCTTTGTTTCCTTTTCATCAGAGCCCTGAGACTAGCCCTAGCAAAAAGCCTGATAGAGGTCTGTATCAGTATGATACAATTTCTTATCAAATGTACCAGTGTTGTATCAGACTGATATAAAGTCTCACCAGTTCTGGTACACACTCGTATCAGTCTCGTACAGTTACTTACCAGTTGCACCAGGCTCGTATCAGACTGATACAAAGTCTTACCAGTACTACCAGCTTTCCTATGAGACTGATACACACACACACACACACACACACACACACACGCAAATATATATATATATATATATATATATATATATATATATATATATATATATATATATATATTCAATCAGTCATTTTACGTATGCTGTCCATCAGTTTTTTGCTGTTGAAAACTGAAAACGTTTTTTTAATATTTATAACATACTGCAGACCAGAATTCGGTCCTTGGAGGAGGAAGGGCACTCATAGTACACTAAAAAAATACAATACCAAAATATCATGACAGTTGTTCCAAGATATGCGCAAATATTTACACTCAACTTAGTAAACGCACTCACACTGCATTCTGAAAAATTGCAGTACTGTAGTTACAACAGAAGCAAGTAAAATGAAGTAAAACATACAAAATTGAAACACAACACCTAATGCGTGTATTACGGTAAAAAAAAGGTCATTCATCATATGCCCAGAATTCCACTCTGACATACAAAATCATAGAAAATCTAAACGCAACATACAAGACACATACGAAATCAAAACACAACACCTAACCCGGGCATTGCGGTAACTTAAAGGTCATTCATTTCATGCCTAGAGTTTCACTCCGACACTGTCCTTGGAAAAAATTGAGTATTTGTATATATCTGTCCTAGCGAAATAAGGGGTTGAAGCATGTGTGTCATCATGACGTGTATGCCTTGTTGACAGAGGTGTTACATATATTGCGGGGTTGATGGATAACTCACGTTTAATGAGTGATTGTAAGAAATTGAGGCGGAGAATCTGCCAAGGCGTTTCGAGGAGGGGGATGTCATTTTCTGTCATCAGCTGTGTGGGAAAATTGGTGTGCTTCAACTTAGAGTAAATGAAGCGAACAACTTTTCTCTAGACTTTCTCTATTATTTTAATGTTGTGTTAAGTGTAGAGATCCCATGTAATGCAAGCATACTATAACTTCGCTCTAATAAAAGTAATGTAACTCAATAGTTTAATGTGGGCGGGTGAAATTTTAAGCTTGTATTTCAGGAAACAAAGTTTACGGAAAGCAGAGGAACATATATTACTAATATGTAAATTCCGCGAAAGGTTGTTTGAAATTATTACTCCCAAATATTTGAAGTTTTCAACTTCTTTTAGCGGTGACGCGGCAGCGTGTAGGTGTATTTTAATGGGCTTTTTTTTCTTGTGATACGAAGACAGACAGCTTTTGCTGTGTTTAAAGACATGCCTGATCTGTCACACTACGCCTGTATGTTATGCAAACTAATCTCGAGGTCAGTTTGGTTATGCACTGTAGTTATTTCCTGATATAAAACGCAATCGTCTGCAAATATTCTGATTTGTGTGCCAGGTGTAACAACGTTGACAATGTCATTTATAGAGACCAAAAACAACAATGGCCCCAGAACGCTACCCTGGGGTACTCTGGATGTTACTGGAAGATAGCCCGAGTCGTTGCCCTCAATAGTGACAAACTGCACGCGATCCGAAAGATAAGCTGCTATCCAGGATAATATAATGCTAGGAATATTGTAGTCTCTGAGTTTTTGTGCAAGTTTACAGTGAACTACTTGATTGAACGCATTGCTAAAGTCTATAAAAAGAGCGTCGACTTGGCTATTATTATCCAATGTTCTTGCAAAACTATGAATTACAGTTAACAGTTGTGTCGTAGTGGAGTAGCCTTTCCTAATGCCATGCTAGCAGTTCGTTAACACTGAATTTCCGTCTAAAAATTTGGTCATGTTGTTGGCGATGATATGCTTGGTTAGTTTACAGCAGGATGAAGTTAGAGATATCGGTCGATAATTTTCTACAGATAAACGATTGCCCTTTTTAAAAATTTGGCACTACCCGAGCTGTCCTCCAGTCTGTGGGCACCTGAGTAGACAACAAAGAAGCTCTGAGCAATATAAAAAGAAATATACCGATACATTCTGCATAGCGCTCAAGAAACATATTTGGGATACCATCTGGGCCAAATGATTTCGTTGTCTTCAAGCTTAAAAGCATTGGCGCAATACCATTGTATGAAATAAAGTCCACCTCGTGCGGCTCAAATACAGTAAAGTGAAACACGTTACCTAAACCTGTCTGGGAATAAACGCTGTGGAACTAAGTGTCAAAATGTTCGGCGATTTTCATCACGTCTTTTGTAGTGGTTCCATTGACCATTATCTCACAGACAGGTCGATTAGCTTCGCCTAAATATCCCCTAAATATTTCGGGTGCACTTTTCATGAAACCAGGTAGCTGCACGTTGAAGTAGTAATCCTTTGAACTTTGAACCGCTGATGACAATTTGCTTTTTATAACACTGATAAGATGGGGTGGTTCACCCTTCTTTTTGCTTTTTTTTAGTTTGCGCTTCAGTTGCAATATGTTACGCGTCATCTATGGCGTTTGTTTATTGACCGTCTTTTTTTGTTAGGCACAATCTTATTTATTCAGTGACCACACATTTTGAAGAACATTTTCCAGAGCGTCAGTACGTTGTTGTCAGTATGAGTGAATTCACCAAGGTACGTTTCCATGTAATCTATTATGCTTGCATCATCGGCTTGAGCGAAGTTTTTGAAGCAATGTTTTTGTACGTTTACAGACATCAGGCGTAAGTATGGGCAAGGAAACACATACAAGCTTGTGATCGGACAGACCTTCATCAACTGAAACGATGCATTCCGAAAAATCATGATTCACAAATAGCAGGTCAAGAATATTGTTAGAGAAACCTTGTACGCGGGTAGGTTCATTAACCCCTTGAATTAAGTCGTGTTCCAATACAAGGTCGAAGATAATGTTAGCATTTCTGTCCCTTTTGAATCTGTCTGAAGACGTTCCCAGTTAATACTAGGCAGGTTGAAATCGCCGACAAGAAAAATTTTAATGCCGAAAAGGAGACATGTATTCTTTTAGTTTTATCATGTCATCGAGTGTAGCGTCTGGTGGTCAATAACATGCGAACAATACAAAGGAATGCCCCAGCATGACAATTGAATGCATAGGCACTAGTTGTCAGGATATTCATCAATAAGTGTTGCATCAATCGGTTCTTTAGTAAGGACAGTTATACCTCCGCCCCTATGTGCTCTGTCCCTACGGAAAACTTTATAACAGGTGGAAATACAAGATCATCTGTTACCTGATCATGCAACCATGTCACAGCAATAATAGTGACATGAGGGTCATGTATGAGCAGCTGAATTTCCAATGAATCTGTCTTTTTGATAACACTGTGGGTGTCTGAGTTGGTGATACGCAACTGCTTTGTTTGTGGTGAACACGTGTGAGCAATACTATTGTCGTTATCTGTGAAAGGGAAACTTCTCGCGCTGCTTGGAACCTTACTAGCTTCTCCAACTAAGACAGCACTTGCGTGTGACTTCTTGTCATTGGGAGAATTGGCCATCCGGCCTCGTTTTCTTTAACCGGTACTTTATCTTTTTTTTCTTCATCCCAGACATATGCCACCCCGCCAATGTACAACTTGTCAAATGATAGCGTAACCTTCTCATGCTTTTCATGGTTTGGCTTCGCACTTGCCGACAGTTCTCCTCTGACTTCCCGAATGTTCTGAAAAGAATCTACACCAATTTAAATATTTGAGTTCTCTAATTTATATCCCTTTTTTAGAATATTGTACTTGTCTCTCGAGTTCGAAAGCCCCACGATAACCAGGCGGTTTTTGTTACTTGCCGGCTTTCCTAATCTCTGTATTCGTTCCATAGGTAATTTTTCTAGTTCCAGAAGACTCGGAAAAATACTTTTGTTAACGGTCATTTCCAAAGTTCCACAATTTTCACCTTTTGTTTCAGTTAGTCCATAAGTGATTACGTTAGATCGGCGGCTGTAGTTTTCTAGTTCGTCTCCTTTCTTTTCGAGTGACTGAACTACATTGCGAATGATGCGCACTTCTTCCTGATAAGTGTTTATCTTGTCGTTCAGGTTAGAAAGCGTGCCTAATTGCTTTTCAATTTCAACCAGCCGCTTGTCTTTAATATCCTTAGTGTCAAACGAGATTTCTTTCAGCTGCTTTGAACTCTGAGTAAGATCAGGGCCAGGTTAGATTCAATGTCCCCCCCCCCCAAAAGTAGCAACCTTCTCAGTGAGAAACGAACAGCATGAAGCAAACAACTCGGCCGCGGGCACGGCAGCACCAATAAAAAGGGATCGCTTGTACGAAGACACTTGCCATAGTGTTTTCTCGCCTGCACGGCAAGAAGAAAAGGGCTGTGAGCGATCTCAATCTTTGCGGTGCCACCGTGCCCTGTGACCGAGTTGTCGAATGGATGTCTCTTTATAGGCTCCCTGAAAGGTGTCGCTCCACGCAGCTCATGCGCGTAGTCCTCTGCATCCAATGACGTAGAATGACATGGCAGTCTGCTGAACGGTTGCGAGACCAAATTTCCGGTGCTGTGATTGCAGATGTCGCAGGGGAACAGCGGTATTGCACGCGTAGAAGCGTTCAGCGTGACAAGGTTGAAGCAGCCCTCAGCACGCAGCACACCAAGTAACTGCACGGCAAGAAGTAAAGGATTGTGGGCGATCCACATCGTTGCGGTGCCACCGTGCCCTGTGACTGAGTCGTCGAACGGGTGTCTCTTTATAGGCTCCCTGAAAGGTGTCGCTCCGCACAGCTCATGCGAATAGTCCTCTGCATCTAATGACGTAGAATGACATGGCAGTCTGCTGAACGGTTGCGAGACAAGATTTCTGGTGCTGTGATTGCAGATGTCTCAGGTGAACAGCGGTGTTGCATGCGTAGAAGCGTTCAGCGTGACGAGGTTTAAGCAGCCTCAGCACGCAGGACACCAAGTAACTGCACGACAAGAAGAAAAGGGTTGTGAGCGATTCAGATCGTTGCGGTGCTACCGTGCCCTGATATATATACATATATAGACCCTTGTATGATGCATCTTCCAGAGTGTCACTGGTAGTTTCAGGATGTAATCAATTCTGTTTAATACTCCATGGCGGTGTTAAGCAGTATATGAATTCATTGCATCTCTTCTCTTTTCTTAATTTTTTCTTTTTCCTGCTCTATTTCTGGTTGTTCTATTTCCCACTGATCCCTCATACAGGGTAGCCAAACATAAGTTTTTCTGGTTAACCTTCCTGCCTTCTCCTTTCTTTGTTTCCTCCTCCTCTAGATGAGCACAAGGAGGCCTAGTCATGCAAAGCAGGTTTCAGGCTGGATGATCATTTCTTGTTCTACATGTACAAATAAGCAATAGGGGTACGTGACAGGTGCCAGATACCAATAGTTTATTTTGACAGTCAATGAATCAATGCGTCTCAAGAACATTAAACTTTAACTTATCACACAGCCATACAAATATACCGTGTAAAACATAACTCACACAGCAATATACAAACACGACTTTCAAATTTGTAGCTTATAAGGTCAGTAAACATGCCAAGACACCAAACTTCACGATTAGTGCACAATTGTGTGCGAGTGTGGAATGAGCCTGCTGACACAACAATCCTTTAAAATTGTGTGAAGGTTAAATCCCCAGTGTCTGGGTGCTCCAGTTTTTTTTACTTTCACAACTCAAGCCATCCCTAACTGCCCCACTTGGTGCTTTGACTTTAATGACGAGTCACTACGCCAGTGCCATTAAGCCATACTGGATGAATTCCTTTTTAAGGGGATATGAAGCACTTTTCCAAGTAATCATCAAATGACCTTAATATCACAGTTCATTGTCTCACAAATCAACTGCAACAAAAATTTCAAAGCGACCCGAGTTGCATGGGATTGCTGCGCACTTTAAGTGGCCTCTTTCGTCATCCCAACCTGTCTTCGCAGTTACATAGGAAGGGATGGCACATAAGAAACAGCTAAGTAAGCACACATCATGACCTAGAGCACATGTGATCACTTTTACCTGTTGCAATTCTCATATGCATGAGTGCAACTCACTACACAATGTTAGCACATTATGGAGAGCGGTGTCAGCATGTGGCCGCACCCTTTGGCAAGAAGCACGTCTGATCAAAACACCCCTCCTGATTTACGTTGACTGTTGTTTTACAACATACAGCAGGGATCTGAAAGTTCAAAAAAAAGTGAGCAGAGGCATCTCTATGAAAGAGGGCACTTGAGTAATTCATAACTTTGTACATCACTTTAAACTCTCCTTGCTGCACACTGCTGCAAGGTTTGACCGAGGGGTTTATAGGAGCATCTGTGATCCACAGGATGTCTTTTCATTATGTCTAAGGAGTGTTTCTGACCTGTTGAATGCTTGGATATAGCCCTACAAAAAGTATGAACATAAAAAAGCATGTACTAATAATTGTGAAAGCCTTTGGCTGCAAACTACACAAAAACGTTCTTAAGAGAATATTACATTTGAACCTTGCTACATCCAAACCCATAGGGCGCAGAAAATATTTCATAGAAGCGAGAATTCAGTTGTGTTTAAATATAAAAATGTAGCTGATCTGAGCTAGAAAAACAAAAAAAACGTTTATTCTTAAAGTTAAAAAAAAGTGTCCGCTGCTTCCTATTCGTACCCAGAAGTGTCACGACACGAATCACAGTCATGCATAGCGAGGCCATGGTGAAAACCATGCTGAAACAACGCTTCCAGGCGCTTTCGTAAACGTACCAAACAGTTGCATCAACACGTTAACACCAGCAGCTGTCCGCCGTCGAAGTGTATCCGACAACACCGAGATAGAGGCAGGATATCATTAAGCAGTGGTTTTTTGCCTTATTCTATTCCATTCTTATTGTCCATCACTTGTGGCTAGCTGATTTGGTTGATAATACAAATGAACAGCCGCTCTGATTAGGTACCACACTCGCGAAACGCGAAAAAGATTATAAGCATTGGAATCAGAAAAGGCAGCGCTCCACGTTTGCACCCAGTAGCTGCGTGAAAGAAATCATGAACTGAGTGACTGAGCTTCAGCTTCCGAGTGTCTGCAGCTTTAAAGCAAGCCAGTGGCAAATTCAGGGTCTGACAGAGCAGTCTCATTGCCATCACTATCGAGCAATGAAAACGCCAACAGCGGTGGTTTCTGGTGGTGCCAACACGTGTTTTAGACTTCGTCGACCTATTTTCACGTTAATAAAATGCATCAAAATGTTAAAGATTGGGTTTCCTGTATATCAATAAACATCTGAACCTGGAATTGCGTCGTGAAATTTGGTTGAAGCGGGACGGCTGAAAAGTGTTCATTTTGGTGACAACACTCATGCATTGACTCCTATGAACTGCTGATGGGGAACCGTGAATTTTTAGTTATGGCGAAAATTTTGTTGAAGCGACGTTCGTTGTAGCAGGGTACGACTGTATTGGCAAAGGTTATAAGAAGTTAGCTCTTCATTGTACTACCATGATAAACTGAAGTTTGAATACCTTTGTCACTGACCCCCGGTAATCAATCTCTTTCGAACAAGTTCGGTACATTACTGACATAGCAAGCACGACCAACTTTCATCTGCACGCACACTCTGTCCAGATCTTCTGGTAAAAGAACTTTTTCTTCAGTTTGTGCGTAAATACCGATGTGAGAAGTGTTCTTGTATTGTTCAGACGCAAGTCGCACACATATGAGTACACACATAGAGTGTGGCAGTTCATAGAAGTGCAGCATTGTGCAATACATGCTTTTTTTGCATTTGAAAAACAGTTTCTCGTTTTTTTGCACCTATAGTCACTTGTTTCTAGATGTTCGCCATGCACCATGGTGCACTGGAACCTAACCAGTTGTGTCAGGACATAGCCTATATTTATAAATACGCACTTCTTTCACTCTCTTTCACTGTGTTACACACAACACATTTTCCCATGGCGCGTGTGTCCAGAATTCTTCGAGGTGATGTGGTCATCAAGCGATGGCAGGTATTTCTGACCTATGTGGAAAGATCAAGGGTGTTCACAAGTCTCTTCAGCTGAAGTTTCATCACAAAGCGTTAAGAAATTTGTGATGGCACACCATTGGCATCGCTAATTAGCTTCAGAAGGGTGCCATTGCCAGATTCAAAGACAAATGCAGAGTGGGACCACAGTGGGCCTAGCTCTGCGACACTTTTAGGAAGGTGGAGTAGCTGGTGCACTTTACACGACATGGCACCTGCGCCATATAAAGGCTCTATCTTCAGACCAAAATCGGACCGTCTGTCATTCGCTGCCACGACTTCATCTCTGCTGATTTGGTCCTTCAGAAGAAGGTAGAGTGATGATGCTAGCAGGCACATGTGACTGTGATACGGGCGTGGCAAGATGGCATGGGGCAGCGTAGAAAAAGGCCCACCACCTCCATTCACTTGCCTTTCACAGGCCTCTTTATTTAATACTTCGTGGTAGTCTCGTGAACCACCGCGGTGGCTTTACATTAGCAAGCCTGTAGTCCAACTTGCGTATATTTTCTGGCTGCCCAATATAGGATGGAGAGCCCGGCGAGCCAAACCATATGTCGGCAAGTTGCTTGGCCACACCTTCTAGCACATTGTGCATATATTCGGAGCACACAGACCACCAAATCAAACCCTGGCAGCCGGGCAAGTGGTGGAAACCCTTTGATGCCATGCGATAGTTCACCCGACTCCAGGGATACCTCCATGTCCCTTCGAAAGGCAGCATCCGTCCTTGGTTATGGCTCGTGGCCATCTTTCAAAAGTGGATATTTCAGTGACCCTGTAAATAAAGAAAACATAAAATGCACCTTTCAAGAAAGTTGTAACATGACACCGTTTGCCAAAGGTGTACAAGAAGTCAGAAGCGCTGCCCAATAGTGAGCATACAAAATATATTTTTATTAGGGGCGAAGCTCCTTAGGGCGTGGGCTGTGCGTCCCCTGTATGTAGCCACCTCTAGTTTAGTTCTTGCAGTGTTCACTAGGTGGCGGTACCGTCCCCTGTATGTAGCCACCTCTAGTTTAGTTCTTGCAGTGTTCACTAGATGGCGGTACCGTCTCCTGTATGTAGCCAACTCTCGTTTATTTCTTGTAGTGTTTACAAGATGGTGGTACTTGTAGCTGATGATGAAAAGATGCAAGATGTTATAAACTAGAAAGCAGTACTTGTAGTTCATGAAAGACGCGAGATCTTATAAAATAGAAATGATGTCACATATGGCGCGTGTCATTGGTTGAAGGCAATCGTTCGATTTAGTGCGGCGACGTACGCTAGGGGGAGCGATGTAATAAAATCGAGTGGGCAAAATGTACAGAGGATTCATGGTTTACCAGGTTTACCTCCGGAGCTTCGCCCACTCATCATCATTCACTTCGTGGATATGGCGGAATTTTTTTTTATTTTTTTACCAGATACTGCAGGCATGGAGCCCAAGCAGGAATGGTAAAGGCAGTAAGGCAAACAAGCCAAGCATCACACAGCATACAATAATCCAATCATCACACACATACAACAATAATGCAACCAAGCTTATCATAACAGCAATGATATAAGTGGGATTGTGAGAATCGCATTTGCGTGAATCGCAAAGGGAAACAACATGGCACTGAAAGTAAGCAATCAACAAAAAGGATCAGTGGATAAGAAAAAAAAACTGCAAAACATTTTTACATCCTCAGGAAAACACGTGCGTCAATAGAATTTGTCCACAGCAGGGCGGCAAACGGTAAATTGTTCCGCTCACAGATTGTGTGCGGGAAAAACGAAAATTTGAAGAGATTAGTTTTGGAGAAATACGGAGTTAAGGCAAGGGAGTATGAATGACGACCGCGCCGTGTTTCCAGGCGACTAATGTAGGGCTGTGATCAAATAAGAGATTCTGGTTAAATAATTGGTACAGTAATTTTAGCCTAAATGATTTACGTCGTGATTCTAATGTTGGGATACCATATCTTTCCATCAGGGCAGAAACGGAGTCTGTTGGACCGTAAATACCACAAATAAAGCAGACGGCCCTTCTTTGAATTCTTTCGAGGCATTCGATATTGGTTTTAGTGTGAGGATCCCAATTGGATTAGTGTGAGGATATTATTGTAATGAGCGAGACAGAGAACAAGAGACAACACCCGATTCTGGGCCAGCTGTTCCTATTCTGCCCTTCGTTTTCCTCTGCTTCTTCCAGCTACCTCCTCGCACCCAGAGCCCCGATTCCGCTGCTATTAGTCATCAGTGCTCATCACACTCGGCCATGACTGCGACTGCGTGGCGCTGCCGACAGTGCTTCTGGTGGGCGCGGTTGGCTGCATCGTGGTGGTCGGACTCTTCCACGCTTTAACTTCGTGCGAAAATATTTTGGAGCACAATCCAGTGGCCGACATTGAATGTGTCACCGTGGTCATTCGAAATGTCGGTTAAGACGCCAAGGTTTGCTAAGGTTTGGCGTAAACTTTGGTCAATAGTGACTCTGGGTTACGACTGTGTTGCGGCGGTCTATAACATCGGCCATGTTGCAACGCTTCCAGTGCGTTTTCTAACGGGCGGAATAAGTTCTATCGCAGCGGTTGATCTCGTCCAAGGTTCAACGTGTTCGGATGACTTGGTGGAAACAGTTCTGGCGGGTGAAATTGACTTCCTGGCCTTTGTCGGACCCGTCTAGGCTGGGACTTGGCACGCTGAGGCTGTATTTGTTGCCTTGGTCGGCCACAGTGTCGTTGTTGACCTTGGGCATTGGCATTCGCTCGCACCTTGGTCGATGAAGACTCGGGTGTATGAAACTGGTTGTACCTCGGTGGTCTGTCTTTACGACGCTGTAACAGGGTGTAGAGATTTGGTGGGCGACAGTGGGTGTGTTGGAGCAGTCGTTGCTTGCCGAGTAGACATTTATGTCGTCTGAGTGGGGTGATGGGGTTTTTATGCGCATTTGAATGCCGAGCCAGAAAATGCTTGCGCAACAAAAGGTGAGTGTGAGCGCTCACAGGCCTTTGGACACAATCATGATGCGACGTGCCCGCAGCTTCCTTGCTGTTATCGCTCTTGTTTTGACCGAGCTGGTCATGGCCTGAACAATCAGGGCTGAATTCCATGGTAACAACTTCATGGAGGTCTGCGCGACGTTCAGGTTGTACGTTGGGAGTCAGAATGGCGTGCTTCTCGTGGTCGGCAAGATCGTACATCATATTGCCAGAAAGGCCGATGCTGGCTCTCTGTGCCTGGAACGCATCGATGTAGCTCACACGCTCAGCCAGTGGCTGCAGATGTGGTACACACTGGTCCAAGATTGTCTCCTTGCTATCCACGGTTGTATCCGACAGCTCTGTCTTGGAAATCTTGGACAGCTCTGTCTTGGACCGAAGACGGTCTACAGCCATGGCCCATTTCTGAGATTCCGTCCAGGCCTCGCGCATTGCTATAGCATTGATGGTTGCTACCCAGCTGTCGGCGTCGTTCTGGACCCCGCGGAATTCCGGTAGTTCGCAGACGGCTGGTGATTGTGAGGTGGCAGTTGGCAACGCAGAGATCACTGACGCGAAGCAGTCGAGCTGGTGTGAGAGCTCGATGAGAGAAGAGCGAAGCTCCCTGCGTTGCTCCGGTTCGCTTGCCTCAAGGTCGTGTGAGGCAGCTACATCCAACACTGCATAAATGTCACACAATGCTGGCAACATTGTAGAAGCTCGCTCACAGATGGATGCTGTAAAATTAATAGTCTCGACGCGGAGTAACACGATGGTACGCCGCAGGTCCGCGGCGCTGTCGGGTGTTAAGCCCGAAGAGTCAGTGATCGCGGTCTTCAAGTAAGTAGTGGTTGCACCACTTACACCAGCGAGATTGATGAGCAGGGAAGCCTGGACGGCGTTCAGTGGTAACTCGTGTGTTGGAAGAGTACTGCAATAGGAATGAAGGCCATGGGAAGCGTGAGCACCTTTCCCGAGAGACAGGAGCTGGTGCGGATTCCTGCCGTGAAACGGTGGCAGAGTTTCAATCAGGTCATGGCCTAGAACCACAGGGGAGGCGTGGACGCCGTCCACAGGTGGTCTGAAGGGTGGCTGAAGTGGCGGAAGGGACCTCATCGCGATAGAAGCGTGAACGGCGTTCCTTGATGGAGAAGCCCACGTTTCCGAAGAATTACAAAGACTCGTACCGGTGGCTTTCGGGAGAGGGTTCACTTGCCGGACTGCGCCATTGTAATGAGCGAGACAGAGAACAAGAGACAACACCCGATCCTGGGCCAGCTGTTCTTATTCTGCCCTTCGTCTTCCTCTGCTTCTTCCAGCTAGCTCCTCGCACCCAGAGCCCCGATCTCGCTGCTCTTAGTCATCAGTGCTCATCACAATATTTACATTTGTGTTTAGTCCAATCGCTCATCAAACTATTATATATTTACATAAGATTACAAGCGTAGTTAAAAGTATGCTTTGTTTCGAATGCTTATGTTCAAAAATGATTGTTAGTAGATTTCTTAAATCGTACCACTGTTTCTCATAATAGTAAAAGGCGAAAACTCACTGAATGCATTGAAATATATGCATGTGGGAAGCTTGGAAAACATTTTCTTGGGCACACTAAACTGAACTCTTGCTTTAACAGATGTGATACTCACCAGAGATATAAACGCCCTCATGGTGACAAAAGCTGCAGCCGTTATACCCATTGAATTGAGATCATCGCAGTCCCACTTTACAGCTGATGCTTTCAATGAATAGCTCCAAAAAGAATGCCATTTTAGGATGCCCCTTCCCAAAGTAGAGGCCACAAAGTAGCATGTTGCTCCAGCGTAGTGTTACTGGGAGTTCATTTACAACACACTGAATAAACCACAACGATGATTTGCTGCACTTGAATGCCCTTGCTCCGTCAACTTTGAAAGTCACTCAAATCAGACCATGACGCTTCCTTCATCTGCTTTTTGTACAATTTGCCATCAGTTATGTCGGTAAGGTCTGTCTCACGAGCATGTGACTGCTTTTTTTGTAGAGCAGCTTAATTCCCTTTTGCAGCACTGCTGCTAGAAAGGAGCACCTCTATTTGTTTTTTCGCATCAATCATGGCAAAGTCATTTTCTGGGGGATTCAAGGCTGTGCAGTGTGGACACACGAAGTCCCTCTCACAAGGATTGGGTACAATCGATCCAAGTTCTTTACAGTAGTAATGGCGTCTGACTGTACCAGCCAGCCACAATTTCCGTGTCTTTCTAAGCAGGTGCTTGGACGTTGGCAGAATTTGCTTTCGCAAAAAATGTTTATCATCTCCACCAGTTTTTCTATATTAGTCCAGTTCAGTCCCGCAGATGTACTGTACACCATCAGGATAATCACTGTTTCTCTGACGCTTAGGTCCGAGTTCGGCAAGCGCTCGGTAGAAAACAAGCCGCAAAACTCATCTTCATCCTGCTCACGATTTGTGTCACTATCGACATTGCGGTCGCTCATGCCTGCATCATCGCAAGCCGAATTTGTAGTTTGGTCGGAATCGCTTGAGGGCGAGCTTTCCTCGAAGCCGTAGGTGTCGTCGGGATCAGTGTTTTCATTGCTGTCACCATGTACATCAGTGAGACTTCATGTGTCGAGCGTCACTACACCAGAACCCCCGTTACCAGCTGAAGTTTGAGGAGCATTATTGCTAGAGCATGGCTCGCTGGAAGATTGCGCCTCGGCCGCTTTTTGATATATGCTCGTTGTCCGCGGTACTACAAAATGTGATCCAGGCTCCAAATAGCGCTTCCTATTTTTTGACCGAGGCTGGGGTTGACTTGAATCCATCTTTCGTCAAGCTGTACGCGAACTTCTAATATTGCGCTTCATGGTGTTCACGCAAACTGAGGCCACGATGAACAATCTAGGTGGGTCCAAGATGCATTGACAGAGGGAGGGTACACACTTAAAAGAAGCTTCACATTCACACCTTGCTTGCCTTGCCTTGAAAATGGTGTGTGCGGTGTCGTCAACTAGTATAAAACATGTAGCGAAACCAGGTGTTCTGTGGCGAGACTGTCATGAGGCCGTGATGTCGATGAAACAACGCATTAGCGGCGTGGGCCGACGTGAGCGACACCTGCAACACTACTTGTTTTTTTACATTGATATTTTCATTGAATATAAAAGCATATAAATTATATTATAACTAATCAATTTTCTGGCGTGTGTTAAATTTTAAAAAATAAATTCGGTTGTTTTCCCTAAAAATAACTTTGTTTTGATCATACAGTTTGTTTCAATAAAGTTGAAAATACTCACTGAAGACACCACCATCGTCATGGTAATCGCAATGCTTGTTTTCTTTGTGTGTGTGTGTGTTCTTTGTTGCTTTGTAGCGCAGATTTACGCTGACAATATGTTCGCATTCGTTCGTTTCCGTGATGATAATCAAAAGCAGATTGTTCCAATCGCTTCTTGTAAGCACCTAGAACAGAAAAATACAAGCGATTTCAATCATCGTAAGTGGTACAAAGTGTTCTGGGATGATGACACGCACTGCGGCCACTACCATGCTCAAGTGATTAGGCTTTAGGGTGAGTGTGCCTCTTCTTTTCCACATTCAAAAAAAAGGAGGAAGCAGTCAGCCTGAAGTTATCCGCTGATATTTTTTTTTAGAAACCGAGGACGATGCTCGAAAAGCTACGGAAAAATGAACGTCTATCCCTCAGAGACCAGAGAGTGACTCGTCTGAAAGCTGCAGTTCAGATGAAGTGGAGGATCTGTCGTTTGAAGAAGTAGGTTCAATCGTTCACATGGAGCCGATGTGATACTTACCGGCGTGATTATTACCAAGAGCCAGCTCTGATATGGACGTGCCGAGTCGCACACGGAGCAGTGATGCTCTAATGTATACGCACGTGCGCCGGTGCAGTCATATTTAGTCTTGCAGGTGGTGATAGAGTTGCAATATGTCGAATAGCTACTTATGTTATTCTCATAACGAAGTATGAGTGCTGCTTTGCCACTTTTTTCTTACAATTGACTGGTTTATATAACATTGCCTAGTGCGGATTGGATGCACGACAATGCATGCGCCTTGTTTTTACATAAAAACAAACCATAAGATGTGAAAATTAATTCGAGCTAAGTTATTTTGAAATCCCGCTTACTTCAAATATTTCTGCGATCCTGCATTTTTCAATGTAAGTCTGAACGGACAACTAGAAGCGGCGATCAGCACCAGTCCAGTTAATGGGATAACTTTGGGTGCCATTTACGTGCCAATTCCCGATTTTGTTGCAAACAGGTGGAAACAACTGCTCTCAAGAGCCAAATGGCAATGCCACGTAGTGATACTACGTGGCATTGCGTGGATAATGAGTGGTAGCTGAATACAGCACTCCAGCCTCGATCGCTACTTCCAGTGAAAAAAAACGGTCTCGGGGTCAACCAAAACGTGCACCTGTGGGGGAAAAAAAGACGTGATTTACTGGAATAAAGCAGTTGCAGTGATGCGTGGGCAGTATGTCGCTCGTTTCTTGCAACGTCAGCGCATTATGATTTACCCATTCTTTATGGGATTGTAAAGAAATTTAATGAAGGGCAGTTTGGCGAAAGTTGCGATGTATACGAACCTCCAATTGCCGGTTGCTCCAGCAATTTGTGCACTTGCACTGCTGGCAGAGTTCTTGCTTGCAACGCCTACTTCGAAAACTAGCGCAAAAGCTTCAATGGTCATGCTTTTCAGCCAACAAATATCGCCAATTTCGACTCACTGGCCATCATTCAATTCTTTATTTTACCAGGAAGAATCGGTGAATATTCGGATCGATGACGTGCTGACGCAGCGAGGACTAGGTGACTTGTTGCCCGCTTGTCCTTTCTGTCTTGCAGTGAAGCAATGATTGTTTTCTGCAGGCACGCATTTTTGTTTTCCACGCCTGCGTTTTTTTTTTTTTGGTGGCAGCAACAAAGCCCACCATTCCTTCGTGTTTAGGACCAGGCATTGCAGGAAAACATAACCTTTGGAGCCACAAGCTAGCCGGCACAGTGAAGGATCAGCCCTGATTGATTTGAAGAATTTCAAGATCCGTGCACCTCATTGATTGTATGTTCTGGTAATTAAGAGCCCACTTAATTCAAAGATTTCTCGCAGTCCCAGTGAGTTCAAATTAATGAGGTTTCACTGCATTTTGGGTGGGCTGTGAATTTGCAGGAAACATGACATCAAGCTACTGTTCAACAGAAAAAAAGGCTGTTGGCAAACGCTTCAAAAAAAAGGAATCGAGACCTCCTGTTTGGTGATGCTGGCAAAGAAAAGACGGAGGCAGAATGTCTCAAAGAAGATGTCAGTTTGCTCAGGGCTGAAAATGCCAAGCTATTGGAGCATATAAGAATACTTGAAAAGGCTCTTTGCAACAAGATTTTCAGAACAGGTTCGGTTATTTCCTTATAAAGTATTGTCATGCACTGTTGCTACAGTTGCATACATCACTACGTTGCAGTTTTCTTATACCGATCATACAGTTTAGCTGTAAAGCAGAATTCAACCTAAGCTTATATCTCAAACTTCCCAGTGATGCACACATCATTCTAATTACTTGCAAGTATGCTTTTTTCAAACTGTCGCGGCTTGGTGTACGTTGAAGAACACATGGTCGAAATTTCTGAAGCCCTCAATTACGGTGTCCCTGGTAATCACATCATGACTTAGAAACGTAACACCCAGCCTGATATTCTGCTTTCACAAGGTATCTCTTCTGCGTGCAATATTTGTCATGATATTTGGCCTTGCTAGGTTGCACACCCTAGTCTTTTCAGTCAGACCTAGGATGCAACTGTAATATGGACGCGATACAGTTCTTTTTTTCTGCATGCTCTGCTTTTTTATTACAGAAAAAAAGCTCGTGAATTGCGAGTGCTGCAGCCACAGGCCAACATCTTTAAAAGAAGCTGTGCCTTTGGCACTACCGTGCACTGCTACCGTGGAACCACTATGTACCGCCGCCGTCCGGCCACCAGAAGCCGTGGCCGTGCGGCCGCCACATACTCCCACCGTGAAGCCGCCACGCACCGCCACTATAATTAGGGGCAGCACTGAAGTTTTTGATCACCGAGTGGTCTCCGCAAGTGTGAGGGAGAACAATGAACAGCTGCCACGGCAAATTGTCAATTATGTGCCCACTAATGGAGAGGTATTGTAAAACTCTGGGTGTAAGCTTTGTCATAAGTGTGTCTGCAGAAATGAGGGAATGTGTTTTGACTTACTGTTGTGTACACATTATCTTCAATTTGTTTTATAGGTGCAACTGTGCAGAGGAATTGCCATATCCGAAAGCGTTTACAGCCGTCTCATGAGCACAAAAAGTGAAACTGTTTGTGCGTGAGGCGGCTGTGGCCATTTTTTCAACGGCAGGCCTAGTCGGGTGCTCCGTCACTGGTGCAGCCTCCAACCACACAAAACGAGAAGCGAAACCTCCCTTGGACTAGGAAATGTATACTGTGCTTTCTGGTAGGTAAAATTTCCCAGTTTGCCTAAAATTTTGAAATTGATTGGCTCCATGCTAGTGCATATCAGTAAATTCAGTCGAGGTTCCACAGCCAACTTATGTTTTAACTACTAAGGCTTCAAGCCTCGTATTTTTGCCTGTTGGAGTTGGGCGCTTTTATGCAAGAATCAACAAAATAATTAAAATTGAAAGAAAGACAGTGATAGCACTCGTATTTATTTCTTTGTCATATTTGCTTCCCTGTTTCCACATAATTGTCACCAAATAAGTGTCCATACTACGCTTCGTTTTTGATCAGGCAGTTTCTTCAGTCATTATTTGAAGAGCTCAGTGCCAATTGGAGAAGTGAACGGAAAGATGAAGATTTTAAACAAGGCGCTCGCGAACAAAATTAATGACTTCATGAAGTCCAAGAATTACTTCATGAAACATAAAATAAAAGAAACTTGTCTGATTTTTGTGTTCACTTTTATTGTCCGTCCAGCTCGCTCTAATGCACTGGTGAACCCACCAGTCGGTTAAGCATGCACCAATGCACTTATGAGCTTCTACTAAACACATTGGGGCACCTATATACTGGTGCACCTATATACTGGTGCACGTATAGACTGGTGCACCTATACACTGGTGCACCTATACACTGGTACACCTATACACTGGTACACCTATAGACTGGCACAGCTGTCAGTAAACTGATAGCCTATCAGTTTTTCTATCAGAATTTTTGCTAGGGAAAGCTTTTTTCAAAGAACCATCCCATACTCTTGTGGTGGCTCCGCGGTTTAATATATGAAGTCGTGTTAGTGTAGTGTGCATTATTATTATTGCAACGAAAAGAAGCAGGTACAATTGCTATGCCGTAAAACACAAGTAATAATCTGACCGATCGCTTCGCACTGATGCAAAGCTTTTCTTAGCGGTTAAGCTGTCACGATTGTTGAAAATTAGTGCTCATGTTGTGCATACTCTTCCATAGTTTTCGTTATATTTGCGATGTTTTGCTTATACGCTCGCTGGTAGCATAATCTGGTACCTTTCTAGAGTGTATATATGTAATGTTGTTAAGACTAAATCAATAGCAGACAGGCGTAGGTTGGCTGTTATGGCTTTGCGCATTGGTTACTAATAAACCTTGCACGTGTTTGCGCTTAGTTATTGTATTAGACGAGCTGGTGTATTGTGTTCATGTCGTCTGCTGTATTTCGCAATCAGAGCGAGGTGTACCTGAGATTAAAAGTACACACACATGTGACCATGCTGAGTCACGTTTTCAAGGGCGTAGTGAGTGTTTATTTCTGGGTTAAGCGTCGAACCCATGCTGTGGTTGAACCACTATTATTGTATTGAATTGTATAGTTTGAACCCAACCTTGGGGCAACGCCTAGAACCTTATACTACCACCTATTTACTTGGGACAAAGATTGCGCACTTTTTCACCTCTTTAAGGCCATCATTCTTGCTTCGTATTTACGCGTCATTCTCGGACGTACAGCCGTGGCTTCTGCAGCTGGATACAGCAGGCTATTGCAGCTGGATACCGTCTGGAACTTCGGCATGATGAAATAAAATATATGCTGCAATCGAACCAGCTGATGCTGGTTTTCGCGGTTTTGCGAGGAATACCTGATTTTTCTAGCTGGTTCTTTGTAAAGTGTCTTTTGATCGTGATCAGACTCTTCATGTTGTGTATGGCGCAGAATCACGCAAACGTTTGGCAAAGACGTTCGCTAAATCACGGCCTTAGAGTCGGAAGTTGCGATGTGCAGATCGCGACCGTCTTATTCCCTCCGCTATTATAGGTGTCCGTGTGACACGCAACGCGAGGTTAGCGCAGTATTAAGAAGTATAACGCTTGTTTTGTTGGTAACTGCCAGCTGCTGCTGTATGAAGGCTATCAATCGCATTCTACTTCATTAAAAATAACGTTTCACAGTCTTTTGCGCCAACCGCGACCTCCGTCGTGATACTAGCTTGCCAAGCTGTGCGACAGTATATTGTGTCATTTGCTGTTTTTCAACTCCATCGCTGCCTATCTGAGTGCTAAATATCACTTTTGGTAAGGAGTATTGAAATCATTTTTAGTTTTGTTGTGAATGAATACTTCCCTGGTTACTATTCGGGTGATTTTGCCCAATGGTGTAGACTCTCCCCTACCAAGACTTGGCGACACTGATTTTGTCATCTTGGTTCTGGGCATAGAAAAGCAAATTTCAGCTGCCTCAGCAACGCCAGCGACGAGACAGATCACATTTGTGAGTATAAGGTACTGTTTTTCTGGACGAGTGCCTTCTTGTTCATACCTGTCACGTGCACCTTAATCAACCGCTCACCGTAGTATGCGAGTATTCGGTGACTAAGTAGGACGAACAGTTGCGGCTAGTCACGTACGTATGACCCGAGTGATCGAACGTTGCTCCTTTCGATTCGAGGGTACATCGTAGAGTACAGGTAATCTTTTGATGTGCATCTTGTGTAAGCTTACCGCAACATGACGGGAGCCTATGTCGTCGGCCTATGTCTCGGGTATTTTTTAGAAAAGTGCCTGCCTGTAACCAATGCTTGTTTTATGTGCCTAGGTGTCAAACTGGCGCAGTGGATCGGCAGTGTGAGATAAATGGTGCATACACGTAGAACATGTCGCACCATTTTGCATAACCGCGTTTTTAAGATGCACTTAAAGCAAGGCCAGCTACTGCAGTCTGCCGTGGGTTCAGCGTGGACATTATGTGGAGCGTGGCTTATAATAACTAGAAGGGGAGGTTATAATAACTCTCTGCGGGAGGTAAGTACACTAGCCAAGACTTGTGTAACATGCTAGCTACATTAGGTATATTGAGCAGTGACGTTTAAAAGCTTCGTGACGTCAATACGAGTAAATAAATGTGGCATCATTAAGTATATCAGTTACTTCGCGGCAAGAAAAGTGGTGGTGGTGATTATGTTGCTACTAGTGGGGTTAATTTGGCAGACAACAAAATGAGGTCTGAGTTACTTTTTCGTTTTTGTTTGCTTTGCGAGCCCAACAATACCTTTCAGTTAATTTTGAACATTCACTCGTGGCGAGTCAGAAACGAAATATGAAATATCAAGTATTAATTCATCTGAATTCCTATGTTTGCCTTGTCTCTTAGGTTCGTGTGGTTTTAATAATGTAAACGCCCCCCAGTCCTCATTTAGTGATGCTGCTTCTTCGGACAAGTGTGCCAAACTACGTTTTCTGTGCTATACTGATAAAATAATTTAGATTATGTCATGCTGCACAATAGTCCCACGTTCGACAGTGTGTATCAGTGGAAATAGCACTGGTGGTTTAAACATTTGCCGCTTCATTTCGAGGCCACAAATCTCACAGCCATACAACAAGGATAATTTTAATAAATGAACAGTGCTGTATATGTCCTATACTGCATGCAGCAAGAAACCAGATGCAATATTTAACCACCCAGAGGTTGAAATTCAGTTGTGGTGAACAAGTTGCATAACTTCACAAGGACCTTAAAGCCGTTAAAATTTTTGAAACAGTGCTGTAATATCGTAGTTAAATGCGTTTGATTATCTGAGCACAGTATTCACTCTTTTCATTCTTCTTTTCACTCTAACCCGTTGGTACTTCTCCCGAAGCCGCTCCGCCCTCTGGTCGAGCACCTCTCCCAATCTTGCGTGGCATACGTCATCGATGCCATGGTGCTCCAAAAACTGTCTTGTTTCGGTTGCCATGGCTCCGCCCTATGTCAACTGTGTGCTTGTTGGCGAAACGCTGTTGCAGTACCAACCGGTGCTTATACGAATAGTGTCGGTATGAACCCTGTCCTACGGACCACAGTAACTGGTTTGCAAGCACGTGCATGCTTGTGGGCATCAAGACAAACAACGAGTGGCGTGAACAGCTTCTTGCAGGCTAACAGGAAGTCATAGGTGCTTGCTTGACCTAATGCAGCATATTTATTGTGCACGTCAGATTTAACTTCTTGATGTTACGTGCCAGCCCAAAAGGCACGGAGGGATTGTTTCTTGGAATTTGTGAAGCACTGGCGGCTTGTTGTGCTGCCACGTGCAAAATCATTGATCATGCAGCATTTTGCATATGATGCACGTGTTTACTTCGAACGTTTTAAAAAAATTATAGGGTGTAGATTAGGGGCCATTTATATGGATCGGAGCGGTCGCCGCATTTTAAAATAAGGATTGCTATTGTTACTTGCAATTCATGAGGAACAATGCAGGGAAGCTAAGAAGAGGCTATAGCGAGACACAGCTGGAGGCGAAGGAAGCTCTTTTACACCATTTAAAAGCGTAATTTACTAGAAACGGCCTATGTCGACGTGAGGGCTCATTTGTAAGCGTTTTATTTACAATGAGAGAAGATAGAATAAAAGAACAAGAGGGATCAAAAAACTTGTAGGCTAGCTAAGATAATTCGGAAATGCTTTCAACACATGAAAACATATAAAATAAATACAGCACAACATGAATATTGGCGCGTGTTCTTTTTCAAAGCTTGAGATTGCAGAGAGGGATGACTTCAGCCATTTATTTGTGTCTTGAGTAGATGCTAGGTGGTGTTCAGAGGAGTCATTTTGTTGCAACTTTTGCAGCAGGAATATGTTAAGTCAGGTGCAAAACAGGCTAATTCGTGTCTTTGGGCTCAAGTGCTTCATTTCCATCAAATTCATGTTGCTTGGATGCCTTTTTTTCTGCATTTTATTGACGAATTGTGACATCTACTCGTTCTATGCACCTTCTATGGCTATTCTCACGTCTTGACCATGAGGATAGCCTTAATCGATCTATTGTGGCTTCCTTTCATTCTTCTGTTCCATGCCTGCCCTGTTCTAGATAGATTACTTACAAAATCGCCCCTCCGAATTATTGCGCATCTAACTTGCAAAGAAACAATTTACTTTTTCTTTATATTTCAAATAAATAACGCTTTGCTGCTGTAGTCATCAACGTACGCTATATATAGCATTAACACACAAGTAAAAATATTTAAACATTTGGCTTCTGTGTGCGGAAAAGTAAAATGAAAAGCGTGTCTATAAAGTAGGTGCTGATTGCCTGGTATTTTATTAAATACCCTTTTCTTTGGTGGGGAGGTGGCATGTGCTCGTAAACAGCACAGTAGGTGTAAAATATTTGCGTTCCCGTCATCACTTTTGGGGCTGGTTTGCACCTTACAAAATCATGTCGTTTGCAGAAGGGCAGTTGTGTATTGCCTACTGAACATTTGCGAAACCACCTTTGTGCGCACGAAAACAGTGGGAGTGCACCCACAGTTCAGGGTAACAGATTTGACAGAACAACATATTTTTTCAGTTTTGAACAGTGTTGACACACTTGAGACATGTATTACCATTTTACAGCAAACAAAGGTGGATGCAAGTTTTTTTTATGAAGGAGGATCACCATTTAAACTAACATATTTGCTCCTGTTGTGGTATAAAAAAATATTGTAACAGCGAGCTGTGATAAGATGGTTTTATTTACAGGAGGTGAACGATGGTCGTTTGCGGCAGCACACTGCCGTCGAGCCAAGACTCTTCGTCTTCCTCTGCTTCTCTTTTATACCTTTTTCTAGTCTGTTACATTCCCCCGAAAGCAGACGAAGCCCGTAGGGCGAGTTATAATTCACAAGGAGGGTAGAAAGGTTTCAGGCGAGTAACGTGAGTGAGCTGCGTTTTGCTCGATCGTCGACCATTGGTCAAAAGACGAGCTATTACGTAAGTGAGCTATATTAGACGCTCCAAAACTACAAATGGGCCTGAATATCGTGACAGAAGCTTTTTACACAATCCACGCTTGCGTTGTGGTGTCCAAAGTAACACCAAGTCACCTTTTTCGAATAAAACCGGTTCGTGACGGTCGTCGTATTGTTCTTTCGAACGACTTTGAGAGGCCAGAGTACGAAGACGAGCGATTCAACGGGTTTCTTCCGCGAGGCACAAGGTGTTTGATACAGAGTCGTCATTGTATAGAATGAAGGGTAAGAAATTGTCTAGAAGACTTAGTGGCAACCTGGCGTACAACAGATAAAATGGGCTGAAGTTCGTTGTTTCATGTTTTGCCGTGTTGTAAGCGTACGTGATAAAAGGCAGCACATCATCCCAGTTCATGTGATTGGAAGAAACGTACATGGCAAGCATGTTGATCAGCGTTCTGTTTGTCCGTTCAACGAGGCCATTCGTCTGCGGGTGATACGGTGTGGAATGACGGAAATGTGTTGTGCACATGCGTAGTAATTCTTCAACGGCATCGGCAGTGAACTGGTGGCCACGGTCGCTGATAATAACAGGTGGTGGGCCATGGCGAAGGACCACGGAGTGAAGCAAGAAGTCCGCCACGGATGCAGCGGTAGAAGAGGGAATAGCTGTGGTTTCGGCATACCACGTAACATGATCTACGCAGACGATTATTCAACGCTTCTTATTGTTAGATAACGGAAATGGACCCATAATGTCAATTCCTACTTGTTCAAAAGGTTTGCTGAGTGGTATTAACGGCTGAAGGGGACTTGGTGTAGCGGTGGCCAGGCGCTTGTTACGTTGGCACGTCTCGCAGCTAGCGACGTAACGCTTTGTCGTTTCGTACATCTTGGGCCAGTAAAAGCGTTCCTGCGTGCGGATTAGCGTTCGTATGAAGCCGAAATGACCGGACGTCGCATCGTCATGCATGGCACGAAGAACATCGTAGCGAAGGCTCTCGGGGACAACTAGAAGAAAAGGTGCTCCAGGTCTGCAGTAGTTAGTTTTATAGAGCAACTTGTTTCGGATAGTAAAGCGGCCACTGTGTTGGGAGGCACGTGCGGTGGCAAAAAGAGGATCCAAGTTGAGATCGCTGCGTTGTTCTCTCTGGAAATCAGTCGCGTTGGGGAACGTGCTTGTAACAGCAGCAAGGCAGTCGTCAAAATTCTCAGCATCACAGTCAGTATTCACAGGAGGAATCCGGGAGAAGCAGTCTGCGTCAGCGTGACGACGGCCACTCTTGTACGACACTGTAAAGTCGTATTCCTGAAGTCGCAGCGCCCAACGTGCGAGCTGGCCAGAGGGGTCACGCAAACCGACCAGCCAGCATAACGAATGGTGATCGGTAATTATCTTATATGGCCTCCTGTAGAGATAACAACGAAACTTCTGCATGGCGAAAGCAGCTGCCAGACATTCCTGTTCCGTCACTGTGTAATTGCGCTCTGATTTGCTCAGGCAACGGCTGGCATATGCCACGACATGCTCTGCGCCATTGTGACGTTGTACAAGCACCGCACCTACACCGATACCCCTAGCGTCCGTGTGGACCTCAGTCGGGCAAGATGGATCGAAGTGGCGCAACAGTGGTGCTGACGTTAGTGCAAACTGAAGTTGTGAGAATGTGGCGTCACACTCTGGTGTCCAGTTGAAGGTTGCGTCCTGTCGCAAGACGTTTGTCAGCGGATACACAATCTCCGCAAATCGTGAAACAAAACGACGAAAATATGAGCATAGGCCGACAAATGAGCGAAGTTCTCGTGCGGACTGCGGTGATTTAAAAGAGCTCACTGCTTCTATCTTGCGAGGATCGGGTCTGACGCCATCCTTGTCGACCAAGTGCCCCAGCACGAGAGTTTGACGTTCGCCAAAGCGACATTTTTTAGAATTCAGAACCAGCCCAGCTTTTTCAATGCAGTCGAGAACAAGACTGAGACGGTTGTTATGTTCCTCAAACGTACGACCAAAAAAAGATCACAACATCGTCAAGGTAGCACATGCATATCTCCCATTTTAGACCACGTAATACTGTGTCCATAAATCTTTCAAAGCTGGCTGGAGCATTACAAAGGCCAAAAGGCATGACATTAAATTCAAATAAGCCGTCCGGAGTTACGAAAGCAGTCTTTCTTTTGTCGCCGGGTTCAATAGGTATTTGCCAATAACCTGAGCGCCAATCAAGCATCGAAAAATAGGAAGCGGCATGCAAGCAATCTATGACGTCATTCATCCGTGGTAAGGGATATACATCTTTCTTCGTCACAGTGTTTAGACGCATGTAATCTACGCAGAATCTCCAGGACCATCCTTCTTCCTGACAAGAATGACCGGGGCTGCCCAAGGGCTGGACAACTCTTGCATGACCCCTTTGTTCAGCATGTCCTTTACTTGTTCGGCGATAACTCTGCGCTCAGAGGATGACACTCGGTAGGGCTTTTGGCGGATGGGATGTGCAGAGCCAGTGTCTATTCTGTGACGAGCGCGGGACGAGGGTAACTGAAGGGGTGCATCTCTATGTTTGAAGTCGAAAACAGCAACATGCTGCGGAAGGACCTGCACCAGCGCTTGCTGTTCTGTTGTACTGAGAGTTTTGCTGATCATAGCGAGCATTAGATCTTCATTATGGCGTATATCACAAGCAGAGGAAGAGGTGGGGAGGTCCGTAGCCATTGCTGCTATCGAGTTGCATGAGGCTTCATCAAAGAGAGCTATCTTCATTCCGCGAGGAAGCACAACCGGCGTGGCAGAACAGTTCAGCGCCCACAATGTTGCTACTCCTTTTGTCATGCACACAACAGAACAAGGCACAAGTATGTCCTTCTTAAAACAGTTAATTCATAGAGGCCCCACTACGAGGTCAACACAAGCTTCATCAACCGCTGTAGAAGAGACTCGAACGGATGTCAGGCAACAAGATGGTGCTATCACTTCATCAATCACACTAAGTGTGTTCCTGTCTTCGCCACGGCAGTCTTCTTCAGAAAGCGACGGTATAAACAAATTGTTTAGTAATATTTCCCCATTACCACAATCAACGGAAGCACCGCATTGCTCCAGAAAATCGATACCAAGAATGACATCGTGCGAACAACGAGATAGAACCAGATTTTCCGATACACATTCTTTTCTAGCCAATGAAACACTGACAACACATATACCAAGAGGATTAAGCCACTCGCCTCCTACACCACGAAAGGTGATTGTATCGTCCCATGAAAACATAACTTTGCGGCCTAAGCGGTTTCTGAAGGCGAGGCTCATCACAGACACAGTCGCCCTAGTGTCAACTATTGCCATCGTCGGCATTCCATCAATCAATACATTCACTTTACTTTTGATCATAACAATAGGCAGAGGTATATCTTGAAAAGACCGTCCGGCGACCTCACCTCCATTGGCCGCGGATGCTAGTTTCCCGGCGGCGGAGAAGAACGACGCACAGGAGACGGCGAGCGACAAAAACGGTTGGATGGTGGTGTCAAACTCCGCTCGGATGCTGGCGAATCACTGCGTCTGGTCTCGTGCGAAAAACGGTCCCTTGAAAACAAGTCGGTTGTCCGCAGGTCATATGAAGCTCCGGGTCTTGGTGGCGAAGACATGGCTGGTGTCCTTCGTGATTGGCGGCGTTGTTGGCGGCAATACCGAGCGATATCCCCAGTGAAACCACAGTTGTAGCCCACGGGAGAATCACGGTTTATACTATATTCAATGGAACGAATCCTGGGCTGCTGCTGTCGACGAGGAAGTTTGTTATCACGCGAAGAACGGGTTTCTGCCACTCTCTGGAATTCATTGTATTCGTCGTAAGTTACATCTTGGTGGTAGGGTTGGTAGTGTCCTTGCCGCAGCGGGACGTAGTCTGGCTGAGAGCCCTGAGTATAAGAATGTGGCTGTGCTCGTCGTGATCGTGCGTCATTGGCAGGGCCTCAATCGTATAGACGTGGCTGATACTGAGGTGTGGCATCAGAATCCTCAAAGCCTTCCGCCAGTCGGTGCGAGGAGAATGAAGCAACGTTTCGCTCGAACTCTGGTGCTGATAGGGGGATGAGTGCTTGGGCGGTTTGCCACTTGCGCGTACAGGCCGTGTTCTTCATGTACTTTCTGCCGGATTGTTGTTGCAAGATCAAGCGCCTGGTTGCTTTCTATGCTCGCGATGGTCGTCACATTGGGTAGCCTGCCGAACTTCGGCGTGATGCGTCTCGTCTTTAGTTGTTGAAAAGTGCGGCAATGACGAATGACATCGCTGACAGATGTCAAGGTGTCTTTCGCGATGAGAAAACTGTAAACATTCTCGGCGATTCCTTTAAGATTGTGCCCGACTTTGTCTTCCTCAGACATTCCGGAGTCAATGGTCCTACATAGCTTTATGACTTCCTCAATGTAGGTCGTGCAAGTTTCCCCTGGCACTTGAGCACATTGCATTAGCGTCTGTTCTGCTCTTTTCTTTATCGTTGTTGGGTCGCCGAAGCGCTCTTTGATTTCAGAAACAAATCTGTCCCACGTCGTAAGCGTTTCCTCCCGATTCTCGTACCACATTAATGCAGTATTCGTCAGAAAGAACACGACGTACGAAAGCAGAGAAGCGGCATTCCATTTGTTAGCGGCGCTCACACGTTTGTAATGGATGAGCCAAGCCTCGACGTCTTCATCTGGTCTGCCGGCAAAGGGACAAGCATCTCTCAGTTGTGGAGCCGAACTGGTCGGCGCAGAGGTGGAGAGGGGTCGGTGTTAATTTGCGTTGTGGGACATGTCCAGACCAGATGGATTCGGTGGAAGTCTAGCAATGCGACGGCTCCATCGAAGAACTTGCGGTTCACCTTACGTCTTCGGGTGTCGATTACCCAGCACGTCCACACAACTGTAACAGCAAGCTGTGATAAGATGGTTTTATTTACAGGAAGTGAACGATGGTCGTTTGCGGCGGCACACTGCGGTCGAGCCAAGACTCTTCGTCTTCCTCTGCCTCTCTTCTCAACTTTTTTCTAGTATGTTACAATATTAACAGGGGGCGTTCACGGCATTTGGGTCGCCCTTCAGAAATCAGCCGCCCCCCCGCTGAAAGAGCACATGAAATGATTGAAAAGTACACATCGTGAAGCAATATGTGTGCAAATTTCACCATTAAATTTTACCGTGTTAAACTCCACAATAAACAAGTAACTATAAGCAACATGTTCGAGCACAACCGGTCCCTTAGATGATAATCGATGACATGCAGAAGCTACGTGGTCAATATGTAATTGTTATCCCATTGTAATCAACAAAGTAATGCTGTAAACAGCAGCAGAGGCGAGCATGAGTAGCCGTGACGCAGCTTTGAAGCTCATACACAAGACCGGTTTGTCTGTGCCTGCATTCACACGGTGCAAAAACTGTTCCATTCTGGCATGGCATGAAGGAGCGTGCTCTGATGAGTGCCTATGCTGTCGCACGTCTGCATAAAACGAAGAACATAAACACGCATTTATGTGTAAACAGTAAAATGAGAAAAGTTCTGGCCCTTCGCGTCAGCCATGTGGAAATCAAATAACAAAGAGGTTGTTTCCTGCAATTTTTTCTTGTATTCCAGTTTGCTCAGAGTGAGCAATAGGGCACACGAAAATTTGTTTGCCTTGCCAACCCTATCTGTCATCATACGTTAATGTGGAAATTCCGTGCCTGCACTGGTGCAGCACGCTCAGCCTTCAACATTGCAGAAATGTGCTCGGTGTCTGCTAGATGGCAGCAGATTCTACGCAAGGTCTGTACAACGCTGTCGGGTGTTTCAAAAACACATCAGTTTTGCAATTATTTCTTTTTTTTCAGCCTAGCAAATGCCATCCTGCCATGAGAACAAGGAATTCCTTTTTTCTCGTGCTGTTGACCTGTGCTTTGCATTTCAAGGTTCGATTCGGGCAGTGTGCCGGCTATCGCTTGGACACCAGCGCTAGTACAGAGTGGTAAGATAAAAAAATATCTTGTAAATGCTTTCTATTCATAGAAACCAGAAAAGCTGAAGTCCAAAAGTGAGGCTTCCCGTAAAGGCTGAGCTCCTGGTACTCACTTGCTCTTTAAATCAGAGCATTCTTTTGCGAACGAAAAGCACCTTAACCACATCTGTCTGTCAGTTGGTCTGTGTATTGTCTATGGGATCAATCGATTTAATCTAGCCTATTATGTCTGGGCGCTCTGTTATCGTCTCCTAAACTTGATACCTTAGCTCAGCAACACACTTATGAGTCGACTTAGTCGAGACTCACTCACACTCAAACTAAGCCATGTGCTTGAGGGAGGAAGAATGAGTAACATTTTAGCGAGCTTGAGGCGGAGCATGACAGGTTCAAGAAAATTTGGGTGGGTCAAAAGGAGCCCCATGCTCGAAGTATGTATGAGTAAATTTGAGTGAGCTCTCGTTTTTTGCCAACTAATGTTTCACGTGAACCAAAACTTGCATGACAGGACAGAGTATGTTATGAAAGGATTTGATTCAGCAATTCCCTGACATTTGGTTTCTATATTACACAAGATGTTTATTTACACTACTTGCAATTGGGTTAGAGAGCCAAGAATCTATGGTTGACTGTTTTCAAAAAGTCTCTTGTCGCTGTCTTTTTGACCACTGATTCACCCTGCACCGACCACTCTTGTCTTCTTCTATTGATTGCTGCACCGTGCATTGTACTAAAGGTCGTTCATGCAGTTTCCATAACATATTGGGCGCGAGGCCCACCACCGGAAGCGCGACTGCTGCAATCGGTGTGACGTGCAGGGTTGGGTCAAGTGATCTCGCCTCGCACTGGAAAAGGAAAGCTGGCCGTTGTATGTGTGATTTCACCGTGACTTTCTAGCGTCTACATTTCCGAACAGTGTTGCTTTGTTCTGGCTTCGTGTGTGCAGACGTCTGTATACTATACAAACCGGAAAGACAGCAAAAGTTACTGGCGGCATGCCACAGTGTGCTACGTACGTGAGGGCACTCGCGGTGGCTTGCAGTGCCACTGTCCCCTCTCTCTCTTTGTGTTGTGGTTGTTAATCAACTATGGGGTTAGCATGAGCACAGACCATGAATGCTCGCATAAAAGCGGAATGTTTAAGTTTCCGCCTGGGAGCCACGCTCACAACTAAAAATAAATGTGCGAACAGTCCAAATATGTATACTTCAAAATAGGTTGTAGGTGTCTATATCTGGGGGAAGTTGCTGTCATTGTTATTACACTCAAAATTGTGCCCCGTTGTTCGAATTGCCAGAGATTCTAGATATAGCCCCGAAGTCCAATTATTTCCCTTCATTTTGGTGATTTCACCCTCTTCCGCTCTATTTTGTGGCCCATTGCTTCGGCGTTTTCGGCCAGCGTTTAGGACGATATTTTCTTTCTTACATCATACATGGGCCACTCCAGTTAGCACTACTTCTTTCGCCAAGGTAACCTAACAGTAGCCTGTACCACTCCCACCCTCCCCCCGGCTCTCCCTCTCTATGTGTACTCGACCACATTGGTTTCCATCTACCAGTAGCGTAGCCAGGGGGTGGCACACCAGGCTCGTGCCTCTGCTTCCCCAATATTTTTCTAAGGTATATAGGGGTGCAGAAAATAACGGTCTACCACATCTACTCGCCTAGCTGGAACCCATTCTAATCATGGTGGCACCCCCTTTGAAGAAAATTTCTGGCAACGCCTCTGCCATCTGCGACCGTAGCTCACAGTGTTCTTTTTTATAGATTACGTCTGTAGTATAGTCCCCTAGGCACTGTCACTTCCTTTCAATGTTGTTTTGATCTACATGTGAAAATTTGGTAAGATTCAAAAACTGATTCACCTTCGAAGAGCTGCCGTGAAATATCGCACAGTTTATGAATAAAGCTTAAAAAAACTAGACAGTCCCTAATTCCTATTTCATAGAAAGCTCTAAGGGCCCCTTTCCCTGTTTTTTTTTTTATTGAAGTTAAGTTGCATCGTCCCAGCAACGGTCCTGGCGATAGACATCTGCGGTACTGATGCCAGGTCAACGGGTGCACGCCGTTGTTACTTTAACTGGTCGAACGCGCCTTCACGGGAGAGCCGAAGCGATACCTGACCCCACGGTGAAAAGCAAAAACAAGGCGGGAAGTTGGAAAAGGGTAGGTGCAGTGATTAGAAAATTACTTGGTTTGGGATTCTAACACATGCAGGGAATCCTGGATGGGCCATCTTTGCACTTTTACACGGGTGCTTTGCGAAAAAGCGTATTAAAACTTGGAAGGGGCAGTCATCTCTAGTCACGGGACACGGCAAATAATGTTCACTTACTCATGCGTTTGTACGTTGCCTAATTATGATTATCAGTGTAGTGAATGATGTCTAAATACGGTACTGGAAATGATTTGGAGAAGTGTATGACATTTCTGCTTCCCTAAAAGAAGAAACTAAATTGTGCACCAGTTTTTTTGTTTTTTTTCAACACCTGTGTTCTTCGGTTTTAGGAATCTCACAAATTTTCTGGTCGCAGGCTGGGCAGATCCATATTCGATTTCGCAGAGTCTTTTAAACGATTCGACATGCACAGCGAATGCTAATATGGACTTTATCATTGTTGGCGCAATGGGGTGGTTCAAAAAATCACTTTCATTGAAATAGCAGTGCTCATGTTTACACTGCACAATTTAGGTGATGTCGAACAGTTTATACAAGTTTGGTTTCTAAAAGTAAACCTTATTTTTTATACTGCACAAAAATTAGTATTTAGTGATTAAAATTGCATTTTTTTCTTTTAACCTGCTCGAAATCTACATTTTAGTCCTCGGAAAGTAAAATTTTGCTGCTTGAAAAATTGTTCTTTATTGTATTTTGACTGTTGCACCCCTGATCTTCCTAAAAAGTAGCTTTCAGTAACGCTGTGCTCAGTATGCACCCAAGTTTGATATTCGGACACTCATTTCGCATTTCTTCTCGTGCCCCCGTAATGTAACATGCACCTACCAGTCTGACCAATATAACTGTTTGCGTATGAGAGAGAAATCTTGTACATTACTTCTGTGACACAAGGAATGGAGGAGCTTTAGTGTTTCTGACGACACTCACCTTTCTTTTTGGTTTTGCCTTTAGCCCCGAGCTTAACAAGTGTGCAAGTGCTGCCCAGCTTCTTGAGAGCCATGCATACTATTGCTGCGTCATATCTGGATGCGACACTCTTAATTGTGTGCCATCTTGTGAACAAGTTCAACAAGTGTTCTGTATTTTCATGTACTAATAAGAGCTTGTATCAATAAGAAACTTGAACGATGCGAAGCAGCCTGAAGCGGCTTTCAAGATTTTTTGCACAGACTTTGCATTTTCTGAAATGTTTGATCCATCTCGCCACCTTTTCGCAGGATGTAGTGACCGCATATTCTGGAAACCGTGCTGTTGGAAACCTCTGAATATGAGCATAAACACTGCTGAATACCTCGTGCACACATGACTTGCACACAGCCTACTGTACCAAACATGAAGCCAATTCATCTTTGATCACTTTATAATAAGCTAATGTGTATAGCAAAAGGGGTTGTTTTGACCTGAGCCCTTGCTGCCAACACAAATGCATAAGTATGGAGTGAGAGAGCTGCTCATATTGCGCATTTTGGATACATTTTCGTTTTTTTTACGCCAAGCTGCTCTAAAAGCATAATAATAAAAAATTACACTGAACTGCTGCGAAACAGCCTCGAAAGCTGAAATTTTGATGCCAATCTCAGATTTAGTGGCGAAAAATGGCGAGTTTGACTAACAGGACGCACCCAATTGTGTTTTTGTCACTTTCCATATTTCTGGTGACAAAGTCTCCCATGGTGCCGCCACAATCTTTAAACTTTAAAAATGTGCGTGACCACACAAAAGTGTGCTGCAATGCATCGAGCATGCTGCTTTTACAAGCTAGGCTGTGTGTTCTAGCGCCACTGTCGGCTTGCGAAAACCACCAAGTTGGGTGGCAAGCATAGCGGGGTTGACTCTCCGGTTCTCTGTCGTGCATAGCGCGTTCCTTCAGTCCCTGAGGTTTTCATGTTGACGCTACCGCATGCCGTCACCTACGAGTACTTGTTTGCTGTGAGCGAGTAACTTTAAACGTGGAGCCATTTTTTTTCCTGCATTCGACGCGTCTCCCGGATGCTCTGGCACGTGCACATGGGTTCTCAATATGGGTTCAGGGAGCGGCAGAATGTGTGCAACCTGTTCCCGGTTTACACCCATTAGCTAAAATTTATTTAAACAGGCGAGTTATCATTGCATTTTGTATTTAAAAAAGCTATCGCAAGTGAAATTTGCACATTAGTGTCTGCAGGTAGAGAGAAACACTTGGTTACATGTGCAGCCACGGTGACAAAACCAGTGTTCAACCATTGTAAACATTATTAACAGGTACCTTGGCGCTTTGTTCGTGATCAATTACCCACCGGCAATCGCTTGAAGCAGGTTTTATTATTGAGGATTAGTCACTGCTCTGTTTTGTAATCGAAACTCGCAACAAGCGCTTTAAAGGTGTAGCTGAATGCGTGCCGGCCCTGGCCTACACGAACTTTTAGCTTCTCTCAATCAGTAGTTCGGTTGGTGGCAGTGTGACTTCATTTTCTTTCTTTTCTTATTTTTTTGCTATAATACCAGCCTCTCTATAATCAACGGTTTGTTTGCGTGGACAGGGATTTTTCACCTGTGGTGTGCGAGTGCTTTACGCGAGTCACAGAGCGACGTGGGCAGCAATCGCAAGTCGATGTATTCTTGGGAGTTCTTCATCGACAGTGATGAACTATAGACATCAAAAAAAAATAAAACTGGCCAACTTGTGCTATAATAAAAGCGATTGTTTGCTCAAGTGGAGAGGCCTTATCAGTATCACTCGCTTATTACTTAGTGCCATATGCACGTGCTTTGCGCTATAGTCAATGTGGCGAGATTTGAAGACGTGTGCTGGGGGGTTCTACGCTGCGCTGATTGCGGCAATTTGATAAAATTTCTTATTTGTGCGCCGAGCTGTGCAGAAATCATGAAATTTGCCGAAATCGCACCACGTTGCGCCAAAATGCCCGACCAGGCTCAAAATTTACTGATTTGCCCTAATTTGACCAAGAAATGGAGACCACTTTAGCCACTTGTAGTTTGCATCATCAATATTTGCGGGCAGACCCTAAGTCTAAACCACAGTGTAAGATAGCTGCTCATTAGGTCAAGACACTCGCGAAACTTGATCGACCAGATGAACTAACAACGCCGCGTGCCTGTCGGTCTGCTGGCCACCGCAGATATGTGTTGCTGTAGCCAGCAACACTTCGTTGGAAATATGGATTCTCTAGTCAGCAAGTGTGGCCATGGCATGTTAGGAACCATTAGGAACTAAAGCTAAAAGTGTACAAACTCTCAGCACGTCGAGCTTGTACGCTTCCAGCTTTAGTTCATGCCGTGATTACCTCAGTTGCCACAGCAACGCCACATGCGATAGATATCCAGTGTCATTGCGAGGCCAACTGGCGCGTGCCGATATTACTTTATCTGGTGCAACGTTCCTTGCAAGGAAGCCGAAAAGTTGTACCCTAAACCTAACCCCTTCATGAAAAAAATGGAGGGGGAGGCTCTGTGGTTCGAAAATGTCTTGGTCTTGTTCTAACCTGGTTCAGAAACAACGCTTAAGCCACCTTCTTCATTGTACATGGGTGGCCTGCAGAAAAGCGTTATAGGATTTAGAAGGGACTTATAGTTTTAGTCTCTAAACACTGCACAGTTTGTTTTATGAATGAGGAATGAATACGCCACATAATTGCGAGTATTATTATGCTCGCTGATGCCTGAAAAAGTTACTGGCAAAATGATTTGGAGTACAATATGATATTCCTGCAGCTGTAAAGTGTCACTTTTTTTCCCAGTTTTACGAATCTCATGGTCACTATCTTGGGAAATCTATATTTGAATTCTCAAACTATTTGACAGGCCTGGTGACTTCTAATGTGTACCTAATCAATGTTTGCTGAGTGGAATGAATAAAGAAAAAGACTCGTTTGTTTAAATAGCAGTGCTCATATTTACTGTGCACGATTTACGGAATGTTAAATTGCTTGCATATATATATATATATATATATATTTATATCTAAGCCTTCTTTCTCAAGCTGCTCAAAATTTGGTCTTTCGTGTTAAAAAAATGAAATGTTTTTTTGCTTGTAACCTGCTTTGAATTTTAGTTTTAGTGCTCCAAAAGTAACATTTTGCTGCTCCGAAAATTGCTCCAAATTCTAGTTCGCCTGTTGCATCCCTGGCAAATGTTTAAGCACGAAATTTAACATTAAAGTTTTGACCTTTATTTTTATTCACTAATAATGAAATGATGACAGTAAAACTTGTAGCATTAGAGCTCTCAGACCACACTTTGTTAATCTAAGTCAAGTCATTGTTTCTCTTTATAGTTCCGAGTATATCTAACTGCGGCCGGTCTGGAGGCGCGCACTCGCTTTCTTTACGGCCCTTGTACAGGAAGGAGGCTCTGGTTCTACCTACACCACAATCTCGTTCAAACTCGCCGCCGTCCATTCGAAAAAAGGCTAGCGCACTCAAATAATGCTCAGGTTCATTTCTACTGTCGCACTTCCTTGTGGCACCAATGCATTAGAAAATTGGTAGAAATCTTATATGACAACCCTTTCTGATACTTCAAGGCAGGAGTAAATTGAGAAATAGTCCATTCTGCACACGTGTACGATTGTACGTCGCGTTCAGAAAGCTCGACCCAATGATCCGTCACTAACTGGCACACGAAATGTCAGATAAAGTAATCTTTTTTTTCTGAGAAAAATAGTTTTGGGAACGTCTACTTCGAATCCACATGCCAGCAGCCAGTGCCCATAAAAATGATAAGTTTTGCACATTTCTGTTCAAGGTGTCCCATTTCATGCTTATTGAAACAAGTTCTTCAAGAAGGTGAAAGTAAAAGCATAATAGGTATGGCCACTATTTTTCACAAGTAGGTGTGAATAGCAGTCGCTATAGAAGGAGCAATACCAATAGAAATAGGAATGTCAATAAAACAGTATTTCTGAAAAATGAAAACAGAAAAGTTAGAAACATGAAAGACCATGTAGTGATACAGTTTTTGAAAGTCGTTGTAGTAAAAAAAAGAACAACCCCAAGCACACACAAGCCCAGATGTAACTTGGAAGAATGGAAGCCTGGGCTATTTAGTATGGCATGACGATAGTTATAGCGCGAGAACAAACCGACGACACAGAGACAAGAAAGATAACTATCGTCATCCCAGATGTAAACTTCAGTGCCGATGAAAAAAAATGTGAAACATTTTCATATGTAATAGGGCCCGCAAGAGATGCGAGGAACAAAACAATTTTAGAGAATCAGAAAATGTTCTCATTAGTACTAATATATTTTTATTGTCCCTGAAGAAAAAAAGCACCTTTGGCAAAACTTTGTCGTGATGCTTTTAGCTGAAGTAGCAACATTGTTTCTAACCAGACACACTTTTATGTTGGTTTGTAAACAAAGCCAGACGTCATGTCATTTGATCCGTTACCATTTTTATGAAATTAACTAGAAGAATTCAAAAAATACACAGAAGACAAGACAAATGATGCTGCATCTGCCAGACCACCTTATTACAATCCTAAATTGAAACTTACTGAAAAGATACCTGTTTATCTGTCGGATAATGAACACAGGTATATCTTCAGTTAAGTTTTCATTTTAAGACTGGAAAAAGGTGGTCTGGTGAATGCGCCATCATTTGCCCTTCTGCGCGTATTCTCTTCGCTCTCTTGACCGTACATACATATTTTCCAGCCATCAGTTCTAATAAATTGGCTGTAGCTGTGCGCTCTGTCCTCTCTCTCTGCTATATCTTCTTTCTGAAACGTTCCCTGCGCACTAAAGAAATATCTTTCTCTCAAAAAAAGAAAGAGCGCTGGCAATACTGCTGTGTATTCAAGTGCAACAGTATTTAAAAAGGAGGACGTATAGAGGAAAAAGAGAACGTAGAAAGAGGAGGCAGTGTTGCATCCTACCGGTCAGCCGAGCAACATTCTGCTCTCGCTCTTTTTCTAGTGTTGTCGGGCTCGTTTCTAACCCGGATGGCACGTGCCTGCTATATTTCTTAGATAGTGAAGACAGCCGCCCATGGAAACCAGGGCCAAACAGTCGAGTTCGAATGGTTTTTTTTTAGAAATGAAATGAGCATATTATGCAACAAACGGCATTGTAAACTGTTTTTTTTTTAATCTGGCCCACTGAGTGTTGCGTAGTGAACTTCAAGACTAGCAAAGCTTCTATGCGTCCGTCCATTTGACCATCACCACCAAAATCTATCTCATGCCACTATGTGTAGTGAACGAAACGATTGGCAGGTAGCCTTTTTTTTAAAAAAAAACAGTTGCATGCAATGGAAAGCTGCGTCGCCCACAGCACTTGTGCAGGGCCACGTTCATACACCTCTGAACTGTTATAAAAGATATAGTCGCGGTGAAAACATGATGCCGAAGTGCCTCAGTTTATTTTAATTTGTGCAAAAGACAGGGTTCTTGTTACGAACAAATGAGCGGACTACTCAAAGCTTAGCTTTATGGAGCCAGTCAATTCGGTAAGCGTTTTTCCCACCGGCTACCATGGCTAAGTAACCTCAGAATTCACGCGTTGCTAAAGAAGTATTAAATGTCTTCGATGTTTACTTGTTGTTTAGTTGACTTAACACACAGTTGCAGTTCTTTCCGCTTGCCTGTGTCGGCCTAAAATGAACAAGTCTGTTCAACATCGATAATTGCTAGGCCTTACTGTGCCAACAAAATATCATTGTGAGGTACGATGTAGGGTGCGTACCAAGATTCTGACCACTTGGGGTTCTTCAAAGCGCACATATTGTTTAGTTCATGGATGCTTTTTTATATTTCATCCCTATCTAAATGCAGCCATTATGATCGGAGGTCCATCCCGCGCTATCAAGCATAAGACCATGACACCACCTGTGCTATGCTGTCACAGTGGTTAGCTGGATCAATGTCCACGTACATACATACCACAGAGAGGGTGTATATATGCCGCCAAAAAAAAGCTAAGCGATGCCGCAACCACTACTTATTAGTTTTTTTTTATTACAGAAGTGCGCAGTGTCGTATCGTCGCTGCAGGGGCATATAAGCCGGTACTACCATAGCACAAAATTCCAACCAGAAAATCGTGACCAGGGAGTTACCATCACTGCACAATACTGTCTCTTCGATGCCACGTGCATAGATGCAGTCCGCTTTGCAGAGCTTCTCTTCATTTTTAAGTTCTATTTATGGGAGAGTAGCCTTCAGACAGATTTTTTTTCACCATGCAGTATTACTGATGCAATGGCTTTTAGAGCTGTTCGTTCCAAAATGAAGCACGGCAGCGCCACAAGTGCGTGCTCCCCCTGCAGCCAGTCATCTGGGCGCGAATGGCTGAGTTGTGTCGCGACTCTCTGCCAAGTGTTGCTTTTTTGGGGGAGGGGCATCCACCTATCCAGTCCTGGCCTGCTATGAAACCAAGACTTCGGGTCAATAAAAGTCCCCAAAATAACGTGAAATTTCGCAAGTTTCTTTATTGCGAAAAGAAT
Source organism: Rhipicephalus annulatus (assembly GCA_013436015.1). Lineage (NCBI taxonomy): Eukaryota > Metazoa > Arthropoda > Arachnida > Ixodida > Ixodidae > Rhipicephalus > Rhipicephalus annulatus. Next base: position 76,608 of record WOVY01001284.1, on the reverse strand, counting down.
ATCTTAGGAAACCACATCATCACGTATTTCATAGCATTTGGAGATACTATTTTAAATCTATTTCAGGAGCCTTGCAATAATCTATAAGTGTCAGTGCTGAAATTGGATTTGCATAGATTCTTTCAACTTGAGTTGTCTATCTGGTGGTAAGTCATCCTCTTGTGCAGTAATAGCTGATGTGTGCCTAAGAATAATCTACAGTTGAGAGTTCGTGCGGTTTTGTGTCTTGTTGTCCTGTTATAAATTTATGATTCCATAGGCTATAGCTGCAGACTAGTTCACCTGTCTTGCAATCCTGTGCGTCATGTTTAAAATCACGAAAGACCTTGTTTTTATGTGTAAATTAGTCGAACAAGCTTGTTTAATCAAATATCATTGAAACCTATTCCTGAATATTTTGGTCTGTGGCAGATTTTTTTTTGCACAATGACTGTTGAAGAAATTCTTCGTTCTTTTCATAATTGCCACATGGTATTTGATCTAGATAGTAGAACACAACATCTGCTGTCAATGTTTTTCGTTCTTTTTTGATGTTTTAGCTTGCATATATTTTATACTGCAGTGATTAGAACTTATTTCGAGGTTTTTATTTCTATTCACGTATGCAGGTGTTTGAAAAAGCTCAGCCTTTCATCAAGACGTGGCTGTTGAAGTTTGTTGGCCTCGATGGAGGTTATGAAAGTCACCTAACAGATGTCTTCATAGATTTGCAGCCCAATCGCTGCTGCCCCTCAAAGAAGGAATCTGCGACAGCCTGTGATGGTCGGTTTCCTGCCCAATCGCTGCTTTCAGGATGCTGGGCAGCCCACCGTCATCGCCTCAGCTCCTGCTGCAGCCTCTAAATCATCGCCCCACCTCTGCTGCCCTGGCCAGCCCTATGCCCATGGAGCCTAGCTGAACTGGCCTCCTAGTTTGGGCTGCATTACTGAACAGCAGTAACTTGAAAAGCTGAACTAAAATTAGATGGTTTGACTTAGTATATTAAGAAATAAATTTACAGAAATTGTGTTCTGGTATTCTTGTTTATAGATTGCTTGTGTGCGGAATATTTGCACCGAGGAGCTATTTTAGGTAATGTTTCTTTAGCTAATACTTGATAAAAATTGTAACAGCCCCTTGTAACAATTTCTCGCAAAACTGACAAGGAATGACGGGAGAAAACTAGACAGTATCTAGAGTCATGCAGTCTTATGCTCTACATGTGGGGAGGGTAATAGACAATGCAAGAAAAAATGCGAAAAAGGACGATTTAGTGGAATCATGTAGTGTTTCTACACTAATCATTCAGTGGTCAGTCGCCTTAAAGTATGCTACACCGCGAAGCTCGTACGGGGCTGCTATAAGCTGCTAGGGGAAGTTCTGTAGGTGTAATGTAAACTATATCGGCTACGGAATGCCAGTAGTAAAAAAGCCCATCCTAATAATGGTGGAATATTGGCAAGCCAAAGGTAGCCAATATTCGTCGTAAATTAGCGAATGTCGGCGTAATAAATGCATTTCCTTAGCAACAAGGTGGCCCGAGAATGGTCCTATGCTGGATGTATTTTGGCAATTATGTCTGTGAAAGGACGGGCCTTCATTGGCATGTATATAGTGCGCCGGCGTCAGCTGGGTATTGACAAATGTTCGGCAGAACGTCGGACAACAGGTTGGCTTGAACATCGCTCCTATGCCAGATGAAGTTGCACTTGACCGAGAAGCCAGCTTGGGCCAATATTGCGGCCAACAATAGCCGATATGGGTCCAAGATTTGTCCAACGCCGCTGTGCTGCCCGGGATAAATAGATAGTCTCAAAGTCTCCGAAGTTCACTAAGAAATGCTTCGCATTTAAAAAGTAGCCCCCACATACGAAGTGCCCGCTTCCTGAAGTAGGTGCGATGCTCTTTCTACTGTCCGTTGGAAGGGCGTCTAGTACACGTGTTCACTGCGGCACGTGTTTCATTTTGTCGAAAGTCACTCTTACCTGGGTTCTTTGTTAGTTGTTGTGAAGAGTAAAATAAAGAGTAGCCTAGCTGTGATTAGCACACATATGTTTTTGGCAACCTCCTATACTGATGAATGAATCTACAGTTACTTCATGTATCAATAGGGTTGTACAGTTCCGATTTCAACAGCAACCTGTAATGCGTGACATTGACATCTGTGTGTTCGTGTGAAATGACGGCAGAAACCGCGCGTTCTTGGAGCTGTTTAAAAAGTGTGTTATTTTATTGGGTCGACTCATTACTGATGAGGAAGAACAGAGATGGAGGCCCACCAAGTAGAATAAATGGCAGAACCTTGTACAAGAAGTCACTAGAAAATTCGGTTGGCTGCGGCACTGGGACGCGTTGCCCACTCATCAGAGTCTCACAGTGAGGCGTCCTTTTGGATGACCACTGCCCCAAATGTAGCAAAAGAGAAAGGATGAGCCATAAGATATTTGAATACGTAGTGGCCAAAGGAGTGTGAAATGTCGTGCATCAGCTTAAAAGTGTCAGTTCCTTCGGGCGGACAGCGTAGAAGAAGCTGATTAGATGAATTTATACTTTATGTTGCGATGTTCGTCTTGTGCCGTCAGCGCTGTGTAGCTGAAGCACACTGATGACCCAACGAGCTTCATACACAGCGCTAGAAAAGATTAGAATTATGCCCTGCACGGGCGCCAGCGTTAGCAGGCGTATGGCGTGTAGCGACATCATGGACCCGATCTAAAGGGGTGGTTTTGTCTCCCTCCCACGCCTAGCCACGCGCGGTTTTGCCGTGTCGAGGGAAAGGGGGATCAAGGGCGTTGAGCCAACGCCGAGAGTTCGGACCTTTAAACCCCCCGACTGAGGCAACACACCTCTTTGGCCGCGGCTTCAAGTAGACCGCACCCCATGGCTTACCCACCCAGGGTGAATCGGCAGTCGCCTTTTTCTTTCTATTTCTGACCCTGGATCTTCGTCTTTCTTTTATATTTTAGATCTGTCCTGTAATCTTCTTTCTTCTAATTACTTCCGCATTTCTTCGTGGCTAGGGTTAACCTTCTGTAGTTGCTCAACCTTGGGCAGTTTTATTTGGTTATAGTAGCAATGTACGGCAGTCGTATGCAGTCTTATATAAGTGCTTCAGCGTCCCCTAGTTGGGCTCCTTGGTGGGTGGCCGCCATCGCTGCCGAAACAACCAAACTATTATACTGCCACTTGGCCGCTAGTTACGGCGAGCGCAAGCCATGGCTGCCCGCGAGAATGGAAGACGATGTTCTGGGGCAGCGCGTGCTCTGGCCAGTTGATTATTATTGAAGCAGCCATCTTGCCAGTTTTCGGTGCTTCTCCCCGCCGGCTCAGTTCTTCCTAGTTGAAGACCTTTTGTAGCACGTGACAACTGGTGGAGCTGCTGGGTAACCCCCAGCCGATGTTCCAAACACCTCCAGGTAGCCCTTTACCTGCAGTGACAACACCTGTCCACCGCTCAAGCCGAAGACTCCGAGGACTACCTCCTGAGCGTGGACCTCTTCCTGAGATGACGTCTGTCACACCCCCGAACGCTATGGAAGGCGCTGCAGCCTCCAACGCACAGGAAGGTGGTGCGACCACGCATCATACGCTGTGGAAGCCACGTGTGCCGAAGGTGTTCCACGGTTCTGTCTTGGAGGATGTCGAAGACTGGCTGGCCCAGTTCGAACGGGTTTCGAATTACAATGGTTGGGCCGACTTCGACAAAATGAGGAACGTGTATTTCAGCTTGGAGGACGGCGCTCGTACTTGGTACGAAAACCGTGAGCCTTTTCCCTCGTGGAGCGTCTTTCGTAGATACCTGCTGGCAAGTTGGGCAAATCCCGATCGCCGCGAACGAGCCGAGCGAGAGATTCAGTCGCGCCTTCAAATGCCGAATGAAAGCGTCATGATGTACGTCGAGGACATGACGAGCCTCTTTCGTTGAGCTGACCCCGACATGGCCGAAGAAAAGAAGGTCCATCATTTAATGCGAGGAGTGAAGGAGCAGCTTTTCGCTGGCCTCGTTCGCTGTCCCCCAAAGACCGTGGCGGAATTTTTGACCGAAGCCACAACCATGGAACAAGTGCTGCAGCAGCGCTCTACTGTGTACGACCGGCAAGTGAGTGCCCCTTCGTCAAGAGGTCATATCGGAGGTGCGGCAGGCAACATCAACATTGAGTCTCTTTGCGATCTCATTCGATCGGTGGTGCGCGACGAACTACAAAAGATTCAGTGCCAGTCCCAATTTACTGCAGGGTCTGTTTGCAGCCTTGTCAGAAATGAAGTACGACAGGCTCTCCAAGTTCCGCCTTCCAGCTATGTCCCACCTGTCCCGGCGGAGCCACATCGTGCATCATACGCAGAAGCTGTAAGCCGATATATTCCTGCTTCACCACGCTTCGTTAATCCTATGCATCAGGATGCACTTCCTTCGCTGCAGCCAATTCAGCACTTAGAAAATCGGCAGCCACTTCCCAGAAAATCCGACGTATGGCGCACACCAGACAGACGGCCACTGTGTTACCACTGTGGTGAAGCTGGACATGTGTACCGGGAATGTTTCTACCGTCACTCGGACTACAGGGTTTTGCCGTCGACGCACCACGGCCGAGATTTGGCGAAAGACGGAGAGCTATTCAAGATTACCTCTCACAGCAGCGCATGCCACTGCGGCGGCAGTCATGGTCCCCATCCCCAAGGCGATCTTCTCCGGAGCCTCCCAGGAGCGGCGCCGGTGCGCTCGCCAAGCCCTAGGCGGGAAAACTAACGACAGCGACCTTCGGGAGCGAGGCCGCTGACACTCGACGCAAGCAAGGCCTCCCATCGACGCAAGCACGGACACGGAGCGATTCTCCGTGATTATTTCTGTTGTTTTATTGCGAGTACGAACCTGCGATAGGTGAAATATTGTGAAAGCACACAAAACGCCATGCACAAGCCAGATACTGCGTCTTGTACCGTTACAAGTGCGAAACTGCTATGGAAGCGCATGCAAGCATCGTGAAACCTTAAAGAACGATGTCAGTGAGCGAGATACAGCGTTCTGTACTGTACTAAGTTGGTGAAAAACTGTGAGGTCATGCAAATATCGTAATTGTGAAGGAAACAGTGTAATAGAGCGTTTTTAGATACAAGTGCGAAGGTTTGGTTAGGTTAAGATATGAACCGTCACAAAACCGCATTAAACGCTGTCACCTAGTGAGATGCAGTGTTTTTCACCATTACAAGTCGGAAACAGCGATATCTAATATGAAAGCGCATGAAACCGTCGTAATGTTGCAGAAAGCATTGTAAAGTAGCGAGTAAAACGTTTTCTAACGATAGAAGTGTGAAGGTTAGGTTAGGTTTGGTTAGGTTAGTTTAAGCTAGGTAGCGTCGTGAAACCACCAAAAACGACAGCAACGAAAGCCAGAGGCAGATTTTCTCTGGATATACATGTGGTAGTCGACGGTCACCACAACGTTAGTGCGTTATTGGACACAGGTGCGGACTACTCGATCATAAGCGGGAAACTGGCAGCGCACATAAAGAAAGTTGTAACGCCTTGGTACGAAGCACAAATTCGTACTGCCGGCGGCCACGTAGTCACCCCAATCGGCTTGTGCACTATCAGAGTGAGCATTCGGGGACGTACGTTTCTCCCCAGCTGCCTCGTACTTCGTGACTGTTCCCGAGACCTAATCTTCGGAGTCGACTTTTTGCGGGAGCACGGCGCTATTATCGATCTTCTAGAGCGTACCGTGACGTTTTCGACAGCTGGATCCTCCGACATACCTGACGACATGAGTGACAGCACGCTTCGCATTTCTGCCGACAGCATCACGTTGCCTCCGCGTTCAAGCGTCCTAGTTGATGTGGTGTCTGACAAGTTACGAGATGGTGAGGTTGTCGCCGAAGGCAACTTGACGCTTTTGTTCGCGCTAGGTATCTGCGCTGCACGCAGCCTCGTCACGCTTTATGACGGACACTCTGCCCTACTTGTGACTAATTTTAGTAACGAGTACCGGCACCTGTTTCGTGACACCTCCATCGCTTTCGCCTACCCTATCACAGACGTTTCTCAATGCTTCGCATCCACATCAGCCAACGACGGGCTTCGATCGACACCAAGCGACGTGACTTCATTACTTGGAAAAGTCGATGTCAACTCGACCAGCCCCGCCGCGGTGGTCTAGTTGCTAAGGTACTCGGCTGCTGACCCGCAGGGCGCGGGTTCGAATCCCGGCTGCGGCGGCTGCATTTCCGACGGAGGCGGAAATGTTGGAGGCCCGTGTGCTCAGATTTGGGTGCACGTTAAAGAACCCCAGGTGGTCTAAATTTCCGGAGCCCTCCACTACGGCGTCTCTCATAATCATATAGTGGTTTTGGGACGTTAAACCCCACATATCAATCATGTCAACTCGACCCTCTCTGAACAACAACAGACCGAGCTACGTGAACTGCTATATCAATTTAAAGAGTGCTTCGCCTCCACCACGAAGGTTCGTCAGACACCAATCGCCAAACATCGAATAATTACGTATACCGACGCCTCGCCCATAAAACAACACCCTTACCGCGTTTCGGCAAAGGAACGTGACGTTATAAATACTCAAGTCAAAGAGATGTTGCGAGGTGACATTATCCAACTTTCGAAAAGTGCCTGGTCATCTCCGGTCGTGCTCGTGAAGAAAAAAGATGGATCAGTGCGCTTCTGCGTAGACTACAGGAAACTTAACAGCGTGACAAAAAAAGACGTCTATCCCCTGCCTCGCGTCGACGATTCCCTCGACAGACTGCGGCGATCCAAGTATTTTTCATCGATAGACTTGAAAAGTGGCTACTGGCAGATCAAAGTTGATGAACGAGATCATGAAAAAACCGCGTTCGTTACACCGGATGGCCTATATGAATTCAAAGTGCTTCCCTTCGGCCTCTGTTCTGCACCTGCGACATTCCAGAGAATGAGGGACACAAAGTGGCACACGTGCTTAGTTTACCTCGATGATGTTGTCGTGTTGTCGAGGAGCACCTGAAGCGTCTGCAGACTGTGCTGGAAGCGCTCCGCTCTGCTAGCTTGACACTGAAGCCAGAAAAATGTCATTTCGGTTACAAGGAACTTAAGTTTCTCGGTCATGTTGTCAGTGCGGATGGTATTCGACCAGACCCTGACAAAAGTACCGCCGTGGCCTCGTTTCCTGTTCCACGTGATAAGAAGGCAGTGCGTCGCTTTCTGGGGCTCTGCGCGTACTACCGCCGCTTTATAGCCAATTTCTCTAGCGTTGCTGAACCACTCACTCGACTCACTCGTGAAGATGTTCCATTCGTCTGGGAGGAAGAACAGGACGCAGCTTTCTCTGAACTACAGGAGCGTTTGCAGACACCACCAGTCCTCGCTCACTTTGACCAAGACGCTGATACTGAAATTCATACTGACGCCAGCAACGTGGGTCTTGGTGCTGTTCTCGTACAACAACAAGAGGGCACAGAACGAGTTATAGCGTAGGCTAGCCGCACTCTTTCCCGCGCCGAGGTCAACTACTCCACGTAGGAGAAAAAGTGCCTCGCTGTTGTATGGGCCACTATGAAATTTAGGCCTTACCTTTACGGACGCCACTTCAAGGTAGTGACCGACCATCATTTGTTGTGCTGATTAGCCAACCTACGGAACCCGTGTGGGCGGCTGGCACGATGGAGTCTTCATCTGCAGGAATACAATTTCACGATCGCTTACAAATCGGGCCGCCAGCACGAAGATGCTGATTCATTATCCCGTGCACCTGTCGAAGTTTGTGGCCACGACACCGAGGATGACGATGGTTTCCTTGGGGCCCTTACTACAACAGATCTGATTACGCGACAGCGTGCGGACGATGAAATTCGCGTAGTTATCGAAAACCTTGAAGGACGCAACTCGTCCATACCTCGATGTCTTTCTCGAAGTCTGTCATCGTTCTGTCTGCGAGATGGGGTCCTGTATAAGAAAAACTCCAACGGCAATGAGAGAACCTATCTTCTAGTAATGCCAACAGACATGGGTGACGACATCCTTCTTGCCTGCCACGATGAGCCCACATCTGGTCACTTAGATTCCTCTCGAACTCTCGCTCGAGTTCGACAAGCATACTACTGGCCTAAGCTTTCTGCATCAGTTAAGCAATACGTGAAAAGCTGCCGGGAATGTCAACGCCGCAAATCTCCGCCACTAAAGCCCGTGGGGCTTCTTCAACCTATAGAACCACCCAGAGCACCATTTGATCAAATAGGAATGGATTTACTGGGGCCCTTTCCACTATCATCTGCCGGCAATAAGTGGATCGTAGTAGCCACCGACTATTTGACGAAGTACGCCGAAACAAAGGCCCTACAACGCGCTACTGCTTCCGACGTCGCCCAATTTTTTATGGACCCAATTCTTTATGGTTTTTCGCCATGGCGCCCCGTCGTGCGTAATCACAGACAGAGGAACAGCATTCACGACCCAGCTCATTCATGACGTATTCAAGCTCAGCAACACGAGCCATCGCAAGACCACGGCATATCATCCACAGAGCAACGGCTTGACAGAGCGACTCAACAAGACCATCGCTGACATGTTATCTATGTACGTAGATGTCCAGCATAAGACCTAGGACCAGGTCCTGCCGTACGTCACCTTCGCGTACAATACGGCCGTCCAGGAAACTACTCAATTCACGCCTTTCCGTCTTGTCTATGGACGTGAGGTCCAGACCATTCTGGATGCGATGCTTCCACACAATTGCGATGCTTTGATCACTCCTGATGCTGTGCAGCTTACCCAGTACGCCGAAGAAGCACGCCAGTTAGCACGCCTACACATTACGCACCAGCAGAGTACAGACGCATGCCGCTACAACGCTCGCCATCGACAAGTTGAATACCATCCAGGCGATCAAGTTTGGGTGTGGACTCCAGTTCGATGCAAGGGATTGTCTAAAAAACTGCTAAGTCGCTACTTCGGACCATACAAAGTCTTGCGACGCGCGAGCAATGTGAACTACGAGGTAGTCTCTGACGGCGCCTTCTCGCCACGACGCACTCCTGAGAGATTGTCCACGTGGTGCGCCTGAAGCTGTACTTCACGCGGTAGTGCGACTGCGCATGAATCATATCGCTGTTTTTGTGTATGTGTGTATTTTCTGTTGGTTCGCCCCGACTTTGCCTTTGTACTTTCCGAGCATCAGAGTGATGCCTTTTTTTTCTCAGAGGGGGAATAATGCCACTTGGCCGCTAGTTACGGCGAGCGCAAGCCATGGCTGCCCGCGAGAATGGAAGACGATGTTCTGGGGCAGCGCGTGCTCTGGCCAGTTGATTATTATTGAAGCAGCCATCTAGCCAGTTTTCGGTGCGTCTCCCCGCCGGCTCAGTTCTTTCTAGTTGAAGACCTTTTGTAGCACGTGACAATACGAAGACGTTCATTTCCCCGACTACTTGATCGTCTCCCTCAAAAAGGGTGCGCACCGAAGTAGCAGATTCTTTGAACCGCCCCGGGCGATCCTTCTTCAAATTTTGTGTAATTATCTGTGAAACTCCGAACAAAGAAGCAAGATCAGTTCCCCAATTTCTTCTCTCAAGGTCGCTGAATGAAGTCTTTGGACCAGGTTACAAGGTAACTAAGATGCCACGTGGTGGCCTCCTGCTCAAACTGAGTGACAGTAATGTGAGAACCTTTGCAATCTAGCAGCTTTTGGCAGCATCCCAATATCCGTTTTGCCTCACCGCTCGATTAATGTCCCACGTGGAGTCGTCTCAAAAGCGGACCTCCTCAGGCTGTGCGAACAGGAACTCCTGGAAGGTTGCAAAGCACAGATTGTAACTGAAGGTACATGAATCATCATTTTGTGGCCTGTGCATGCTCTCAAACAAAATCTGCGTTCTTCGTAGGTGTTTGTGATCTGCCTGACGCACCGGCGCACTCCGTGTTTGGGCCTTCGTAAGACGGTTCATTCACAGCTGTTATGAATGGCAGTATCTGCGATTTTTCGCTGATTTGTCGCAAGGCGGTTCACTCGACGTGGATCGCGTCACCTTGCAGCATCGGAGTGCCTCATCACGTCCGGCATTGGCCACTAGAGAGAGCACCAGCTTCCAACGTCAGTGCAGCTACAAGAAGGACTTGCTGATTGCGCACAATGGGATTTCACTGCCGGTGCATGCTCTAAAACGAAATTCGCCTTCTTTGTAGGTGAGTGGAAAGGCAGTAGCTTTTCACACTCTAGCTTTGGGTGTCATTTCTTGCCACGAATCATCCTGATTTCGTTTTTCATCTTGCCATAACATTGTGACCAAATAGGTATCGATATAGCTCAGTACCATTGTAGCATAGGCTCATTTAGCCGTAAGGTCCTTCATGAGGGCAAGGTGCGTCCGCGATTTCGCAATGTTGCTGCCTTACTCTTGAAGGGCTGCCCTCATGGTCGAACTATTGTTGCACTGTTTTGTCTTGCCCAGCTTCTTGTGTGTGCTGGTGACTTTGAAAAAAAATCAGGGACGAATACAATGGACCAGATTCTCGACGCTAGGCTAACTTAGCACGACAAATGTTTCAGAAGGAAATCTCAGGCAGAGTTAAAGACATTCACGCAGGTATCATCGGCATCAAAAAGGCTTACTACAGTGGAAACTGTGCTTGGTCAGTTAGTAACAACACGACTTCCATACCTGACGTCACAGAATCAAATAATTTCATAAAGGACGATCTTTCGACTTTTTCAAATAACAATGGTATTCAAACAAATTCGGTTCAGCTTGTCGACGACATGAACAATGGGATGCGCCGCAAAAACTTGATATTCAATTGGGTACCGGAAAAGAAAAAAGAAACGTACAAAGTATCAGAAATCGCTGGTTGTTGATTTTTGCAGGGACCATTTGGGCCTTCAAATCAGTGACATTGAGTGAGCCCATCACATTGGCCCCCATCAAGACGTACATAGCCATGTCTTCATTGTTAAATTCCTTAGTTACAAAACATAAACCCAACTCCATGGCAATGCCGTCAGACTACAAAACTTAAAATCCTGATTAGGCTGGATTGAAAAAGACTCTTCACCGTGCATTCAGCTAGCCCGAGAGGCCTACGCGCGCGCAAATCGTGGCCAAAGCGAGAAAATTAAGCTTCACTTTGATACAATCGTTCTAACAGGCAGACGCTACCGATATGATGATTCTACTGACAAGGTATGCACGATACCTTCAGAAAAAAGATCATCCTGGCAACCTGACTGCTCTTAAGCAACCAGGTGCAAAACTGCTCGATAAACTAAGCTAACTTCCGCAATATCGTGCAAAAGCAGGACCAGCTCGACGACGTTACTCACACGTGCTCAGCCGCTGTTATTATCGGTACAGAAACGTGGCTAAACCCTGACAATAAAACCAGCGAACTGTATAAGTCTAACAGGATTTCCGTATCGCGCAAAGACACCGTGTACAGAAAGGGAGGTGGTGTGCTTATTTCTGTAAAAGAACATATTCGATCACAGCCTATTCTCATTGACAGTCCTCTAGACCTCTATTCTCATTGACAGTCCTCTAGGTCGTATGCTATTTGAACCATGTAACACTTGTCATAGGTACTTTTTATAGACCCTCTAATTACCACGACAACTTTGTTGAACAACTTGCCGGTGTCATTGCTTACATTCAAAGCAAATTGGACGTGCACGTTCTAAAGGCTGGTGATTTTAACTACCCCAGTATCAAGTAATACTGGTAATACAATCAATTAATACTGCTAAAACTCACGAATGCTGAGATTTCAATAACATGTTATTATTTTTCAAATGAAGCAACTGACACATACACCTACACGTGGGGATTCAATCCTTGACCTGTTGATTACAACACATGCCGATAAATTTACTGCAATTGTCCTGGAACAGATCAGTGACCACTGAGTCATTCACTGTGTGATTAAAACAACAATTAAAACACAGAAGTCCCGCACTGAAGAGATTCGTGATTTTCTAAAGTCGACCTAGATAAGCTAGAAAAGGAATGATTGATTTGTGGGGTTTAACGTCCAAAAACCACTATATGATTATGAGAGACGCCGTAGTGGAGGGCTCCGGAAATTTCGACCACCTGGGGTTTTTTAACGTGCACCCAAATCTGAGTACATGGGCATACAGCGTTTCCGCCTCCATCGGAAATGCAGCCGCCACAGCCGGGATTTGATCCCGCGACCTGTGGGTCAGCAGCCGAGTACCTTGGCCACTAGACCACCGTGGCGGGGCGGTAGAAAAGAAAATGAAAAAAAATTGTATGCAGACTTTTTGTTAACAAATGCGGATCGATCTGTTCACGAAAACTAGAGATTGTTTTGGAATCATGTGAAAAGGCTGCAGGAATTGCAAGTTCCAAAAAGGCTTATCATTTATACTGAAGACAAACAATGGTTCAATAGAGATGTGAAGTGTTCTCTGAATAAGAAAAAGCGCTTCTGCGCTAAAGCTAATCGCACCAAAGGAGACTACGACTGAACCGAGTACGTTAACATGGCGACCACCTGTGAGCAAAAGACTAAAGTTGCGAATGATAAGTTTTTTGACACGGAAACTCCCAATTTCCTCAGAGACAACCCAAAGAAATTTTGGAAGGTGATAACTCCTGAGCCTTCGAAGGAATTGCCCCACCAATGTTTACCAGATGGTTCTCCCTTGAGTGCGTGTGATTTGTCGCATGCTTTCTAATATTACTTTTGTAGTGTTTTTGTGAAAGAAAAAAAGCATTTTCCCGAGGGTGAACATGGTTAAGTGCGAATGCACGAGGTGATGCTATGAGAGGGAGTAAAGTTAAAATTCGTTGGCATTCGCCAGTGACTTAACTCCCCCGTGTGATCACATTGCGATTCCCAGGAACCATTAGACCCTTTCGGGAAATCGTGGTGAGTTTACGCGTATATGTGAGAGTAAATTCGCAATATAATGATGTTTATGTCCGCGGCCCGCTTCGCCACTCGCGCTTGCCATCACGGGCCCTTGGCCGCGCTGCCTTGTCTTCAACCGGTGCGACACCTTCAACGACGCGTGCAATGCTCGCATTCGATCGCGTTGTACTCGTTGTTGTAGGTATCGCAATCTAGGTTGATGCCTAGGGACAGATCCATACCTCTGACGACTTGCCGATCTCGAGCAAGTCGTGGCGGCGCGCGCAGCCATGGAGTGGAGGATGGAGCGCACGCAATCACATGGTGTGTGACGTCGTGGCGCCGTTGCTACAGACGCTCCTATCCACTCCTTGCACCATTGCTAGGGGAGAGGAGGAGGCGCACCGTGGATGGCAAATATCAGCGTCGCGTCCGTGGCTTATTCGGTAGAGCGTCACACTGCGGCCCACCAAGTCCTCTTTTGTTTAAAGATAGAGAGAAGACTGCGGACGCCGCCGACGGTGGTGGATGGTTTGGAGTCGCTCATAAAGTGCATTCGCACTTAAGAACCTCTTAACAGTGAATGGATGAGCAATATTCCTGCACCAGATTGTGACACTTCTCCAGCGTCTCACATATTTATACCATCTAACGGAGTTGAAAAAGCTATCGATCGTTTGCCATCCTACTCATGTCCTGACCCCGATGGTATTAGCCCGAAATGGCAGAAACTCACTAAGGCTTACTCGATTCTTACACTTGCACTCGTTTTACAACAATTATTGGAAACCACCCAAATTCATCATGACTGGAAACTTGCTCAAGTAGTGCCGATATTTAAAAAAGGTGATAAGAATGAATTGGCAAAATATCGCCCTATTTCCTTCACATCTATCACATGCAAATTATTTGAACATGTTTTGTCCTCTCAGATAATGAAATACATGGCTGAAAATAATATTCTATTTTTCAGCCAACATGGTTTTCAACGGACACGCTCTTGCGAGACACAGCTTTTCGAACTACCGAGATTCACACCGATTCGCATGAACTAGCGGAAAGTGATGCAGTCTTTATTGATTTTGAAAAGCCTTTAACAGGGTAGGTCACATGCGTTTAATACATAAAATGAAGACTAGTCAACTAGATACACAGGGAATTGATAGGGTTCAAGAATATTTGCGTGATAGACGTCAAGCGGTCTTGATTGAGAGTGTTGTTTCTGTCTTGTCCGGTTTAGCCCAGGTTTACTGATTCTACTGATTACCATGGTATTTAAACAACTAGCCCAAATAGCCGTTCTTCTTCCCAAGGTTCAGTTTTGGGACCAACCTTGTTCTCACTTTTTATTAACGATATTCACATGGGTGTAAACTCGAGAATTCGTCTATTTGCTGACAATTGCATTATTTATTGTGTTGTTTCTGACCAAAATGACTGTGAAGAACTGATTGATCATTTGATTTGTGGGTTTAAACGTCCTTAAACCATAATTTGATTTTGAGAGACGCTGTAGTGGAGGGCTCCAGAAGTTTAGACCACCTGGGGTTCCTTAACATGCACCCTAATTTGAGCACACGGGCCTAAGACATTTCTGCCTTCATTGGAAATGCAGCTGCCGCAGCCGGGATTTGATCCCGTGACCTTCGGGTCAGCAGCCGAGTTTCTTAGCCACTAGACAACTACGACGGGGCTTGTGAAGAACTAATAATGACTTGCAGAAACAGGGTGAGTGGTGTCAGAACTGGCCCATAAGTATTAACATTTAAAAAAAAACTTATCCAGTTTACTACTAGCAGTCAATTATTAATGCGCCCCGCAGTACTAATTGGACAAGGCCGGACAACGCAAATGTGTAAAAGGCAGGTAGAAGCTTGCCTTGTTCACATTTGTATGTAAATTGTCTATGATCTTTGTTCCGCAAGTGCTCTTTGTAAATGTTTTTTTTTCTTTCACTGATTTTTTCCGTGTTTATGAATAAATTATACCTATGTTGTTTAGCAGTTCATTTTTTGTGAGTATTTTTATTCTCTTGCATAATTTTGACGAACTGCACATGCATGTCTACATGCAGTACTGGTGTGAATTGTTCTGTAAAAATCTATCTTGCCCCCCCCCCCGGTTTAATGCCTTCGAGTCTTTAGTGTAAATAAAATAAAAAAAGAAAAATAAACACGACGGCAAGGAAACACCTACCAAGCTCCTTAGTTTAACATTTGCGTCTAGTATAGTGTCTACAGGCATGGAGACAGGTTTCATCAAACTCTCTGTCTGTTCATGTATTCCTAACCCTAGATGTTGCTACAAATGTCCGAGATTTGGCCATGGCTCGCAGAGCTGCTGAGGTCAAGACACTTGTGCAAAGTGAGGAGACCAAAGACACACCTCTGATAAGTGTACTAACACACACATTACTCTGTCAAGTGGGACGGTGATCATAAAACATAATCCCGTTCCAGCGAAAACTGGAAAAAAGAAGAGGTTATCACGCTTGAAGTATAAGAAAACATCACGTTTAAACAAGCTCGTAACAGATGCGCACCATTCTACAAACCACATTACGCTAATGCGGCGCGCCGCGGTGCAACGTAGCACCAGCCCCTACCACTCCTTCGCCCAGCGTAAAGTGAGCCGTCGACTATGTCACCTGCCCCCTTAGCGGAAGCAGCCCAGTCTGTTACGCCAGCTCGCGAACAGGTACCAGCGACCCCAGGGTCGTCAGGTACCAAGGCCTGGTCTCACCAGGCGACATACAAAATCCGAACCATCGGACCGCGCGTGCAGGCATCCTGTGCCTCTCAGGAGGCAATGAACACTACGGTACCCCTTGTTCCGAAAGATTGGCATGGCTCGTTAGAGTGCTTCAGGAAGACAAAAACACCAATAACAGGGGCTGACGACAGCTTTGTTACCTCAACTCAGATCTCCTTGTTAACAACAGAACCCTATTTCTTGTACACACTTTCATGGTGAACGCGGAAAAGACACGATGGAACATCAGGGGCCTTCTCAGGAACCTCAATGATCTCCAAGAACTTCTATACAGACATACGCCAAAAGTGCTGTGTATACTAGAAACACACATTTAATCCAAAACTTTCATCGTAACTACAATACTTTCTGAATGGACCGTGAAGATGCAATGGTATCATCTTGAGGTGTAGCCAGTGTAGTTGATCAAAGGATTGCCTGCACGCACTTACCACTTCGGTCGGCCCTTGAAGCGGTGGATGTTTGAGCGGTACTCTTTAGTAAACTCGTCGCCACTTTACGAAATCTATCTTGTCTTAGGGGACTTTAATGCGAATAGTATATCATGGAACAACTCTCGCTGCGACGCGCCTACTTGAACAGTTCCTTTTCTATTCCGGAGCCTGTCCCCTGAATTGAAAAAAGCCTACATCATACAGCTTTGCTAACAATAACTACACCTTCATAGCCCTAAGCATTACATCTCCACCATTTCTACCCGTACTGCAATAAAAAATCATCAAAAATCCTTACGAAAGTGACCACTTGACCACTTTCCTGTAGCTTTGAGTACAACAACACAATATGACTGTCTTTCGTCAACTACATAAGCCTGACTTCATCCACTGCTGGAAAAAGGCCTCTCCCGTGTTCCGCCAGTCAACTTGGTCCTGCACTTGCTGCTGCCAATTTATACCCGCAAACTTCTTAATCTCCTCTGCCCACCTAACCATCTGTATCCCCCTATTCGGCTAACCTTCTCTAGGAATCCAGTTAGTTACCGGTAATGACCAGCAGTTATCCTGTCTACGTGCTACATGCCTGACCCATGTACATTTCTCTTGATTTCAGCTATGATTTCCTTTACCCCGGTTTGTTCTCCAATCCACTCTGCTCTTTCTTGTCACTTAAAGTTACACCTACCATTTTCTTTTCCATATCTTGCTGCATCGTCCTCAATTTAGGCTGAACCCTCTTTAAAAGTCTCCAGGTTTATGCTTCATAGTTGAGTACCAGCAAGATGCAGCTGTTATTTACATTCCTTTTGAGAGATAGTGGAAATCCACCTGTCATAATTTGAGATTGCTTGACAAATGTGCTCCACCCCTTCTTATTCTTCGAATTACTTCAGTCTCGTAGTACGGCCCCGCACTTATTACCTGTCCTAAGTAGCCAGTCTTTCACAACTTCGAGTGCTCCACTGCCTATCTCGAAGCGCTGCTGTCTTCGAGGCGGTTGTGCATTACTTTTGTTTTCTGCTGATTTGTTTTAATACCCAACTTTCTGCTCTCTTTGTCTAACTCCATAATCATGAGTTGAAATTTGTCCCCTGAGTTACTCAGCTACGCAATGTCACCGGCAAAGCACAGGTTACTAAGGTACTCTCCATCAACTCTTATCCCTAACTATTCCCACTATATACCTCGGAAAACATTCTGTAAGCACGTGGTAAATAACGTTGGGGAGATTGTATCCTCCTGCTTTACATCGTTTTTGATTAGTATTCTGTTGCTTTCTTTATGAAGCACTACGGTAGCAGTTGATCCCCTGTAGATGTCTTCTAGAATGCTTATTTGTGCTTCATCGACGACCTAGTTCCGCAGTGTGTGCACGACTGCTGATATTTCTACTAAATCAGACGCCGTCTAGTAGTCTATGAAGGCTATGTATAGTGGTTGGCTATATTCTGAGCATTTTTCTATTACCTGATTGATAGTATGAATGTGGTGAATTGTTGAGTAGGCTGTTCAAACTCCAGCATGTTTTTTTGGTTGCTTGAATCGTAATGTTGTTTTAATATTGTTAGCAATTACCTTTGTAAATTGCTTGTATACTATGGAGAGCAAGCTGATCGGCTTGTTATTCCCCAAGTCCTTTCCATCTCTTTTCTTATGTATTAGGAAAGTTTTAGCATTCTTCCAATATTCTGGTACTCTTCACGCCAGGAGACACCTCGTAAACAGGTTGCCTAGTTTTTTCTAACACAATCTGCCCTCCAACTTTCAGAGCAGATCATATGTTACCTGATGCTCACCAGCAGCTTTGCCTCTTTGCATGCTTTCCAAGGTTTTTCTGACTTATTTCACGACTGGTGGGGTGTCATCTGGGTAAGTGCGAGTTTTTATAATAAGGTCGTAGTTGTGCTGGCTACTGTACAGATCTCTGTAGAATTCCACCGTTAATTTTACTATCCTATTGGTATTGGTAGTTTCTTTGTTTTCGTTGTTTTTTTATTGAATACAAGTTGTAATTACCTATCGCAAATTTTTCTTTACGGCTCTGATGCTTCCTTCATTCTTCAAAGCGTGTTAAATCCTCTTCATGGTATACCTTCTTACATCATATATCTTACGCCTAATAATCAACTTACAAAGCTCCACCAACTCTATTTTGTCTGTTGTACTTGAGGCTTTCATGCTTTGACACCTCCTAATGAGATGATTCATTTCCTGGAAAAAATTGCCAGTTTTCTGTTTAAATACAGTACCTCCAACTTCCAATACACACTCCGTAACGATACTTGTCAGATTATCCTTCATTGCATCAACGTTAAGGCTGTTTTCCTCGATAAGAGCCGTGTACCTGTTCTGAAGGGAGACTCCGAATTCCTGCACTTTCCCTCTCAATGCTAGCTCAATGATAGGCTTCTTGCGTATCAGTTTCTGTCGTTCCTTCTTCAAGACTAGGCGAGTTCTGGACCATACCATTTTGTGGTCACTGCATCGTATCTTGCCAAGCACTTCGACATCCGGCACGATGCCTGGGTTTGCACGCCGTACGAAGTCTATTTTCTTCTTATTTTCGCCATTAGGCCTCCTTCATGTCAACCTACGGTTCCCTCGCTTTCGGTAGAAGGTATTCAAAATCTGTAAATTATTGCACTTTGCTAAATTTACTAGTAGTTCCCTTCTGGCATTTCTTGTACCGATGCCACAATCTTCTACTGCCTTGTCTCCAGCCTGTTTTTTTCTAAATTTGCATTAAAGTCTTCCATAAGTGTAGTATACTGTGTTTCACCTCACTCATTGCCGATTCCACGTGTTCATAGAAGCTTCCAACTAACGCGTCATCATGGCTGGACGTAGGCGCATAAGCCTGTACCACCTTCATCTTGTATCTCTTATTGAGTTTAATTACGATACCTACCACTCTTTCAATAATGCTATAGTATTCCTGTGTGTTGCCAGCTGTGTTTCTGTAGATAAGGAAACGCACTCCCGATTTTTCTTCTGTCAGCCAAGCCCCGATTGCAAAGGACGTGCCCGTTCTGTAGCACTGTATAGGCCTCATCTGTCCTAAACTCACCGAGCCCGATTACATCCAATTCAGGAAGCCTAGAGTGCGGCCTCACCAGTGACCACCGCCGCTAATGCACTCCCTCAACAGAGAAAGGTTGGCCGCCCTGGTGCAGTATCTAGTCACTACTTCCCACATATATACGTCAATTAACTCACGGCCCTCAGTCCCCAGCAGCTGCGAAGCAACTTACCACGGTGGCGGTCAGATTTGCAATGCAGCAGAAGGTGCTAAGAATCTCTGAATAAGGGCAGGCCATTATTGGAACCTGAACTTGGCAACGCGTACACTAGAACCCTATATAGTGAGGCAACTCTAGCTGTAACTATTCGAGGAGCTTAAGGTCATGAATGTCCTTCAGAGGTACCCAAATTTCTCCCCGAAAAAGCCAACTGGGAACAATTTCGCATAGATACTCTCTTAACCTGGAATGACTTGCGTGCGTTAAGCATAGAGACCAATGTGGACTACTTCACGACAATTTTATTTGGAGCTGCCACGAAATAGATTCCACAAACAAGTGGAAAATCTGAAAAAATTCCGCCATATCCACGAAGTGAATGATGATGAGTGGGCGAAGCTCCGGGGGTAAACCTGGTAAACCATGAATCCTCTGTACATTTTGCACACTCGATTTTATTACATCGCTCCCCCTAGCGTACGTCGCCGCACTAAATCGAACGATTGCCTTCAACCAATGACACGCGCCATATGTGACATCATTCCTATTTTATAAGATCTCGCGTCTTTCATCAACTACAAGTACCGCTTTCTAGTTTATAACATCTTGTATCTTTTCATCATCAGCTACAAGTACCACCATCTAGTAAACACTACAAGAACTAAAGTAGAGGTGGCTACATACAGGAGACGGTACCGCCATCTAGTGAACACTGCAAGAACTAAACTAGAGGTGGCTACATACAGGGGACGGTACCGCCATCTAGTGAACACTGCAAGAACTAAACTAGAGGTGGCTACATACAGGGGACGCACAGCCCACGCCCTAAGGAGCTTCGCCCCTAAAAACTACGTGTCCCTTGTGAAACAACGAGTACAAAGAGCGGAGATTGTTACGAAAATAACCAACGGCTATAATCTCATCAATTTCTAGAACAAAAATCCCAGGAAAGAAGAACGCGCAGACAGGCAAAAGTGAAAAGTTGGCTAATGTTTTTATTTGGAATCACTTCGTACGCACGTGAGGATAAGGTCTGGAGCAGAGTGAGAAGGGTGTAAAAAAAACTAGCATAAGCGTTCCGTCTGGTCGTCACACAAGGCGACAGCATGAAAGATATGGCAAACCACCTAGAAATACACTTCGAGCAAGTTTCCAGCTCATCACAATATTCTCAAGAGCTTCAACGCTACAAGGCAAGGGTGGGGAAGCAAAAACTAGATACCAAATGTACAAAATACGAGGCATACAACCAACCTTTCTCCCTAGCTGAACTACAGGCATCTCTAACCTGCTCCAGCCCTTCTGCGTCAGGATGTAATCGTGTGGTTTACAAATTGTTGCAAAACCTACCTCACAAAACGCAAACAAACTTACGTTACTTTTACAATGTCATCTGGTTTTTCCGTGACATCCTTCGAGCTGGAAAGAGGCCATTGTCATTCGCATATCAAAAAAACCAAGGATACATCTTGCGTTACGAGTTACAGGCCGATAGCCTGACAAGCTGCCTATGGAAACTCTCCGAAAAGAATATAAATTGCCGACTTGTGCACTTCATTGAAACTAACAGCCTACTTGCCCTTCATCAATGCAGATTTCGAGAAGGCAGATCTACCATAAAAACCTGGCACATATAGAGGCACAGATCGGAGATGCTTTCTTCACAAGCATTTTTTCTATCGGTCTTTCTTGATAAGAAAAAATTTATGACACCACATTGCGCTTTAAGATATTGTGAGACCTCTCACACTTAGCTGTCCGAGGTATATGTCCTATATGTCCAATTGCATGTTCCATGCCCGAGTTGGGAATGTCTTATCTCTAACGTTTGTACAGGAACGGGAGTGCTGCGAGGTGGTGTGCTGAGTTGCACACTTTTCATTACAAAAATAAACATCTTACATACCTGTATTCCACGAAGCGTGTTCTATTGCATATACATTGATGCGGTGCAGAGAGGCTACATATCATCCAACCTTGCTATGTTCGAGCGGCAAGTTTAGCTTGGCTCAAATAAAGTAACAAAGAGGCTGACATAAATTGTTTCACCCTTAATGCACAAAAGAGCACCTGCATTTTATTCTCACAAAAGAGAGGTCTCCATTCAGATCCGCACATCGACCTGCACGGTCAGAATCTACCGGTGAAGTCTAAATAAAAACTTTAGGCTATATTTTTGGCAAAAAACTTACATTCAGCCCTCACCATAAACATCCCGGACATCATGGGGCAGTGATAACAAATGCCTGATAATACTCTATAAAAGCCTCATACGCACACGCCTAGAATATGGCGTGACCATGTATCAGTCTGCAGCACCTAGTGCCTTGCGAGTGCTTCACCCTGTCCACAGTTTGGACATCCACCTTTCTACGGCTGCATTCTGCACCAGCCCAGTAGAAAGCCTCTAATTCAAGGTAAATGAGTGGTCGCTTCACCTACAGAGAACTTACATGTCCTTTGTGTACTTTCTCTAGGCGAACGCAGACAACAAACGCCCCTCATATTCCACTATTAATGAGTTGTCGAGCTCCACTCTGTTTCATAACAGATTTTCGGCAAGACAGCCTTATTCAGTTCACCTGAAGGGTCTCGCTGAGAATACTGGTGTGTCACTTGACCACAGCTTAGTGGCTCCTGCGGCATACCTGCCGCCGTGTTTGTGGCAGATTCTAGATTTTGATGTTTCTTTCCTAGAAGTTATAATGCAAGTGCCCATTGCCCACATCCGCGCATATTTTCTGGAACTTCAACACAAATACACGTGCCCTGAGTTTTTTACAGATGCCGCTAACTGTAATTATTTTGTGTCGTACGCTGCTGTTGGACCATCCTTTGCTGATGCTGGCCTTCTACATCCAGATACAAGCATCTTCACAGCGGAAGCATACGCGAACCTTGTGGCCTTTAAACACATCAAACAATTACAACTACAAAACGAAGTAATTTACATGGACTCCCTCAGTGTGGCAAAAGCTTTGCAAACTCTTAAAAAGCCCTGTCCTTGTCTAAATATATTCTATGTACGCTCTACACAATCAAACAACATATCGTAGTGTACTGGATGCCAGGGCACCGTGAGATCCAAGACGACGTCATGGCGGGTCAGCTTGCTGCATCTGTCCAAGAAAGCACTGCAACTGCAACCATATTAATCCCGGCCCTTCACCTTAAACCGTCTCTCAAACATAAGCTCAATGATTACAGGCAGAAGAAGTGGGATAGGCACGCGAAAACAAACTGCATGTTATTAGGCCTCATTTTGATAATTCGAAGCCAGTGTCGAAATCACATCGTACAGAGGTAACACGAACAAGGCTCATGATAGGGCACACATGCATGACACGGTCATACCTTTTGCCAAGTGGGGATCTACCATTGTGCGACAGATCTGGTGAAGCACTAAAGGTGCTTCATATTTAATCCAGTGGTAACGCTTAAATACTCTTTCATGCTTAGAACGCATAGATTCCAATCTTTTCAAACTTAGTGCTTTTTGTGTTTCATTCTCTTTTTGCTTCCTTCAGTGATTCGTGATCTGTGAGAGTATTGCAGTGCTATAAGAAGTTTTGTGTCTGGGTTCTCTTATTTGTACGTGCCAGTGAAGTGATTTTGTTGCACCAGACGGTTGTACTCGCCTGAAGTGCTGTTGCTAGTGCGCAATAGACTTTCTTGTTTTGAACGACATGGCCTCATCAAGCATGAGGTGCACGGGTGGTTACATGCTCTCCCGTTGTAGAGCACCAAGTATTCTAAATCGTTAACCACTTTTTCTGAACACATACGCTTTAAGCCGTGGGGCAGCATCCAGCACCTCGTAAGGAGATTAAACAAAATTCAGAGATTCAGTAAGAGATGAACGAATAGGCGTGTTTGATCTGAAATCGCACGTGCATGTAAATTAGCTGCTCGTTATAACAATAGTTATAACGAGCTGCTAATTTACATGATACGTGCGATATTATCCATATATGGGTAATGGGATAGGTGACTTCGCAGTTTTTATGCCATGTTTCTCTGTTTCTTTCACTTATTAGGGAACGAAAGTTTAGAACCTTCAGAAACAGTTGGGAAGAAAAGCCAACGTGACCTTGAAGGTAGGCTATGTGTTTCGAATTACGCATTACAACGTTTTTGTTTCTTTATCTTGACTAGGCATCGGCAACCATAGGCAAGAGGTCATGGAAAATTGACGTCATAACTCTATGCTGCTGAGACTATGTATTCAACTGTACCTTTTAAAAATAAAGTATTGTTGGACGTCCTAAAGAACGATTTCAAATCTATTTTTTCTGACCTTTTTTTTACATATAAAGAAAGGGTGTTAAATAAAAAGATGGTCATGCGAACTAGCCTGTCGCAATCGGTATGATGATGGCTTACAAGCTAAGTTCTGCAGTTTGTTTCATTGTGGGTATATTGTTCATAGTTGAACACGAAATCCCGTCATCAACATTCGCTGACCCTATGCCTCCTAGGCCAATGTGGAGCTCCAATTCCTACTCACAACAACAAATGCAGAGAGCACAAGCTGAAGCTGCGAGGCGCCGGGAAGAAATAGAACGACGATCCCGGGAACAAGCCCGCTTGCAAATGCACTACGAACAACGACAGCGACAAGAGGCATTGAGACGACAGCAACAACAGGCCAGACAGCACTGATGCGTTAAGTATCTTGAAAACTATGCACCATCAAGCATGCAAAATGAATTCTTGCTTGTTTGGTCACATATCTATTTTGCGCCTGTGTTACAGCAGCGATGAATGTACAAACAAGAAAGGTTTACATTTTACACGCACTGATTGATATTTACAAACTTGAAATCTACATTTCAACTAGGAGTAATGAACAAAAATCTTGTCGAGGATGGAAGGAACCATAGTTTCTCCTCTTCTTCCCCCCCCCTTGTTTCAAAGAAGCTACCGAAATTGAAATAGGATTTATTTGTTTATTGAGTGTTGCGCGTTATGTCTAGGTTGCGCCGGTGTTTTGTCATTGAAAATTGACAGCTCCCACGTACAGTGCGAATTGATGATATGCGAAACACAAATGAGGAAAGTTTATATGTCAGTTTAAAATCAGAACAACCTTACAAGGATGAAGTAAATTATGCCATACATATCTTTCATGTCATAATTATTATACTTGGACGTGTCATTTACCTTCATCATCTATTTACGCCAGCTAATACCGCATTTGGTATATGTGGAGCTAGCGAAACGGCCAAGAGTGTGTTATGAGCGTAGCGTGAAGTGATGTTTTACATGAAACGCATATCATTATTATGTTCGGACGTGTCATTTAACCTCGGCCTTTATTGACGTCATGCAATACCAATTTGGTATATAGCCCAATGGACACCGGTGCGAAATGCGACATGCTGCATTTCACACCAACCACGTTACCAAGAATGCACCACGTCTGCCTAGCTTTGTGACAAAAGGACCCCGGGCGTGCTCAAACGAGCAACGTCAAAGCAACGCAGTGCAGCGAGTGCCTCCGTGTATATACCAGGCAGATCGGCACCTAGCGTGGCATCACCGGCATGATGCGACGAAACGAACGCTGGAGCACACGCGCACCAGGTCACGTCTGAGTGTATTGGTGCCTTCAAAGTGGCTGAACTCATGCTCTTACATGACACGCATCTCATTATTAATATGTTTGCACCAGTCAAATACCTTCGTCATCCCTTCACGTGACGTAATACCAAATTCAGCCTATAAGAATCAAACAACACGGCCCCGTGCGCATCATGAGGGTGGCATGTAGTCATCTTGTTAGAGGACACGCAAGTCATGATTATCATGTTTGGACATGTCATATACATATGACGTCTATTCGCGTCACGTAATACTGAATTTGTTACATGTGAAGCTAGCGAGATGGCCGCGAGCGCGTCATGAGCGCAGCATGTAGTCATGCTTTTACATGACACGCATCACATGGTTATCATGCTTGCACCAGTTACATCTCTTTGTAGTCCATTCGCATCCATTGATACTAAATTTGGTGTACGTGAAGCTAGCAAAACGGCTGCGAGGGCATCATGGGTGTGGCTTGTAGTCATAATGTCACATGACATGTATCTCATGTTTATCATGTATGCACCAGTCACATACCTTCGTCATTCATTCGCATCATTATACGTGGAATTAGGTATATGTTAGGACAGCGAGACGGCGGCGAGCGCATCATGAGCGCGGTGTGTAGTTATGACTCATGACTTACATGACATGCATATCTATATTTTCACGTTAGGGTCTGTCACTTATGTTCGCCATGCAATCATGCCATACCATACCAGTTTCGCAACATGTCATGCGAACGAGACCACCGCAAGAGCAGAAATAATATGAAATGTGAATCATGGCGTTCAAGACATATATGTTTTGGTTTTTATGTTATGACTAGTCAAATGTGCTCGTCATACATTCACAATATGCCATACTAAGTTTGGTATTTGTAGCATTATCCAAACGGCCAGGAGAGCTAAAAATCGTAGGCGGATAGATAGATAGATAGATAGATAGATAGATAGATAGATAGATAGATAGATAGATAGATAAATAGATAGATAGGTAGATAGATAAATAGATAGACAGATAGTTAGATAGATAGATAGATAGATAGATAGATAGATAGATAGATAGATAGATAGATAGATAGATAGATAGATGGATAGATAGATAGATAGATAGATAGATAGATAGATAGATAGATAGATAGATAGATAGATAGATAGATAGATAGATAGATAGATAGATAGACTCAAAATCGCCATGGGTCGCTAAGAATACCTCACATTTAAAAAACCTTTGCTGTTGAAGTAAATGTAGGGGAATTAGGGCGATGGTCTTCCTATTGCCCACAACAATCGCATTTCGATTAGGTGTGGATGTGCCAAATTTTAGCACAAATCTTAGCGCATTTTGAACGCGGTGGTAAAATTGTACGCAACATGTGGGTCCTTGATTTCATGCACGAGGATATTTAGTCAGTACCATAATTTGAATTTAGACATCATGAAAAACCTCAAGCAAAGAAAACAATTTCATGAAGCATACAGATTACACGCTCCACAATCTCAGCGAAAGCAGGAATTTCGAGATCCCGTTGCAGATAATCATGGTGCAACCAACCCAAGTGCACATACATAGTAACCACAACACCGAAAACTACCGTAAGTGTCATGAGGTAGAGAGCACACAATGCGCCATGATTCGTCACGCTGTGGATATGCGAAGTGCCCGCTAGACATCTGTAAAGCAGTATGTGCACTTAGTTTCAACTATACCTTATAACTAGAGACCACATTCCAGACGCGAAGCAGCTTAAGGTGGAGGCTTTGTCAGTCCCTCATGTGGCGTCCACACCTCCACTGCGCAGCTTGGTTTCCTCCCCCAAATCTATTCTGCTGCGCTCGCCTTTCTCTCTGCTCTACGAATTCTCTAATCTATATGGAGTGACACGCTCAACAGATGGTGCCACAGCTGCATACTGCACTGGGGAAGCGCAGCAGTTCTAGGACATAGAATGACAGAGTGAGCACACCTGATACTTTCCTGCATATCGCCCGAACCATACGTACGCTGCTCGAGCGCGAGAAGGAGCGCCTCAGCGCGCGTACTCCGGGCGCGACCCGCCAGGAATAGCGATTTCTACCCACATAATACGCGCGCAGGTGCGTGCCGGCACGCGTTTACCCCAAGCAGGCGGGAATATAGGCTGTGGCGCCTCAAATTGAGCTGTTCGTTAGCTTCCAAGTTGTTTAGGTCAACTTCATCACTCTCCGTAAGTTTTGGTAGTGCCAGACACCGCCATACCACATAACATAGCATGGCGAGGGAAACATGAGTGCGTACATGAGCGCACTGAACATCACTGCTTAGCGCACGACGTGTGTCGCACCACTGGCAGGTAAGCCGAATCCGCCGCTACGTGGTTAAGCCCAACGAGTGCTGGTGTGTAAAACTATTCAGCACTACAAAGCACGGTCAGACGATCACGAGAACACCCTAGAGTGCATGGTGTGCGCTGGTATACGATGTGTGCGGCGCGTCGGGCGAAATAGAGCTAAGCGGTCTTGGGCTGTCATTTATTGGGGCGAAACATGAATAAATAGTACTCGTAAATGAATACATATGGCTGTGAGTGTTGTTGTCCTGTATTTAGGGATGTAAAATATGGACTGAAATAAAAGAAAAGGTAATAGAAATTGGTTCCTACGCGTCGGCTAGGTTGATGTCTGAAAACAGCCAAAGCGTCCTTTCGTATCTGCAGGGCTCCAAGCGTGGCAAGTGCGGCTAGACGCGCGCCGTCCAAAGGCCGAAATCAGATCGCCGTAGACAATGGCGTACGCAGAGCGTTCAAGCGAGCTTATGACATCTGCGCATGCATGGCCCCTGGAGCGCGGACCGCGCGCACTCGGGCAGCGCACGCAGAATATACGTGTGGTTCGGCCTTAACTCGGCAATGAGTATCAGCGTCAACGTCAGCGTAAGCGTCAGCACAAGATTCAGTGCCACTGTAAGCGCCACTCTTTTCCTATTCTATATACATTATGATTCGCCCTCTCCATAATTTACAAACTCTTCCACTCAAGCGAACCATTTTCTCACTGCTTCGCGTCGACACATGGTTCCCTTTAGCGGGAGATGGTGTAAGTTTTTTCGAATAGATACGCGCGTTTTAAGCACTGAAGCTAAGTAGGCAAAATAATACTTTGGGCTCCGATAATAGGCAGCAAACGACGATTGAGGCCTCCACTGTCGTTAATGTGGGTGCTATGAGTTTTCACATAAATGCAAAAAATTCCAGAATAAAGGCCTATGTGGTCTGTATTTACATTCGGGAAAGCGAAGATAAATATTGTTTCTGATGCAACAAAGGCGCCAAAGTTGAACGAAGCAGTGGAGTTGATCTTCCCTAACTGTTTGCACAATTCATTATCTACTTTCATTCTGTAGCATGGTCAATCAAATTCCCAATGTCAAATCAACACATTCCTTCGTCTCTTTCATTCAACATGGATGAACAGTGCTGACAGTGTGTCATTTTAGGCTCTTTAAAAGATGTCCCCTTCCCTAACTATTCATATTATATTTTAGAAAAAAGAGAACGTTCACGAATCAGAACATTCACGTAATGGAGGATTGCCCATCACCCAAACATGCTTATAAACACCACAGAAAACGTTAGTGTAGTCGATCATTCAGGGGAAATTCTGCTACGGATGGCATACGTATATAGTAAGTGCAAGTAAAAGTAACTATAGAGGCAACATAGCATATTGTGACATACCTAATGAGTGTAGTACTCACGATACACATACGCAGCCTTACAATGGCCTTCTGGTTATGCAGCATTAGTGCCTTGAGCAGCTTGTCAGAGTCACTGGGAGCTTTCAACTTCCGACTCTTTGCCAAAAAAAATCACGAAATAGGCATACGTTTTGGTTTGCCTGTTGATGGCTTCAAAAGAGACGTGTTTTTCATCTGGAGTCATGTATTATTTAACGGCTGTTTACGGAGTCAGCTAACACAACAATAGGTAAGTACAAAAAAAGAGAAGCAGCGCGCGCATAACGTTTTCTTTTCTTTGTTTTTGTTCACCATTTGCCTTGGCGGCTCTCTAAGGTTTGCATTCGCTAACGACTCGTGTTAACGCAACGCGGTGGCGTATAGCGGGCAATGCACCATGCTCACTACGCAGCTGCAGAAATAAGGTGCCTTCTTCGTATAACCACCATTATTACTTGTGGGCGGCATGTCCCATTTTCTTGCCGCTGGTGGTTGTTTTCCAGAAGCTGATGGAAAAGGTAAACCAGGTTAAATGCTATATTGTTACGTGAAAAATAACAGCAGTAGTCAGACGCAGCGAAAACACACCTCACCGACAACGTCCACTTCTTCACTCTCGGTTTGAGGCACTTTTTTTCTGTATGTCCTACTATCCCCTGTTTTAGTCAGCCTAAATAGCGTAACACTACCCCGGGCGGCAAAAGCGCCGACCCGGCGAGCTTACGGGGCCACAGCAGGAGCAGTGTGGTAACGCTTGAGCCTTGATACATGGACGACATCCCGAGACAACAACGCAGAAGATGTCGATGGATCATCAGGAACAATTTCATAAGAAGTGTCAGTCAATCGTCTAAGCACGTGCTGTGGGCCCGTGAAACGAGAGAGAAGCTTCTCTGAAAGGCCTGCATGTCACGTAGGGGACCAAAGAAGAACGAGGGAACCTGACGGAAAGTATTCGTCGCGATGCCGCTCATCGTAACAATGCTTCTGCGTGTCTTCGGACGCCGTTTGTCTGTTGCGGGCAAGCTGACGAGCATAGTCAGCTCGGGCAATAGCATCGCGTGCATCTTTAAAGTAGATGGCGCAGCGGCTGGCAGGAAGGTATCCAATGGCGGCAATGTTGGTTCACGTCCAAACAGAAGGTGAAATGGTGAGTACCCAGCAGTGTCATGCAGGGAGGAATTGTACGCGAACGTCACGTAGGGTTGTGCAAGTTCCCAATCACATTGGTCGGCCGAGACGTATTTTGATAGCATGTCCGTCAAGGTGTGGTTTCAACGTTCTGTAAGCCCATTTGTCTGGGGGTGGTATGATGTCGTGATCATATGTTTGGTAGAGCAGGAGCGCAGGATATCGTCAACGTACTTCGAAAGAAACGTACGGCCTCGGTCTGTCAGCAGTTGACGAGGGGCTCCATGCATTAAATGAGATCGCGTAGTAGAAAATCAGCGACGTGTGTAGTGCAGCTTATCGGCATGGCTAGCGTAACTGCATAGCGGGTCGCGTATCTGTAGCAACTGCGCCCACTCGTTTCCGGAGGCTGATGTTGGGAAGGGACCGAGAAGGTCCCAACCAACATGGTATACAATGGCTCCGATGGGATGTCGACAGGCAGAAGATACCCGGAAGGGAGTCCCGACGTTTTCTTGCGGCGCTGGCGAATTTCACAGGCATTGAGATAGTGACGTACAGAGCGTGAAAGGCCAGGCCAGTAGAAGCGGTGGCGCACACGGTCATATGTGCGAGAGACACCAATGTGACCGGCGGTTGGCGCGGCATGGAGCTCGCACAGGACTGTGGAGCGCAGGTGCTTTGGTATGACCACAAGTAGGCCATGACAATCGGGTGATAAATTACGCCGATATAAGCTGCGATCCTTTAAGGTAAACACGCAAACAGAAGCGTCTTATGGTGAAGATTTAGGCTTTTCCATTAGGCGGCTGATATCCGGATCGCGACGCTGCTCGTCCCCGAGATGAAGCAGCTTGGAGATGGAAAGGACGCAACCCACAGAATCAGTGCTGGTAGGATCGCAGTCGGCGACAGGGTAGCGTGACAGACAATCCACATCTTGGTGCAGCTTTTTTTATTTATACACTACGGTGTAAGAATACTCCTTGCGGCGGAGCACCCAGTGGGCGAGACGACCTGTGGGGTCCTTAAAGGAGGCGAGCACACAAAGAGTTTGGTGGTAGGTGAGAACTATATATGGTCGGCCGTATAAGTAAGGGCGAAATTCGGTGAGTGCCAACACTAGCGCTAGGCATTCGCGCTCTGTGATGTGATAGTTACGCTCCCAGGGAGACCGCAGCCTTCTGGCATAAGCTTTCACGCGACGCTCCCCACGTCGTCGCTGAACCAACACAGCGCCTATTCCGGAACCACTGGCATAGGTGCGGACTTCGGTCGGGGCCGTAGGGTTGAGGTGAGCCAGATTAGCAGAGGAAGTGAGTAAAGTGATGAGGTCAGAGAATGCTACTGCTTGCGAGGGACCCTAGGTAAACATCTCATCTGGTTTGAATAAATCTGTTGGGGGCCGAGTGATTTCCGCGAAGTTCTTGATGAACCGCTGAAAGCAGGAGCAGAGCCCTACAAAGCTGCTGACATGTTTGGCGCTTTTTGGCACAGGAAACTCCTTCACAGATGGAACTTTTTTGGGTCAGGCTGTACGCCGTAAGCGTCAACAATATGGCGAAGTACTGTAATGCGACGGCGACCAAACCGGCACTTAGATGAATTCCGTTGAAGGCAGGCGAGACGGAATACATCTAGAATTTTGACAGTCTCTCAAGGTGCGGTTCAAAAGTGGGAGCAAACACGATCACATCATCTAGATAGCAAACACACGTAGACCACTTGAATACGTGGAGCAGGAAATCCATCTTTCTTTCAAAGGTGGCGGGGGCATTGCATAAGCCGAAAGGCACGACCTTGAATCGGTAGTGGCCATAAGGTGTTACGAAAGCCGTCTTTGCTTGGTCCATGGGGTCCATGGCAATCTGCCAATAAACAGAACAAAGATCGGTGGAAGAAAAGTACGTGACACCATTGAGGCAATCAAGGGCGTCGTCAATTCGTGGCAGAGGCATGCGTCTTTCTTGGTGATGTTGTTAAAGTAACCATACTCCTCACAAAATCACTTTGATCCGTCCTTCTTTTTAACTAATACCACCAGGGATGCGCCGTAACTGGACGTTGGTTCAATTATATCATTCGCTAGTATCTTGTTCACCTCCTTCTGAATGATGTTCCGCTCAAAAGCAGACACTCTGTAGGGATGGTGGTGAACGGTGTTGGTATCACCTGTGTGTATGCGATGCTGGACAAAGGCCGTCTGCCCTAGTAGTCGGTCGCCAAAATCGAAAATATTCTGGAAGGCCTCGAGAAGACGCTTTAGGGCGTCAAGTTGCGGAGGTGGAAGGTCAGGGGCAATCATGTCTACAATTTGACGGCTGCCCGAATGTGCTGCGAGCAATGTGCGCTGCGCTGAAAAAAGGGTGTCTAAGGCAAGCACTTCGATTTGTGAATCGAGCAACGGACACAGTTGGGCCACAGAAATGCCTCGTGGAAGCACTTGATTCATGTAGCCAAAATTTACAAGTGGTAGACAAGTTCTGCTATCTGTGACGCGGAGCACCGTGTACGGATCTGAAACATTATGCGCAAAGACTGCACTGCAAAAAATTGCGCGTATTTGCGGACAGAAAAGCGGACATAGTGTCCAGGAAATAAACACACTCCACCCCTTCACCAACATCACGGATACAGCACACGTCTAAGAATCACAAGCTTCACCACTTCAAGAATGCTATAAATAAAGCACACGTTCACCAATTATGTTTCACTTAATAGTGTAAAAAACTATTGTGTCCTCCGTCAAAAAAAGTTTGACGAAAGTAAATATTTGAAATACGGATGACCTCCAGAAATGTATACTGATATGACCGTCGCATACCATCATTGCACCCATCGCCGCGACGGGTTCGGTACCGCTTTGATTTTACGAAACTGTATTTGTTTCGAAATGGCGATTTATGTGGGCGTCGTGGAAAGAGAAACCATTCGACCACAGCAAGTGCACCGCCATCGTCACTCATCTGTCCGCAGTGACTACTCTAGTCCGTGCCTTCCTAAAAGGCAGGACGCACACAGGAAACGGAACACGGCTGGCGCTGTTTATTTATCTGGTCTGCATCTTAAAGGTGAGCGCCTAACTTCTAGTTTACTCGCCGTTTCGGTCACAGCTCATGTCACCAAGGATCTGTGTCGTGCCATACCTACACAATATCTCAGATTAGGCTGCTTCGAGTAAAGTTGAGGCCATAAACGCAGTGCTCCTTTGTCGATGTCCTTTTCGCGCGGCTTGTATCATGCATGCTTTTTCCGAAATAAAGTGCGTACTGAAAGCAGAAGATGCAGCATTTATGAAAATTGCGGATTGATCATGTTAGTCCTGTTTACATTTCGAGCGTGACATTCTCATTTCGCCCTGATTACTTGTCCACAGTAGTTGCATTATTCTATGCCGACAGTGTTCAGGCTTGTCAGCACCGTAGTGCAGCCGTGTAATGTGCGCGCCTCCCTTTATGCTGGCGGCGGTTAGGTGAGCATCTGTTTACGGGGCCGGTGCGCTGCTGCTGCGATGATCTACCGGGAAAGCTTGGCGCGCTGCAGCCTACCGGCATTTTCTCCCCGTCGGGCCGAAGTTAATTTCCTCCGCGTTGTCTAATAAAAAGTGGCTAGCAGCAGGTGGCACTGAGGTGTCAACAGCGAGAGAGAACTTTTAACTAAAGAAATCTAAAACAGCATGTGAATCCTTTTTCAAAGCTAGAAACCACGACTCGCAAAACGCGTTGTAAAAATGTTAAAAAGAATCAGTGCTTTGTTTGCCGCGAATGAATAGTGGTTACGGTGGCCGGCTGCTGACCCGAAGGCCCCGTGTTCGATGCCGGCCGTGGTAGTCGCTTTGTGATGAAGGGGTAGTGGTAGAGGCCCATGTACATTAAGGTCAGTGCACTATAAAGATGACCATATGGTAAAAACTTTCTGGCCCCTTCACCATGGCGTTCTTGATAAGGATATCGTAATTTTGGGACGTAAAACCTCAGGAATTATTATGAAAAATCTGTAAATCTCCAATTAGGTTAGTACGAAAATTTCTATGTAGAACGATCCTATAATTTACAGTACATGAAAAATGTGATCCATAACGAAGATTTTTTCATAAGGAGATAACATTTAATAAAATATGATAGTTCGTATTATCTTATTATCAGAGTTTTCGTTCTGTAGGCGAAGAGTAATTCAATATGTGTACAGCGCAAAATATTATTATCGCTGGCGAAAAAGTTAGAAAGTTGTGAGTTTTTGTACAAGTTTGGTTATAAAGTTATTATTCAGGTGGTGCTAGGAACAAGCATTTCTAAATAACACATTTACTATAAACCTTCATTTGTTACTGTCAGAAAAAGGCATCACACCGCTTTTTATTTAAGAGATGAAAACTTTTTTGATGTGGTTGCTGGACTCTGTGCTTGCCCGTGCTTATACCTTGAATCAATGCGTCCTAGTGGTGAATACTAGCTGCACAAAATTGAAAGACATTTAGACAGCATATCAATTTCGCCCGTGCTTACTTTAACAGTTTGCTATTTAGTACTAGCCTGCACGAGTAAACGAGACATACAAACCGTACTAGGGTGCACTTGACCGCGTGCAGCTATCTTCTGACAGTTCGAATATTGTGCTTATGCAACACTGGTAAGTGACACCGATATATGCAAGAACTTATTACCTGTGCGATAAGATTTGGAAATGGGAAGAACACCACAATTAAGAAAAGTCACAATAGAAATCACAAAAAAGGATATGTTTTTGTCATGAACCAGTACAGCTGTATTAAATTGACAATGCCCACTATTAAAGTGACAATGTGGTGCTACCTGCCGTTGAGTATATGCAGCAAAGTTTAGATGCACGGATGAAAAAAAAATAATATGTAGACACTGCGAACTACTGTCGTTTCATAAAGCCTCTGCAGATTATATGGCTGGTGTTATCTTCAGTGAAAGACTGCTTGTCAAAAATTGGAAAAGTGAACAAACATATACACCGTATAGTGGGGCAATTATCATGAAGGTAGTTGATTCTTTTAAGATGAAGCTTCATTAAACGTTGTGTTCTGTCTCTTCAGTTATGTTGTATGTATACAGAGTGAAAGCTATTTGTTATCTTTGATGTCACTTCCACCTTAAAAGGAACAGAGTTGATACCTTTGTGTTGTTAATGAAATAGAATCAATTCATTTTCACTTGGAAACAAAGCTGACACCCTAATGTGACTGAAACGAAATGAATAATTTTTTTCAATGGGAAGCAAACCTTATAATTTATTTCAGCAGAAGCTTTTACATTCACAAAAGGTATGCTTTTTTGTGCCCTTTCAAGACTAAGTGCTTTGGTCATTAGTAGCTTAACATCTGTTGTAACAAAATTAAAATGGTTTACATGACGGGTTGCAATAGTGCCGACTTTGTATACTAAATTGGAAAGCTCTTATTCTTTTCAGGGAGAAATGAAATATTTCAGGGCATGCAATTGCCTCATATGATTAGTGTGAAGAAGTTTTTGAAGCCCATATAAACTTACTTTTATGATTTGTTGCAAAAATTTGATTTACTACACCCATTAAAACGTACTCTTTTTTAAAGTTCTTATACCGTTATACCAGAAATACAATTAGTATTTACAGTGCAGCGGAGGGTAGAAAAATAACATTAAAAAGTATGATTTTCAAATATTTTCACGGACCAAATCCAAATACAATACAGTGAATCTCATGATTTGTGGAGATCAATTTCATATGAAAGATTCAATAACAAGCTATCTTCGCTGCATTTTTTTGTACTTCATGAGACAATATTTAATAAGTTGGGGTATATTATTGTGTAAACTTGGGAGCTGTCAGCATATCAAGACCTTACCAGATATGTCAATCGCACTGATGCCTCAGGAATAGCTGATAGTAAATTAATATACCTGCGCTCACATCTGTGCTTTTAAGACCACGGACTTCAGGTTTATCTAAATCAGATGCATGCCACGGTGCCATGATGCGCATATTATCATTTCTGCTAGATAAATCAGCGCTTTATTGTAGCTTGTTAAGTCATATGTGAGTACATATTTATTGTTCACTACATTGTTTTAAACAAGGATAGCCAACATTGCAAGCAACCCGACATTGCCTAAATACGATGCCTGATTAGTCCTTTCTGGAGCATTCTCAACCGATAGTGTGGCAATGTGCCCCACCTGGAATTTCAAGGTTCAAATGCAGCCGCAACTGATATTTATTGTAACTTTTCATTGATTTTTTTATCGTTGAGAAGCTGCTATAATTGGCAACAGATTTACTGTTGTATTGTCTCCTTAATGCTTACTCGGAGATTTCCAAAGTGCATTCTTGGTGTTCCTGAGTTAACATAGGCAGTGAATCACATGTGGGTCATACCGACATCCCACAGACAATAATGGGCACGTATGCACACACGTTACTGATGAAAAAAATTTGACATCCTGTTAGACAAGCATGTCACAATGTTCATGTCACGGGGTTATGACATAGCAGTTACAATGTCACGCTCACTATTTGTTTTCTTCCAGGTGCTGCTTCTATTGTTCTTGGGCCAGCTGTCGCCTGCTCATGCTAGCGCTATTATGGCTGTTCACGCCACAAGCACCTTGGTGACCAAGTGTTGCAGCAATTTGTGTCACCGCATCACCAGCAATTTATAAAGGGCCATTATTTTTGCTGCATCCTCCACTGCCAATTCCGGACGGTTCAGCGTTCAGTACAGCACCATGGAACAGTGACTGGTGATCAAGCACACTCGTATCTTCGTTGCATGAGGCTATAGCACTACGGTCAAATCTTCATACTCATTGGGAATATTCTTCTATGTTAGTAAGTGTGAAACAAATCTGTACCGTGCAGATGATGTTTGTTTTGTTGTCATTATCCAGTTTGAAATTTACTTTTGACATCGCACATTCAAAACATAGCCTTCAATAGGTGATCTTCAAGACCCACAGTTGTAATTTCGGTGTTGAAGTTTACACTGGCAACGTCGAGCCGCAGTGAGGGCAAACATTTAGATTCGGCAATCTAGCAATTGTATTGTAAACACCGCTGGCACATTGTTACTGTGTTTGACAGCATACCAAATTAGTCAGCTAGAGCACAAAAACTCAAAACAGCACCCAGTAGGGCATCCAAAGTTTCGTTCATAATTTTACATTACATCAGTGGAATGATTGGCGGTGCCATAAAGGAGTTTGTATAAAAAGTCAGCAACCATGCCTTGATTTTGAGAGCGCATGCTTAGGCCACTTTCAACTAGTGAGATCAAACCCATCATTGCCAACTCCTATAACAATTAAGAAGGTTAATCTGTGATGAGTAGCAGCTTTCCTGTTGCAAGGCAAGGCTTCTAGGTGGAAGTTCGTAGTATCATTTTCAAATATGAGTGCGGCTTTCATAAGTCTTTTCATGTGACACTAGACTTGGTGGCCTTTTTTACTGTATACATTAGTTACTTCACATGGGCTTACAAGGGAATGCATTGTTTCAATATTTTTATACAGCTCTTCATAGGGTTTCTCACTAGATATTTTACTAACGCAGCAAAACGTTTCTCTGAATGTGCTCACATGGGTTAAAGACTTTCTTTTGTGCGGACCTCCGTTTACATCTGCTAACAATGACAATTCACCTTCTTCTTATCTAACATCTGCTGTATTCTAAGGCAGTGTGATCAGTGAAGGCCAGAGGGATGCCCCAGGAGTTTGTCTCCCTCCTCACGAATCTGCATGCTGTAAGTTGTCGTACTGAGCATAAGTAATAAACAAATTCATTTTTCATAGCCATAAACACATCCCCCCACCCTTACAAAAAGGTTTCTGGCTACCGAGCTGTCTCCTTATGAGCTCATTATTTCTTCTTTCTCGTTTTTCATCAATTGTTTTTTACCTCCCATTGTCTGCATGTGTACGAATTACAGGGTGTTTCATGAAAGATGTCCAATATTCGTTAAATATTAGAGAGAGGAGGTACTTGCAGCCTAGTTGCGGCATTGCCTTTCCTGTGAGAAAAGGAATCTTCAGAAAGGAACAAACATTAATGCGGCAGTACTGATAGCAATTAAGACAATTACCTTTTTACCAGTAGTAGTAGCTAGTCGAGTCAAAAGGGGCAAATTCAAGTCCTTTTTACGAAAAATATATAGCCACTTCAAAAGTTTGAAAAAAAAAGCCACTGGTAATCACTGTGGAGGGATGCAATCTGCCTATTTTAGCAGTCCGAAACGAAAATCGATGCACCACACAGCACGTCTACCATTCATTTCGACAATGCCCTAAATGACGATTTGTTTCACTAGCCGTTATCAACCGTCAATTTAGACAGTTTGCTTTGTGCCCGCTTATCGACACTTACTTTATCTTCTCTCCAAATGCAAGAGAAACAGTGTCATTGTTGAGGGAATTGTTGAAGTGAATGGTAGATGCACTGTTTAGTGTGTCGGTTTTGGTTTCGCGAGCTAAATTGCGCAGAATCCATCGCTCGATTACCAGGAACCGCTTTTCCAAAGTTTTAAACTGGCTATGGATTATTTGTAGGAAGGGGTTCACTTCGATCATTCGACCCGACCATTTATAACCACTGGATATATAGATAACTGTGTTAGTTTCTATAAATAGTGCAATAGTTATTGTTTGTACCTATCTGAATATTGCTTCTGCAACGGGAAGGCAATGCTGCATGTAGCACGCAAATGCCTCTTTTCTCAAAATTTTAAAAATATTTGACACATTTCTTTATCAGTTGATGTTATCTCTTATGAGTCAAGTGATGCCAAATTATCTATTGGTTTTCCAACCATCACGAATATGGTCAATAAAACTTCCACATATTTCTCGAACTGCGACACTCTTTCTGGTCATTTATTTTTGTTGCATAGTTTTCTTTCCGATTTATGAGAGCCTATTGTTTGTTGCCAAGTAAGATAAAAAGTGACTAACAACAGTTTTTTTCAAACGAATTTTATGAAATTCAATCGATGAAAGACATTTCTGGCAAGGTAATGAACATATGTTACTTTTAAATAATGACGTAATTATGTATATCTAATCTTTGGGGTCTTTTCACACGAATGATATTGAATAAAGTTGCCACTTTTGAGACTTTTTTCCTGAAACATAGTAAGTCCCAAGGACGAAAATAAATATGTGCTGGTGACCTGATTTGATTGATTGATTTGTGGGGTTTAACGTCCCAAAACCACCATTTGATTATGAGAGACGCCGTAGTGGAGGGCTCCGGAAATTTTGACCACCTGGGGTTCTTTAACGTGCACCCAAATCTGAGTACACGGGCCTACAACATTTCCGCCTCCATCGGAAATGCAGCCGCCGCAGCCGGGAATCGAACCCGCGACCTGCGGGTCAGCAGCCGAGTACCTTAGCCACTAGACTACCGCGGCGGGGCTGTGCTGGTGACCTGTCAGCATCCCACAAATGAAAAATAATTTAGGCGCTGATGTTGTAGCGGATACCCTAAAAAAATTGCGTCACTATGTTTGGGAACACCTCGGTATTTAGCATCAAAAACTTGCCTTGTTGATGAGAATCTTAGTATGCACAAGATATCATCTTAAAGCTCTATAGACAAGCTAATTATATGTAGAAGTACAAGAAGGCATCATTTTTAAACTTGCAAAATATTTTTTTTGAAATGTGCATCCTCACCAGCTTTTCGCCTACGTAACTCATGTGACATGACACACTAGCAAAAGCAATCTTCAGCAAAATCCCGCTGACCTCGAATACAGAGAGTGAATTTGGTGCTCTCTACAGAGTATTTGAAATCAGAATAGGGTTATTATCTGCGTTTTATTGCCAACGGAGGGGTGCTACAATGACTGGTTTCAGTGTGGTGACTTCCAGGTGAGCCATGCAGCTTTATAGATATAGTCAGACATTCTGCTTTCCTGGGGAGTTCTGCAATTGCAGTATATATACTTTATACACCTAATAACAACAATTAGTCATATCAAGTACATATGTCTTACAGCATGCTAGTAGCATTGATGCAGTACACCGATAAACGCTATCGTATAACAACTATTTCTTATTTTTCTGGCTTTCAGGAGAGCAACCTGCTCCTTAGACCCAAAGCCTGTCATATCACTACAGAAGCAAAAAAAAGCTTTAAATTAAGAACTTGTAGCCAAGACGATAGTCTCGTTTATAATGTGCAAAAGGAATAATTGTGTACTGTATACTCCTTAATGGCTTCATGGCTCTTCTGGGAGTCATCACAAGTGGCGTAGCCAGGAAGGCAGGAGGAGTGGCTTAACTCTCCCCCCACCCCCCGGCAGAGTCCAGGTATCTTCTATTAAAATGCCGTGGATTGTCCTCCTACTGTGACCAGTTTGTGTCCTCCTACTGTCACCGCCTAGTTTATTGATGACTCAGCAGAAGGCGCTAGTGTGAGAGACAGACACCAAGACGGAATCATGGTTACCGATAAAACCCTCTGAAGCTTCGCCCCACACATCATCATTCACTTCGTAGATCGATATGCTGTGATTTTCTTAGTTCTGCGTGTGCATACCTACATGCAAACATAAAAACACACAAGAATATACATAAAGTATGACCGAAGTCGCCTTCCCCTCCCACACCACCCCCATGCGAAAAATATCTTTTTGCTTTGCTACTTGTCTCCACACTCCACCGAAATTTATTGTCGCGCACCTCTGTTGTCAATGGAATGCACATGATAGCCCCATTTCAATTTCATTTGCTCCGCATCAAGCTTGCTGTGTGTACCTCAGGTCTGTGGAAGTCTGTTCAACATTGCCCTTGCGAGCGCCTCATACCGCTTGAGTTAGGTAGGGGTAAAGCTGGTGGATATACTATACGTTAAAAAAATTATTCTCGAGTTTATAAAAAAATAATACGCTTTGCTAACTTCACCTATACTGAAATAGTACAGAGAGCTTCAAAATTAAATGTACATGTTTTTTGTCCTACCACCAATGCAAGCATTTTGATGCTGAATACAGAGCTTTTCCCAAAAAAACTCTAATTCACAATTTTTCAGACTATCTGCTAAACTTCCGTGCGTAAGTTATTTTTAATTTGTAGCATGTCAAAAAGGTCACCAGCACATATTTCATCTGAGTCTTTAGAACTTTCATTGTTACCAAGAAAAAATCCCAAACTTGGGAACATTACTTAATATTGCTCGAGAGAAAACCTTTCGAAGAATTGATATACATAAGTAAATCATTATTTTAGTTAGACCACTTCAATAAATTGCTGGAAATGACATTTATTGAGTGAATTCCAAAACAACTATAAAAAATTGTTGTTTGAGGACTTTTAGCTCATTTAGCGCCATACTACGTACTCTCATAACAAGGGAGCCAAATTTTCGGCTGGGGAAGTAAATAACCGGGACAAGTTTTGGACTTCGAGAAACATGAAAATTTTTGACGCCATATTTGTGCAGGTCAAAAAAACGCTGGATGATTTTGCATGTGATAACCTGAATCGTCGTATTATTTATTACATTGAATAATTCCTTGGCTCCTTTTGCCTCTGCTAATATTGTTAGCCAATACTTTGGTGTGTTTGTAAAGTTGTTTGTGCTTTCAGCCATTTCATTCTATTTGATATGTATTATATTTTTCTGTGTTATCATTTATTTTTTTGCTGCAAGCCAGTGCCTCTAACAAGGCCTATTAGGTGTCTTTGAATGAATAAACTATTTGTGCTCGCACTGTTTTTGCTGTGTACTCGCTTGGCAAAATGTTTTCCTTTTCTTCAGAAAAGAAGTCTGCTCAATACTGTTACACTAGAAAAACAATACAGGAGATTTGGGTACTTTAAAGTTATGACATTGCTTCTTCGTATTTTTAATTTCAGATACAAAGCCACCTAAATTAAATAAATTTTTGACAGTTTTCTCACGCAACTTGTAGCACGTCTGTGCTCTACTTGATTTTATGATCACCGGAAAAAAATTCACTTTCAGTCAATAGAAAACTTGTTCTTGTTTGTTTTTAAACATTTTAATTCACTTCGTAATTTCTTTAGCATGTGCATGTGCAGTAAACAGTTTCAAGGTGACGCTGCCAAATAATTAGTTGGAATAGTAGCCTGGAATATTATGAATGAACTTGTACTTGCTGATTACGTGTAAGATCTGCTGATTACGTATGCCTCATGGGAAATATAATGAAAACAGGTTTGTTATTTATGGATATGTAGGAATAGTATTATGAATATTTTGTGAGAAATGCCCTTACGGAGCAGTTGCTGTTCCGTAGCAGCCATTACTTTACTTCTTCAATGCGGAGATCTCCGTGAATGTTGAATGAGCTGTACGTTTCTTGTGTTCTACGTGATCTTTGGTGTACTATTTTCTTTTTACGGAAGTGGATAGCAGCATGTTGCCTACATCTTTTTACGTAATCAAGGGAAATTATTTTTTGCAGTGTACGTCAGTGAGAGGCCTAGCGTTTTAGTCACCGTCCGGCACAGCTGGTGAGCGCAGAAATTTGATGTGAGTCAAAGTTTTGGAGGGCAGCTGAACAAAGTCACTGCATTTTAATCGGT
Source organism: Rhipicephalus annulatus (assembly GCA_013436015.1). Classification (NCBI taxonomy): domain Eukaryota; kingdom Metazoa; phylum Arthropoda; class Arachnida; order Ixodida; family Ixodidae; genus Rhipicephalus; species Rhipicephalus annulatus. Next base: position 34,343 of record WOVY01001284.1, on the reverse strand, counting down.
ATGTAGGTTGGTACGGGGCGTCACTCATTTGTCAATCAGAGCAGCCAATCAGAGCAGAATTGGCGGCACGAAACTTGAGGCCTAGTATGAGGTCGTTGAGACATGTTTCTAAGACGGTAAAAACGATGACCACTTGATGACCGGCTAGGGTAAGTTGAGCTGTGCACATACCGACGACAGAGACTGTTGCACCGTCTGTAACTTGAACTACAGAGGTGTGAGGACTTTTTCATGCGACGACAAAATGCGAGCTCATAATAGAGACGTGAGCGCCCGTATCAATCAAAGCTTCAAAAGGTGTGCCATCAACATATACTTCAAGGGTGTTCCGTTCAAACGTAAGGGAAACAGATGATTTTCAGGTAGGGTCGACAGGGCAGCTTCACCTTCGAAAGCTGCGCAGCCTAGTTTTCCGGGGACATACGCTGGTTAAACGATGGCGAGGGAGAGTGGTGACGCGTATTTGAGCGAATTCCGAACATATATGTATACGGAAACATAATTTGGAGTTCTAATCAGCCCTAGAACGTGAAGTTTCTCAATAAATATAGTGATCATGTAGACGCATATTGAAGATAAGTCTCTACAACCACTTATAATCTTTAGGCAGAAGCGACCAAAAAATAATAGTATATAGTATATAAACACAACAAAAGACGTTAACTTTGAAATAATACTCATTTATAAAAATGAGTTCATGGTAAAGCAAGCAAGACAATATGTATTGATATTAAATTTCTCTCAATTGAAGACAATTAGGAATCAAGCCTGAGGGTTTTTGAACTAGTTGGAAGCATTTATTGACCCACTGGTTGCGCAGTTCTTCAAAAGCTAACAGGCCGCTATCTCATGTACTGCCAAGACATCATGGACTGTGCGCTTAAGAAAAACGCTATATTTTCTTTCAAATGCGAATCATTTTTTAGCAAACTTCGGTCACTTCAAACGTATCTATCTATCTATCTATCTATCTATCTATCTATCTATCTATCTATCTATCTATCTGTCTGTCTCTCTGTCTGTTTGTCTGTTTGTCTGTCTGTCTGTCTGTCTGTCTGTCTCTCTGTCTATTTAGCCATTTATGGTACTGATACCCAAATCGATAAGCATCACATGAAAGTACCACGAGCATAAGTGGCTAATATTAGCATGGAGATCAGGACATGTATATAGTGAATGTAATGACTTACATTGCATGGCCTTGCTAGTCTTGCGGTGGCTTCGTTCACACGACCAGATGCAAAACTGGTATTGCATGACATGACTGCATGGCGAACATAGGTGACAGGCCAGAATGTTGAAATCATGACATGCTTCTCATATAGGTCATGACTACACGCTACGCTGATAGCGTGCTCGCGGTCGTTTCACTAGCTTCACATAAACCAAATTTGGTTACGTAATGTCAAGGAATGACGAAGGTGTACATTCATACATTTACAACATTCAACAATCGACATTGTTTATTTGCAGGAAAAAAATACAGAATTTTTCTGTAGTAGGCAAAGACTAAAGGCTAAAAGCCTGACGAGGTCTCACCCCCTATCCACCGATTCAGTCTCTATCAGTGACATATATAATTTACACATCAGCAACACACAAATATATACATGAGTTACATATTTCACACCTATTTACATATTTCGTTGGTAGAAGACACTGCTAATGTATTTTTTATATATTCAAAATAATTAAACAATCAGAACATGCATTTTTGGCATACACAAACGCAAGCACATATGGTAAAACACGCTTAATTCCACATAATATACATAATATACAAACATGATAATCGTGACAGGCATGTCATGTGAAAAAATGGCAACATCCCACGGTCATGATGCGCACGCGGCCGTTTCGCTAGCTCTACATATACCAAATTTATTATTACGTGACGTGGATGGACGTCGAAGGTGAATAACACGTTCAAACAAAATAATCAAGATGCGTATCATGTAAAACTTGACTACTTTCTACACTCATAGCGCACTTGCAGTCGTTTCGCTAGCTCAATTGATATTGATTGGGTTTAATTTTCCAAACGCACCGTATGCTTATCAGAGACGCCCAAACGGAGAGCTTCGGAAATTTCGACCACCTATGGTTCTTTAACGTGCGCGCTAATCTCGGCGCACGGGCCTACAGCACTTTCAACTCCATCAAAAATGCACCTGTCGGAGCCGGGATTCGATCCCATGACCTGCAGGTCAGTACCTTAGCTCCTAGACCACCGCGTTGGGACCGTTTCGCCATCTCCAAACATGACAATCCAAACATATAATAACAACATGCATGTCATCCAAAAGATGACTACATGCTACGTTCACAGAGCACTTGCGGCCGTTTCGCTCGCTCTACATCTACAAAATTCGGCATCACGAGACGGCAACAGACGGCGACGGTAAATGTCAAATGCAAACAATATCATCAGGACAGGGAAGTCGTGTACGGCATAATTTACGTGCACTTTCTAACGTTGTGCTTATTTCAAAGTAGCATATATACCTTCCTCATTTCTGCTTCTCATAACATCGATTAGTGCTGGACGTGGAATCTTCAAATTTTTCGTATAGGCTCATTTGTAATCAAACACAAGTCACGTATTCATTGCGACAGCAGATATATGAACACTCTCGGCTGGATTTTGCCACCAGCGTCGGTGGCCGCGTCATTCAGCGTGTATATATATATATATATATATATATATATCACGAGAACTTTGGTGAGATAAACAAGACTAGGCGATGAGGCAGTGATGTTATATTAACAACACCATTACAAAAACTTGACCTCTATAATAAGGGCTCTCTTTCATCCATCCACTGACATAAACAAAGCCTACATGATTCCTAATGTATTCGCGTATTATATATATATATATATATACGAAACGTACGATATACATACAATATATATATATAAATTTATATAACGGGATCTTTTTATTTTTCCTATGCTTTAGGCGCGGACCAGCCTTCATCAGCACAGACCGGATGAAGGCCGGTACCCGGCTGAAACGTACGAAAAATAAAACATTTTCGTTTTGCCCATCCTCTACTTCTTGGTATTTGGTATATGAATATATATATATATATATATATATATATATATATATTGTAACGAGGAGAATAAGACAAAGAGACAACGCCTTTGCTGCAGGCCGGCTGTTCTTTATCTAACTTCGTCTTCCTCTGCCTTTCCCAGCTCGCTGTCCCCGCGCCAGAAACCCCAGCGTCTTTCTTCATCATGACACTCGGCCACGACTGCGTGCGCGCAAAGGGCAATTTTCTCTGGAGGGCGGCACTGGGAGTGCCGTGGTAGTCTGTCATGTGCACGCCTCGAGCTGTCCTGTGGAACTGTCCTGTACTCTGGTGGACGACCCTGGCTGTGTCGAGGTGGTCGTTGCAGGTCACGTCCGCGCGGCAAGTTAATGTAGTCACCTGGAGAATGTAAACCCAGCAGGTGATACTGGCTGGTGCGGAGTGATCGCATTGGTGGCGGACCATCGCGATGACTACCCTTCGCTGCTTGGATGACATTGCAGGGACACCAGTATGCAGTACTGCGGCCCACACTGAGCGGGGACGCCTGCGTTGTTCAGAGCGAGGGAAGGTACGATGGGCTATATCGATAGATATCAGCGACATCGCTGTGTAGACTTTGCGCGTAGACTTGCGACGCAAGTCGTGCTCTAGCGGCTTCGCTGATGCACTGCTGGTCGAAGTGGAGGTTTTTGCCAATCCGTCACGTGCGTTCATGTCGACATGGCCAGTTGCCTCGCCATCCGGAGTAACCGTGAACTGCACCGGAATGACTTCGATGGCATCCTCCTCAGGTGGAGTAGGCACTTGTGGCTCGTTAGGGAAGACGGCATTTGGCAGGTTACGAGCGTCCACGCAATCGGCCAATGACGGCAAAGGTGGCAGGGGATGGTGCGGCTCCTTACTATGGGTCAAACTGGCCGTTGTGACGTGTGCTTGGTCTCCGGCTGGTTGTGGAAGAGCCGCCGTCGTCACGCAGCAGGTCAATGGATCCAAGCCATTTGAGGCTGACCAGCTTGGAGGCTGGCTCACTGGCTTCTGTGCTTTATAGGCGGTCCTAAGTTGGGTCAAGGGTAATTGTGTGTCAGGTGTCGACGCGGAGTCAGAGATCTGCCCGGAGGAGTACACCGTCCAGCTTGTCTCGATGATTGCCGCAGGGTACTCCGAGAAGCTGTCCGGGGAGGGGCACGCGGCACAGCTGTAGGGGGGCGCGGCGCCTCGTGAGGTTGATCTCCGAGGTAGGGCAGGTTGGCAGAGGGTGCAGCTGCCTCGTCGTTGTGCTTCTCAATAGCCCCTTGCTCGGTAGTGGCGAGGGTAGAATGAGAGGTAGCAGTGAGGTCAGACTCAATTCTTCCAAACGCAGCAATGAGCTTGGCGCTCCAGTCCGCCCAGGACTGCTGCCGCACGCCTTCGTACCTGTGCCACGCAGCAGCAGGATTTTGAAGGCGGTCTAAGGCTACGCACCACTTCTGATTGTCGCTCCATCCCTTGCGAGCTCCGAGAGCATTGATGGTAGCCACCCAATCGACGGCATCGTCCTGGAAGCCGCGAAACTCGGGTAGCTCGGAGGCAGCCGGTGGTGGTGTCACGGCAGGCGAAGCTCCCGAAAATAGCGACGCCACACAGCCAAGTTGGTGTGAAAGAGCCGCGAGAGTATACTGGAGCTTGCTGCGGCTCTCGGGGAAGTTGTTGAATGGTCTTGCGAGGCGGCCGCGGCCAACGCCTCATCGATAATGTGAAGTCCCGGCAAAGCAGCAGGGAGTATCGCAGAACTCGACGCTGTCAGGGCGCCGACCTCGAGGCGGAGTCGCGCAATGGTGCGCGAAAGCTCGGTGGCACTCTCGGGCGGCCCACATGCGGAGCCAGTGGGGACGTGTTCCCCGATCAGCGTACTCACTGCTGTGGTACCCTCGGCCGAGGGAGCTTGAACAGCACCCCTGAGCGGCTGAGGTGCCGATTGAAGCACTGAGCAGGACGTTGTCGCAGTGGGAAGCGTGAACGGCATTCCCGGTCAACGACAGGCCATGTACTGTCGTGGTGGGGCCGGGGCAAGCCTGCCCAGGAGCCATCGAGAAGGCCTGGACGCCGTCCCCGAATGGCGGCACAGGTGCTCCCGGCTGCAGGAGGGCTGTCGGCTCCATGATCGAGGAAGCGTGAACAGCGTTTTTACGATGAGAGAACCACGCTGCCGATGATCCACGAGGATACGGACAGGTGGCTTGTGCCGCAGGGTTCACTTGTCGACCTGTGCTCACGGCACAATCCGTGGCGAAGGACGCGTAGACGGTGTCCCTTTTCATGAAGAAATACCGGTGATGGGTATACTAGAGCCGCCGAGGAGGCCTTGGCGCCATCCCCGAACGGTGGTGGCAGTGGCGGCAGGTGCACAGCTGCTGAGGAGGCCTTGACGCCGTCCCCAAGCGACGCTTACCGCATCTGCACGTCGGCGGGCGTCCTGGATGACGAAGCCGGGACGTATGACGTCTTCTTCATCGACTGCGCCATTGTAACGAGGAGAAATAAGACAAAGAGACAACGCCTTTGCTGCAGGCCGGCTGTTCTTTATCTAACTTCGTCTTCCTCTGCCTTTCCCAGCTCGCTGTCCCCGCGCCAGAAACCCCAGCGTCTTTCTTCATCATGACAATATATATATACCCTATTGAAACGTTCCGTATGCGAGTCCAATAATTACATATGTTTCTATAAAGAATGCATACGTTACCCATCTATTTTCTATATATTTCCGTAAGGTTCTTACGGAAACATACGGAATTATTGGACATCGCATACGGAACGTTTCAGTAGGGTATATATATATATATATATATATATATATATATATATATGCAGATAGCACATTTGAAAACGAAATCGCATTTACTAACGTTTCGGCCGTGGCACGGCCTTCGTCTGAGTAAGTAGGTATGATACAATGCAGCCGCTTTCATAGGCTCACGTGATGAAATCTCGGTATAGCAGCTAGGACAATCAAAGTAAAGAAATGGTAATCTGTCAGAACCTTGTGTTGACATGACTGGCATGCGACGGGTGCATGAATATACAAGTTTCAAATTTCCTTGCGCATCGACACGTGGGGCACAGTATGATTGGCAGGGTATGTAAAAGAGCTCTGAAGTAAAGAAATCACGGTTGACTAATATACATTTTAATATAAACTAAAATATTTTACTAATCTAAGAAGTAGTGTTGTTAAAGTGCGAGGCAGGTGAGCTTTCCTACGTTTTTTTTTATACCTGAACGAATGGTGTTAAATTTGCAGACCAAGAAGGATCCCCTCACTTCCATATCGTGATTTGTCTTGAAACCGGACTGAATAATAGTGGCCCTAATTTTGTCGAAACCATGGCCAGGCATACTGTCGTGCTTCGACAGCGGTAAATTAGGGAGGCTTGCGGCATGTGCACGGTGATTATTAAAACGAATTCTGAAACTTGTCTCTGTTTGACCTATGTACTGAGCTCCACACGTTGAACACTCGAGAAGATAGATGGCGTTGATACTATCACACGTGTAGTTCCCATTTATCTTTAAAGAAAAACTAGGCGATGTACTTAAAACTGTTTTAGATGTCGTCATATGCGCGCACACTTTGCAACGTGGTTTGTTGCAGGGATGACAGTCTTCATGATGTGAACACGTGGTTTTAGATGAGGTTAGTAAATCACGAAGGTTCCGCTACCGCCGGTAGACCACGCGTGGTTGTTCTGTAAAGATTCCTTTGAGCCGCTCGCTCTGTATTAAAATGTTGAAATGTTTCTTTAAGATATGGTTCACAATTGGAGCTGAGGCCGCATGTGTCAAAATTAGATTCATCATCATCATCATCATGATCAGCCTGACTACGTCCACTGCAGGACAAAGGCCTCTCCCATGTTCCGCCAGTTAACCCGGTCCTGTGCTTGCTGCTGCCAATTCATACCCGCAAACTTCTTAATCTCATCTGCCCACCTAACCTTCTGTCTCCCCCTAACCCGCTTCCCTTCTCTGGGAATCCAGTCAGTTACCCTTAATGACCAGCGGTTATCCTGTCTACGCGCTACATGCCCTCCCCATGTCCATTTCTTCTTCTTGATTTCAGCTATGATATCCTTAACCCCCGTTTGTTCCCTTATCCACTCTGCTCTCTTCTTGTCTCTTAAGGTTACACCTACCATTTTTCTTTCCATTGCTCGCTGCGTCGTCCTCAATTTAAGCTGAACCCTCTTTGCAAGTCTCCAGGTTTCTGCTCCGTAGCTAAGTACCGGCAAGATACAGCTGTTATATACCTTCTTCTTGAGGGATAGTGGCAATCTACCTGTCACAGTTTGTGAGTGCTTGCCGATTGTGCTCCACACCATTCTTACTCTTCTAGTTATTTCAATCTCGTGGTTCGCCTCTGCGGTTTTTACCTGCCCTAAGTAGACATAGTCTTTTACAACTTCAAGTGCACTATTACCTATCTCGAAGCGCTGCTCCTTGCCGAGGTTGTTGTACATTACTTTCGTTTTCTGCAGATTAATTTTAAGACCCACCTTTCTGCTCTCCTTGTCTAACTCCGTAATCATGAATTGCAATTCGTCCCCCGAGTTCCTCGGCAATGCAATGTCATCGGCGAAGCGCAGGTTACTAAGGTATTCTCAATTGACTCTTATCCCTAACTGTTCCCATTCTAGGCTTCTGAAAACCTCCTGTAAGCACGCGGTAATTAGCATTGGGGAAATTGTGTCCCCCTGCCTTACACCCTTCTTGATTGGTATTCTGTTGCTTTCTTTATGAAGCACTACGGTAGCAGTTGATCCCCTGTAGATTTCTTCCAGAATGTTTATATATATTTCATCTACGACCTGATTCCGCAGTGTTTGCATGACGGCTGATATCTCTACTGAATCAAACGCCTTCTTGTAATCTATGAAGGCTATGTATAGTGGTTGGTTATACTCTGACCATTTCTCTATTACCTGATTGATAGTGTGAATGTGGGCAAATGTTGAGTACCCTGTTCAAAATCCTGCTTATTCCTTTGGTTGATTGAATTCTAATGTTTTGTTTACTCTGTTAGCAATTACCTTTGTAAATAGCTTGTATACTACAGAGAGCTAGCTGATCGGCCTGTAATTCTTCAAATCCTTGTTGTCTCCTTTTTTATGTATTAAGATGATGTTAGCGTTCTTCCAAGACTCTGGTACTCTTCCCGACAGGAGACATCTCGTAAACAGGGTGGCTAGTTTTTCTAACACAATCTGTCCTTCATCTTTCAGCAGATCTGATGTTACCTGATCCTCACCAGCAGTTTTGCCCCTTTGCATGCTCTCCAAAGCTTTTCTGACTTCTATCATTACTGGTGGGGTGTAATCTGGATTACTGCTAGTTCTTCTAGTATTAAGGTCGTGGTTGTCTCGGCTACTGTACAGATCTCTGTAAAACTCCTCCGCTATCCTAACTATCCTATCCATATTGGTAGTTATTTTGCCTTCTTTGTCCCTTAATGCATACGTCCGACTTTTGCCTATCCCAAGTTTCCTCTTAAATGCGGTGACACTTCTTCCGTTTTTCAGAGCGTGTTCAATTCTCTCCATGTTATACCTTCTTACATCGCATACCTTACGTCTATTAATCAACTTCGAAAGCTCTGCCAGTTCTATTTTGTCTGTTGTACTTGACACTTTCATGATTTGACGCTTCTTAATTAGGTTCTTCGTTTCCTGGGAAAGCTTGCAAGTGTCCTGTCTAACTACCCTGCATCCAACTTCCACTGCACACTCCGTAATGATACTCATCAGATTATCATTCATTGTATCTACGCTAAGGTTGGTTTCCTCACTAAGAGCCGAGTACCTGTTCTGCAGCGACACTCTGAATTCCTGTACTTTCCCTCTCAGTGCTAGCTGATTGATTGGCTTCTTGCGTATCAGTTTCTGTCGTTCCTTCTTCAAGTCTAGGCGAATTCGAGACCGTACCATTCTATGGTCACTGCATCGTACCTTGCCAATCACTTCCACATCCTGCACGATTCCAGGGTGTGCATTCATTGTAAAGTCTATTTCGTTCTTATTTTCGCCATTAGGGCTCCTCCATGTCCACTTGCGGTTTTCTCGTTTTCGGTAGAATGTATTCGAAATCCGTAAATTATTGCGCTCTGCGAATTCTACTAGTAGCTCTCCTCTGGCGTTTCTAGTACCGATGCCATTATCTCCTACTGCCTGGTCTACAGCATGCTTCTTCCCTACCTTTGCATTAAAGTCGCCCATCACTTTAGTATACTGTGTTTTTTACCTTACTCATTGCCAATTCCACGTCTTCATTCTAGAAGCTTTCGACTGAAGCGTCATCATGGCTGAATGTAGGCGCGTAAGCTTGTACTACCTTCATCTTGTATCTTTTATATAGTTTAATTACGATACCTACCACCCTTTCATTAATGCTATAGTATTCCTCTATGTTGCCAGCTACGTTTCTGTGAATTAGAAACTCCACTCCCAGTTCTCTTCTGTCTGCCAAGCCCCTGTAGCAAAGGACGTGCCCATTCTGGTGCACCGTATAGGCCTCATCTGTCCTCCTCACCTCACTGAGCCCTATTATATCCCATTTAACACCCTCTAGCTCCTCGAATAGTACAGCTAGACTTCCCTCACTAGATAAGGTTCTAGCGTTAAACGTTGCCAAGTTCAGGTTCCAATGGCGGCCTGTCCGGATCCAGAGATTCTTAGCACCCTCTGCTGCGTTGCAGATCTGACCGCCGCCGTGGTCAGTTGCTTCGCAGCTGCTGGGAACTGAGGGCCGTGAGTTATTTGACGTAAGCATGTGGGAGGTAGTGGCCAGATACGGCACCAGGGTGGCCAAGCCTTCTCTAGTGAGGGAGTGCGTTCTCGGCGGTGTTTGCCGGTGAGGCCGCACCCCAGGCCGCTTAATGCAGTTCCATTAACACGCGGATTTTTTTAATCCGGTTGGGAACTGCGCGGTACCGGGATTAGAACCACGGACCTCTTGCATGCGAGGCGGATGCTCTAACCACTACGCCATCGCCGCAGCTATGTTACGATCTATCAATTGAGGAACGTAGTGTGTTATCTTGAGGACTTAATTTTTGCCCTTCAACAGGAGGCTATAGTGAATTTCAGTTGGTGAAGGATCTTCACAATTTCGAACGTAACATGCGCCTCCGTGAGTGCTTTTATGATCGGTCCTCGGCTCACAATACCGATAACTCATCATTGCCATCTTACAAGCATTGGACACCTCCCTCCCAAAGAGACAAATGTCTGGACCTTTATATCAGAGCTGTACAACGCGATGTCATGCAGGCATATAAAGAACGTACACCATTGCACCGCAACCTTACTGACAGAGAGCAACAAGCAATTCAATCCCTCGCTAGTCGTAATGACACAATTATAAAACCTGCAGATAAAGGAGGCGCCATTGTTGTAATGGACAGAAGCAAATATATCAGCGAAGGCCATAGCCAGCTCAGTGATGCATCATATTACAAGCGGCAAGATCATGACCCAACAAACGAGTTCAAAGATATTGTTCGTGATACTTTGACTGCGCTCTTTAATGATAAAGAAATTAGCTATGGCACACTGAAATCCCTAATACCGTTGAGCCCAGTAGCTGGCAGGTTTCACCTTCTTCCCAAAATTCATAGGATAGATAATCCCGGTAGATCGATAATTTCTGGCATTTGAACAGTGACTGAGAACTTTTCCCGTTATGTAGATAGCCTAATCAACACTATTCCGTCCAGCTTTTCTTCTTACATTAAAGATGCCAATCACTTTCTAGCAGATATTGTTGACCTACAGGTTCCTCAAAATTCGCTTCTCGTTATGTTAGATGTCACGTCACTGTATACTAATATCCCTCACTCAGATGGCATCGAGGCAGTTATCTGCGCGTACAACGATGGCGACGCCAACAAACCAGTTTCCGCATCTACGTTAGCTACGTTGCTTAAGCTCATTCTTGAACTTAACAATTTCGAATTTGATGGGACACATTACGTTCAAGTTAGCGGTACATTTATGGGCACAAAAATTGGACCAAACTACGCAAACATATTTATGGGGCTCCTTGAAAAGAAATTTCTTGCAAATTGTGAATATAAGCTATTTTACTATAAGCGGTTCATCGACGACATTTTTCTAATCTGGCACCAAAGTGAATCGCAACTTCTTTCTTTCATAGCAGATCTTAACAACGCTCACCCGGCGATTTCTTTTTCGCACTCATATTCACCTGTGAACATAAGCTTCCTTGATGTCATGGTCACTCTACGTAACGGGAAACTGATAACTAATCTTTACAGGAAACCCACGGATAGGCAGCAATATCTTCACTTTAGTAGTAGTCACGTAAAACACAACAAAACTAGTATTCCCTACAGCCAAGCAGTCCGTTTTAAAAGATTATGCTCTGATAGCAGCGAATTTTCCCGCCACTGCGAACAACTTCGGAGCGCGCTCGAAAAACAGAGCTATCCAGCCAGCATAATCACAGACGCCATCAAACGTGCAGAAGAGCTCGACCATTCAGACCTGCTGAGTACTAACAAAAGACCCAGAGATTTGTCGCGGACTAATCTTATTTTGACACATGCGGCCTCAGCTACAAATGTGAACCATATCTTAAAGAAACATTTCAACATTTTAATACAGAGCGAGCGGCTCAAAGGAATATTTACAGAACAACCATGTGTGGTCTACCGGTGGTCGCGGAACCTTCGTGATTTACTAACCTCATCTAAAACCACGTGTTCACATCAAGAAGGCTGTCATCCCTGCAACAAACCTTGTTGCAAAGTGTGCGCCCATATGACGACATCTAAAACAGTTTTAAGTACATCGCCTAGTTTTTCTTTAAAGATAAATGGGAACTACACGTGTGATAGTATCAACGTCATCTATCTTCTCGAGTGTTCAACATGCGGAGATCACTACATAGGTCAAACAGAGACAAGTTTCAGAATTCGTTTTAATAATCACCGTGCACTAGCCGTAAGCCTCCCTAATCTACCGCTGTCGAAGCCTGTCAGTATGCCTGGCCATGGTTTCGACAAAATTAGGGCCACTATTATTCAGTCCGGTTTCAAGACAAATTGCGATAGGGAAGTGAGGGAATCCTTCTTGATCCACAAATTTAACACCATTCGTTCAGGTATCAATGAAAACGCAGGAAAGCTGACCTGCCTCGCACTATAACAACACCACTTATTAGATTAGTAAAATATTTTAGTGTATATTGAAATGTATATTAGTCAACCGTGACTTCTTTACTTCAGAGCTCTTTTACACGTCCTGCCAATCATATTGTGCCCCGCGTGTCGATGCGCAAGGAAATTTGAAACTTGTATATTCATGCACCCGTCGCATGTCAGTCATGTCAACACAAGGTTCTGACAGATTACCAATTTTTTACTTTGATTGTCCTAGCTGCTATACCAAGATTTCATCACGTGAGCCTATAAAAGCGGCTGCATTGTATTATAGCTTCTTACTCTGACGAAGGCCGTGCCACGGCCGAAACGTTAGTAAATACGATGTCCTTTTCAATTGCACTGTCTGCAAGTTCATTCAATATTGAAAATACACGGACCTGTCGTGCCTTCCCTTCAAGTTCTATATATATATATATATATATATATATATATATATATATATATATTGTGAGCCCTGACTATGTACTTCCTCTTCATCTTTATGACCAAACCAATGTAGTGCTCATCATCGTATGTCATGCAGGCTGGCTCTCTGGCTCGTGCGTCTGGATTAAAAAGATAACTTGGTTACGGCCGTACCGGACGGGGTCTCATAAGTGATGGAGCGTGCTTTGGTTCCTACGTCCTTCTGCTCAACCCGTCACTCCTGGAGCTCCGGTCTGGTCGACGGTTGCGCCCTCAAGCAACAGCGATGGCAGAACCCAACGCGTCCGCTGCTGCAACCGCTTCTTTTCAGGCACTTAGGTTTTATTAGACCATGAGTACCTCTCACCGAGACCCTCCAGTATTTTCTGACCTTCACAACGAAGACGTCGAAGATTGGCGAGACAGTTAAGACCATTGTGGATCAGTGGTGTGGCTCAGTGGTAGAATACTGGGCTGGCACCCAGTGGACCCGGAATCGAGCCACACTATGTCATCGGTACTAAATTTATTGAAGGAAGGAGGTCGGCTGGTTCTCGAACGCGTAAGTATCTGGCCGTGCTTGCTCTCGGGTTTCGGCCTAAGTTGGTGTAGTGGCTGTGGTTTTTTTTGTTTTTTAGGCGTTTTATAGTGCTCTTACAGCTAAGTAGGCACTTTTAGCGCTAGAAAGAGCACTCAGATGCCGTTTTTCTTCACCTGGAGCAGGGGCGTTTCTCTGGTCTGCTTCACTTCGACCTCAGGAGATACCAGTGAATCAGTTTGAGTGCAACGTCATTCCCGCAAATCCTGTGGCCCTCGTCCCTAGCAATGACGGCTTCATTCAGATGAAGAATTCGAAAGTGGTCCAAGCGGAGCTTAGAGCTGTGACGTCTCACATCCACAGCATCACAGAGGTCCACCAGTTCGGCAGAGGTGGTATTCTATTTTTTTCATCTGATCAGCTCTTTGTCCAAGAGCTATTGAAGCACTCGAGTTTCGCGACCAATCCGCTGAGAGCCTTTATTCCCCCGCACCTGGCATTTATGAAAGGTATTGTTCGCGGTGTCGATGTTAACTTGACCCCGTCTGAGGTATTAGAGATGTTTGCCGTGACTGGTGCAATGTCCGTTTATTGGTGTGCACGACTGGTAGAGAAGCAGAAGATCTCGACTGAGTCGGTAATTGCAACCTTTGCTGGAGCGAATCTCCCAAGCGAAATCAAGGCCTGGCCACTAACATACAGAGTGGAACCGCTATCACCGCGACCACTCCAGAGTACGAAGTGCTGGCGATAAGGTCACACTAATAAAGTATGCAGGTCAGAACTCAGATGTCGGGTGTGTGGTGACAACCACAAAACAAATGACTGCAAAGCTAAAGAAGAGAAATGTTCTCTCTGCAACGAATAACACTGTGTAGATAGTCCTCATTGCTCAGCTAAGGCTCGAGAAATGCAAATTCTGGAAAATATAGAACGTAGGTGCTGTTCTCTTCGAGAAGCCATAAAGGAAATACAGGCCATAACTCAGGGATATGCCTGTGTTGCAGCACGACTTATCTCGGAAATGAATGGGTAGATTTCCATGAAGATCGCGGAGGTCGTAGACAAGGCTCTAGAAAAAGCCATGGAACGACTGGCTTCTAACCTCTGTGATTCTCTATCTCAAACTTGGGCTAACCAGATGACACGCATATTTGGTACAACGGGAGAGTCAGGCCTTGTATCCCAACATGTTGAGAGTTCACGACCAATAGTTGACTGTGAATCTGAAACATTGCCATCGTATTATCCTTGTGCAGGAGCCTCTGCAACAGGCGTCCACAGCAAAAATGAGGAATTTGAAACCGCACCTTCGTATTCTTCATCTGCAGCACCCTCTGCAGTAGATATACAGACTCTAAGTGAGGACAAAGACGCAGATACAATAGATTCAGATGACATGGAATTGGACCCTAGGTCCCTGAAGCGATCTTGATCCCCTGTGTCAAGAAAAACTAACTCACCAAAACAGACAAAGAACAAAAAGTATCTGAAGGAAAAGGAGAGCCTTTCAAAGAGAGATTTCTTGAAAAAAAAACATTCTAGAGAAAGCTATAGCGGAAGCAGCTCTTTCGAAGCCATCGGGTCGCTTAAAATTCAGCCTTGGAATAGCCGATCAATTTAATCTGCATCTACAGATTTGTTATACTTGACTTCTAAATTCGCACCTGATAATATAGCATTACAAGAGACATGGCTATCTGTAAATTATTCGCTCCAGTGACAATAGACGGTCTAGTATTTTTCCTTAGACCGTCCATAGAGAGGTGTAGATCTAGCTTTTTTAAAAATAATACAATTAGTATGCAAGTCAAATGTTCATACAAACATAAGTCACCAGGATACGAAATTTTGGCAGTAGACATTACATTACCCAACTGCACTCCTTTCACTCTAGTTAATAAGTATTTTCCGGATGGAGTTCAAGACACAAAATGTTTGGATCTAGCTACAAAGTCGTGGTGCAAGGACAATGTCTAAGTTGGAGACTTTAATTCCCACCACACGAGTTGGGGTTTTAGAACTGATCTGAGTGAAAAACGCTTGTTTGAGTGAACAATGGCTGATGACCTGACGTGCCTCAACGTCAGAACCCACCCACCCCTTTTATTCGTAATCGCTCCAGGCCGGCCTTAGATTTAAGTTTTGTCAGTTCGGCCATTACTACTTCTTCCTGGAAAGCGCTGGACTGTGGCACCAACAGTGACCACTTACCGATAAGTTTTAAAATTTGTTGCCCGATAATTCCATCTTGTTCAAGGGTAAGAGTATTTGTAAATTATATAAATTTAACAATATTCTGAAGTCAGCATTGGCTTTTTATTCGGAAAAGAGCGATGGTACAAAATACTGAAGATTAACGCAGTCACTAAAAGATCCTACAAAAGAGCCGAATTTACTGTTGAATACACAATAGGGTATTTAGCCGTTGGTGGAATGATGAATGTAAAAGAGAGCACCGACGATGTCAGGAAGCTTGGAAGCAGCTCTTACACAATCAATGCCCCCAAAACTAGGCCGAATATGAAGTCATTGCAGAGGGCTTTAGGAGAATAGTAGCTCAAGCTAAGCAATAATATGACAGAAGACATTATGAATACCTGTCGAAGCCTAAACATATGAAAGCACTGTTCCAATATATGAGAGCTCGAAAAATCTTGCCATCACCATTTAATGCAACTTGTGATAGTCTGTCGGCGCAATAAATGACCACTACCTTAGAGGCGATCGGTAAATGTCTGAAAAGCACATTTTCTTCAGTAGTGCCGAACAACTGGCACAAGTCTAGGAAAAAGTCTGACTTGGACGAAGTGACACATACTGAAGTATCTAACATGATTAAACATTTACCCTGTGCGTCTCTTGGCCCAGATGAAATCAAAGTACCCATAAATAAAATCCTGTTCAATTTATTGCCTAGTGACGTCGCCAATGTTATTAACTACTCCTTAAAAACTCATGGGAGCCGCAGGATTGGAGGATAGCAAAGGTCAATCCTATACTAAAAAACTGGGTATAGGATTAGCAGTCGTCGATAATATCAGACCAATCTCTCTAACATTTACCATGGTCAAACTAGTAGAGAGGGTCCTACATAGCCGAGTAAGTATCTGGATGGCAGACAATTTAGTAATAAAACCGAACCAAACCGGCTTTCGTGATGATTTGTCTATTTGGTTTGCCCATGCTGATTTATAGAGCCGAATTGAGCTCGCGCGAAAAAAACGGCAATACGCTGCTTTAGCAACGCTTGACACAGCCAAGGCGTACGAAAGTGTGGAGCACTATATAATGGCAAATACGCTAAATAGATTGAAATTCCCACAATACTTTATTGAGTGGGAGGCGGAATTTTTAAAATCAAAAGGATTCTACTGCGTCAAGAATTAATGTTGCTCATCTAGATTTAAACAAATGCGCGGAGTTCCCCAAGGAGCAGTCTTATCTCTAGTGTTATTTAATGCTTTAATGTGCACAATCCCAATATATCAAGAAGTTACTGCCTACATTTATGCTGATGACATCGCATTCTTTGCTGCTGTCTGTAATATTAACTCACTACAACCTAAATTACAAAGATAATTTAACATGTTACAAATTTCGTTGCAGTTGATTTCTCTATCGTTAAATGTAAACAAAAGTGTGCTCTTGGTGTTTTCGCTTGCAGAACCAATTTCAATTTCAATTCTATATAAACAGGAACCAATCCAGCAAATAGACTCTATAAAATATTTGGGAATCATTTATAAAGACAAACTTAACTGGAGTACACATATAGAGTATATAACTACCAAAAAACAGTGGGCTTCAGGCTTACTGCACAAGCTAAGTATCCGGAAATATGGGTTACGGCGGCACACCTTGATAACGCTGTACTAGATTTATATGCGCCCTATTATGGAATTCGGATGCATACTATTCTCGGGTAACTCGGCTTATAAAACGAAACCTCTAGTTGTCTTGGAGCGAGAAGCACTGCGAATGTGTCTGGGACTCCCTAGGTTTGTGGCTATCAACGTACTGCACCAGGAAGCGCACCTGCCTACACTGCTTTGTCGATTTCGAATTTTGACGGTAGAAGCATTTTTAAAATTTTACAGCTTACCGGCAAGAAGATCTAAGTATGCTTTTATCGCAAACCAACACGCCTTTTTTCTTGCTCATTGGCCACGGTTTCACACACCACAGGTAATGTTTGTACAAAAGAACCAACAAAGTATAAATGTGAACATCCCTACTGAAAAATGCCGCATATATGGATCCGTACATACGCAATTATTGGACTACGGAAAGCCGCATCATGCGGAAAGATACGAACATCCGCAGCTTACGGAAAGCGCCATATCATGCGAAGAGATGCGGACATCCGCAGCTTACGGGAAATGCCATATCGTGCAGAAAGATGCGGACATCTGCAGCTTACGGAAAGTGCCATATCATGCTAAATTACCCGATAAGCAGCTTACGGAAATCAGCATAATGCAGAAACCATGCAGCTATCTGCTGCATCTTGCAAAGATCAAATGGACATTCTAGATCTCGAGTGAAAGCAATTGGCCATTCACGTTGTTTGCAAAAGCAAGTACTGTGTAGAAATATATATGAATATTTTATTTTTAATATGTTGCATGAAGGTGAAATATGTTTGCTATCTAAAACAGCCTTGATGGAAAACAAAGGCTTGAAAGAAACAATTGTGTTGAGAAGCTACTTAATGAGGGATTGAATCATCGGCATCTTTCTAATTGTGGTGATGCGGAAGCAAAATTACCTTTCAAATAAAATACATTACAAAACTACTAAATTAACATGCTAGCGATCATAAATTGTGGTTACATTGCAACACATTAATGCAGTGTTCTATGCAAGACCTAAAGAACTTATAAAGTTATTATTATGAATAGAGAAGCATTATTATACACACCAGCCCTGCTACAATCAATATATTTTTTTATTTGTCTGTATGCTCCAGCTGTGAATAGTGACATTGCAGTGTTGATGGTACACAAATGAGGTGACTGCACCGTAATTTCACGAGCTCCACCTAAGCCACAGGATGGTGGCACAAAACACAATGTAACAGCAATTTTAGAACGAAATATTTAAACATAAATAATAATCAAAGCACTGTGAAAGTGTGGCACTGTGTTTGTCTCATGAACGCCTTGTGGAGATCGGCGAAATGCTGCTTGAGGCTCCGGCACCACTGTAAATTTGGAAGGTCACTGCCATAGAACTTATGTGTCCTTCATAGGCACCTGGAAATGAAAATAATTGGCACAAATAATGTCAGAGACACATGTTAGCACATTAGTTCACATGCACAAGAAATATAACACACAGATTGAAACTGAAAATGTAAGGCACACAATCCTTCATGTTATGCATATGTGAATAATAGAAGGAATGAGTGTATAAATTAGTTCTGCCACATCAAAGAAAACAGCATGCTTATCACAGTGAAAATAACTAGGTTGTCATGATTTTCAATGGTAGAGATAATCGATAAATATGTCCTTATGAAATTATGATTTAAATGCTCTCTGCGCAGTAAAACTTTAGAAACTGCAAGTGAAAGCTTTCAATGTACATTCAATAGTGTGTGGATGTACATCTGCTGCCTTTATACTATACAGTTTGTGCACAAAATTGGCATCTTCAACAATTTTGGGAGTTAAACCTATGCAACTTATGAAGGCTAAAATCACCATGAAAGCAAGCAGGACCAGGCAGGTGCCATTAAAAATCTGTGCAAGCCAGATAACTATAACCGAACTGCACACATATAGGGAAGCAAGAGTAACAGAAATTCGGCTGCTGACCCGCAGGTCGCGGTATCGAATCCCGGCTCCATTTCCGATGGAGGCAGAAATGCTGTAGGCACGTGTGCTCAGATTTGGGTGTACGTTAAAGAACCCCAAGTGGTCGAAGTTTCCAGTGCCCTCCACTACGGCGTCTCTCATAATCATATTGTGGTTTTCGGACGTGAAACCCCACATATAAATCAAGAATAACAGAAGTAAACTGCCAACAGAAAAGTTGGGTGCATGTGCTATCTGTAAGTGCTTACACCTTACTACATACAGCATGCTCATTCCATTTTAAATACCGATATTGAAAATAACTGCTCTACTAGGAATGTAAAAGGTAAGGTAGAACTGAACGACTCTACAAAAAGTGACCCTATTATGACATCATGTTTTCTTATAACAAAATTGACTAAGACTCTGAAATATCATTATGCAAGAAAAAATCTTCAAAAGAACAATCAAGTTTGAAGTCATATATTTTTAATATGGCTACTATGACTATAACCAAGAAATCGACCTCAACATGGCTAATGTTAGTTTTTAAGGCCTATGTTCACTAGACAATGAACTATACCACAAAAAGCACAGCGTTAAGGCAAAGCACCACACAAAAAAAGAAAGCAGTCCTTTTTGTTATTACCTACAATGCCTTTAAAATGGTATTTTTACCTCTACTTTCCGCTTTTTATCCAAGTAACTGGTGTGAAACAAGTTAGCTGAAAATGCACTGTGCCTCCAAAACTTGTTGGTTGAATCTGAATTTTTAAAAAATGGTGAAGCTTACACTAAATTAGGCTCCACAAGCCTTGGAACAGCGAGACTGCATGACTGTTAGGACTACTTTGGTTACTTGTGTTTTGTTTCTGGGCCTAAGCATGAAGACAAGGGCTTAACTGAATTGCTGCTAACAAACAAATGCTTTCGAAATTGCCCGAGCGTCAAAGGATGCTCAGACATTTGTTGTTTTTCGCACTGGGCTATTCTACACCAAACATACAAACTATACTGCCTGGCGACCATCACAGATGTATAGTTTAAAAAATGATGGTAATTTACTTTTCTGAAAATAGTTATTTGCAGAAATGTTTTGAAGAGAAAAAGTAGTGGTCACGTGGGTACCTTCAGAATTTCATGGAATGTTGTGCGGGTGTTATTTGTGAGAAAAATTTCAAAGTACCGCTTTTTCTTGCCATATCAAATTTGATCTACATATTAAGTAAAGGTGCTTCTTAAAGTATTTGAAGCCGAGTAACATTAGTGCAATTTTTCCGCTACATAGGCTTTGAAGAATTCAGCCAAACTGTTTATCGTTTGCATTTCTTGTATGGCAATACTGCACTTTGTATGAATATTTGAGCCACAAATACTCACTGCACAGAAGTTATATTTCACGAAAAAAAATAATGTTAGGTCCAGATTACAAATATCACTATATAATCGTTTTTGTCCACATTGAGATGCAACTTGGGCTGTGTGTTTGTCTAATTGAAAATTACTTTTATGTGTAAGTTGAAAGCAAATAAACAGTTCTTGTTATATGGCAAGTGTTATCATTACAATTTTTGTTTAACTGAGGAAAATGATTTTTGAAGTCTTCTATTGAGGGCCATGGGGAACTTCGGAACGGAAGCTGTCGTATATCAAATGCAGAAAACAGCCATCATAAGAAAACTTCAAAAATTCATTTCTACTTTAAGACGAAGTGTAATCATATAACTTGCCATATAAAGAGAACTGCTTCCTTGCTTTTGATGTGGCAAAAAAATTGCACTAATATTACTGAGCTTCATGCACTACACAGAATCACCTTTACTTAATACCTAGACCGAATTTGGTGTAGAAGAGGCAGTATTTTTGAAACACTTTTTACTTTTTACCAAAAAAAAACACCCAGACGACATCCTGGGAAGTCCAGAAGGCACCAGTGTGGCCTAATATTTTGTTCTCTGCGATATATTTTAGCATTTTTGCTGTTTCAATACAGTAAACGAGAATTTTTTTTTTCAAAACACATTTAGGACGGTTGGCAAAATGGCTGGGATGTCTGATGTGTAATTGCCTCACTGCCAGCATTTATTCTTCCGAAGCTCGAGCTATCACCTCTCTGTTACTGCCTCCCTCATATACAATGCCTGCATAGGAAAGAAAAAGAAAAAAAGAAAGCCAGGTCCGACAAAGTTCACAAGGCAAGATATTTTCATGTTGGATAAATTCATTACCATAAACAGCAGCAAAATAACATTCATTTTGAGTAGTCCAAGACACAAGCTATATACCAGCATACTAAGAGCCACGCACAAACTTTTCATTTGAACATGTGTGGTGATAGACAGGAAGCACTTATTACAAGACTGATCAGTCTGTAATTAACTGAACGAAGTACAATGCACTGTTCAATCCAACATCACATAGGCATCTTTGCTATAGCAAAGCCATGTGTCATTGATTCATGCACTAGATGGGACAATGCAAATGTAACAAAAAAGGTGAAAAAAGAAAACAAGGGAAAAAAAAGAAGAAAAGGGGGGATGCAAAGTAGGAGCAGTATAGCACTACTTTTACTTTGCATCCCCCTTTTCTTTCTTCTTTTTTCTTCTTTTCTATCATTTATCTTTTTTTTGCTTCCGTTACCCCCAACCTTCGACAGGAGAACACTTTGTATCAGCGCAACCTAACTTGAAAAGAAGCAAGAGCTGCACTCTTCTGCGTTATAGGTTTTTTTTTTCAGACAAACATTTCCAACAGGCACACACGCCTACACCAAAAGATGATGTCATTACTGACCCCATTTAAACTAACACGCCAAGGATGACAAGGTGACTTCTAGAAAATAGGTCCTCCTATCGCAACATCGGCCAGCCTGTCTGAGGCACTTCCACTGTTCACCCTGATTACCCCACTAGATGTTTCCATCTGTCGACTCACATCTTCATTTTGGATAACACTAAGACGAGCTTACATTGATAAATACGCACGAAAGTTTAGTGATGTATCATGTATCAGATTAAGCAACTCTGTTAAAAAATTATTGATAGCTTGCTTCCAGGCTTTTTATACTGTAGCCTGAAACTTCTTAATGTCTTCTATGCACATGAACCAGATTGACAACGTAATGCACAACATGCTTAAGAATACTGCGAGGAACATGATAACGACAAAACGACCGGCCACCCAAATTTTTCGCTGTACA
Source organism: Rhipicephalus annulatus (assembly GCA_013436015.1). Classification (NCBI taxonomy): domain Eukaryota; kingdom Metazoa; phylum Arthropoda; class Arachnida; order Ixodida; family Ixodidae; genus Rhipicephalus; species Rhipicephalus annulatus. The sequence continues at coordinate 12,142 of WOVY01001284.1, read as the reverse complement.
TGTTTATAAAAAGTTCATGTACACCCAAACGAGGTGCTTGAGATACAAGCCGAAAAAACCTACAAGTAGGGCCTTGGAGCCTTCTGGAAGTAGACGTGTTACATTTTTTCTGTGGCGGGCTTTACACCCATAAGTGAGGAACAAAACTCCTGTATAATGAAGAATGTTGGCAGCTATCAGTTATAGAAAAACCTAATGCAGCTAATCTTCCCCGACACATCTGTACATTTAGAGAGGTGACGTAGCTTCTGTGATTGTGGCAGTAACTCCAACAGGACCAGTGCGAAAATAGGCACTACTTGGCTAGACAAATGTCCAAACATGCCTGCCCGACTCCCTCCAGCCATCCCGGCTGAATCTGACACATGATTTCTCAACTGCTGGCTGGACAAAAACAAAACCACTGAAGCACTCACAATACACAGCGTGAAGTTCCTCTGGAGTGGTCAACTTCGTCTTCTGCGATGAAAGAGCAGCACAGTGTACTGATAAGGCACTCCTTGCAATGGTTTTCAATGCCACACAGTGACCTTGCTGTTCCTGTCGAAGAGAGCTTCGGGAGCTTGGAGGGTGCTTGCTCTTTTCTGGGGGCTGCTGCCGCTCCTCGTTTTCTGCTCAAGGTCAACCTGCACAAAGTTGTAGACGAGGCTTTAAGAGTTGTATATAATATTATGCAAATTTTCGCTGAACACACATTTCCTCGTGGTACACTGAGGAATTTATTATAAAACTTAAGGCCTCGCATATGCAAACATTTACAATCGATCCGAAGATGCACTCGACTCTAAAGGAGCAAGTTTGTTATGTAGTGTATATAAAGAAAGGTCATTCAGCACAACCACAACTACAGTTGCACACGAAAACGACATTTTACACGATCCTGTTTATTTACATGGTCCATCTTATTTTATTTACACGGTCCATTTTACACGGTCCTGTTTTACACGATCTGGTCTGCATGAACTCTTCAACCGGGCACCATATAGATTGAAAGACACACACAGAGTTTGAGACAAACCTAGTTCCCCGTGGAGCATCCTCTTGCACTATAACAACACATCTCAATTTAGTTAGTTGGTCAGAACGAGGTGAAAACAGCTCGCACTTGAAAAGCACGGGCAGAAGGAATGACGCCTGCACCCTGTGCTCCCTGTACATTCTCGTTGAGGGTGCAGTTTTTGCCTTATCCTTATGCAATTTCGCATTTATAACATTGTTCGCTGCATAATCTTTGTGGCATTAAAGTGTGTGATACCGTCATGTGTATCCCATGTAATTTATAAAAATAGAATACAAGATAGCTTGATTCAAAAATAACAAAGTGCATCCAGTGCCATGTCCTGTAGCCATTCTTTAGGCAAGTGGCAGAATGATTTCTTCTTCAAAACATATCTTACTTATAACCACTACAAGAGCAAACTCGTACACTGGCACATTCTGTTTGCCTCTTCAGATTATAAGGTACCTTTTTTACACCAGAAAATCTTCAAGAAGAATAGAAGTGTTGTAATTGTGAAGAAAGAAAAGTAGAAGGAAAAAAGATAACCTGCCCTGTACAGGGACCGAGCCTGCAAACTTCGAATAACATGTCCGATGCTCTATCAACTGAGCTACCATGGCAGCTATCCCTCTTCCATTTTGTACGGTATATATGTGCATTTATACATGGAAGAGTCAGTCAGCGCTGCCTGTTACCATTATGGCGAGTGTGAGACACCTTTTTTTGCCTACTGGCAATTACATTACGATTGAAATTACGCTACGATTACTTCCGATATCCCTATACTTCTTTGGCAGCATTATGCATCTGTCAGTTCTCAGAAAATCTGCTAGTCACAGGAGGTGGCAATGATTCGCCCTCCCACCTAAATGCATGTACTTGAACACATGCACAACTGATCAAAAAAAAAACAAGTCATACACCGCTAAGATTACTGAGATTCACTGTTTCCGATTCATGAGTAAAGGAAAGAACTATAAGTTTAAGGGTTTGTTGTCTTTGTTGAACACATTATAATGAGAACTAGCAGAAAATGATGCCAAACAAACTATAGGGGATGTTATCAAAAGTAACTTTAACAAAATTGTGAAAAGAAAAGTGAACAAAAACGTAACTTGGCAACATTTTTTGACAATGGAATTGACATTACTTTTTATAACATCCCTATATTTTACTGGGTAATGTTGTCGGGTAAAACTCATTATTGGAGTGGTGAGTAGGCTGACAAAGAAAGCATATGGCATTGATACTTCTTTTGAACACCTAATAGTTTGAGGACCTTAAAAGAGCGGAAGCTACTTTGAGTAGACCAGAATATTTAGTTCGAGCAAAAAAAAACGTACACACATTTTTACCAGGCTTTTTAACACATTTTGAGACATAAAAGTGTATGCTGCCAGTAATGTTAAGTACCATTACTTTTGTCACACTATGCACTGTAGCACGTGTAGTTAGAGTGGTGATAGTGAAGGATTAATCAAGCACGCCACCAACTGCGTTCACGTCAATGGTCGCATATTTTAAAAATAAACCTGCTGTATAATAATAAAAAGTTTAGAGCATTTATGTTTTTATCCAAATGAAGTTAAACCGACTTGGTAAGCAAACCATGTGCATAAAATCAAAAGGCATAAAGTGATTCATGTATTATAACTATGTGAACAATTTCAGCAACGCACGGCAAAGTGACAACAGTTCTATTAAAAACCCCTCTCATTATAACATGCATGAAAAGCACCACACCAGAATATTTTATAGTGCATGTAATATCGAGACTACTAGACTGTCTATTGACCTTTTAGAAGAAGGTCATCTCCTTCACGTTCAAAGGGCAACCACTTAGACTTTTCCTGAGCTTTTCTGTGAATATTTCCTGAATTTCAGATATCATTATGATTGATTTAGAGTGAACAGATTTTGCTTACGCATTGAAACCTAGTTCTGTATGTAACTGCAATTATGGGTGCCAAACCACCTCCAATTAATTTTTAACATTTAACTTATTTTTTAACTGCAGCAGCACAACTAGCTATGGGTGCCCAAAAAGTAGCTAGAAACAATACCTTTACCTCTTTGAGCCTTTTGGAAGTGTTCAGCTTCTCAGTGCTCACATTACAACATTTTTTTAAATACGTGTTTGTGTGCCCACTACTCTTGCTCCTTGTACAGTGAGGAGGAGCACATGGCAAGAAGAGACAAGAAAGAAGCATAGCGAAAAAAAGCGAAATAAGCGAGGACCTCTTTTGTATCGTACAATGTGTGTAACATCACTATTGCGACAACATATAGACAAATTATCACGGCTATGCATCCATTGTAGAGTCATACACAGCTGCAACACCACGACTAAATTTTAACCTTGTGTTGGTTTAGGATCCCTTTATAGTGGCAAGCTAATGATATCTGCATTTGTTTGGCACATATTAAGATGCAGTGAAATGTGATATGGTAATCTCATTTAGAATGCACGTCATGTGGCTTCATTGTATATGTGGCCACAAGTAACTCTGGTTGCAAAGCAATATGGCAGAGCCTAAACAGACGTCACCGACCACTCCAATCTGAACTTGCCTTTGCTACTTGCCCATTATCATCCCAGCAAAAAATGAATAATTGAATCTGCTACAGATATATGCTAGCCTATGCTAAGGACCAAGTACGAAGGGTGTTTTGTCATTATTGAGATCAGTTATTTGTTCAAGAACACTTGCTGTCAAACACAAATACATTGCTGTCGAAGCATCAAGACTCAAATATAAAGCAAAAAGAAGTGTCTTTTTAAAAATTACAGGCCACAAGGAGCAAGATAAATATTTGATATACTTGGGATGTAAGGCACGCACAAGAGGTGCTGCCATATTATACTTTTTCTTGTGTTGAAACCTGCTTGCTTTACTCACCCAACACATCTGTAAAGATGCCGTGAAAACACCAAGGAGCTGATGCAGCAAGGTTGAACACATGTCCAGGGATTCCACCATTCCTAAGCAGCCCTACAGCCTCCACAGTCCTGCAACCATTTGTAAGATAAATATAGTTCTACCCAAAGTTCTTGGTTTACAGACACACATGCAAGACGCATAACCACTCTATAGGAAGTTTGCATGATAATGCGCTGGGTAGCAAAACGGATGCCAATATCAAGTATCCTGGCCTGCCGCTTCTTTCTTTCCGTTCTTAATTAATCAATTCATGGTTAATAAATGTTCCCCCAATGTGAAGTGTACTGGCCGTCCGGTGAAGAATTGCAATGTATTTCAAACACAGTCCATTTCATGGCAAGTAAGCATGCAATAGCGATTTGTCAGCTGTTCGAGAAAAGAGCATGAAGTTTAGCTAAAACCCATGTTTTTTATAAACACCATTCAATTTGATATAAAAGTTGTGAGCATTATGTGAAGGAACATGGATTCATGTTTAATCAATGATTTCTTATAATGTACTGATATGAATGCAACTAACTGAATATTAATTGATAATTTTTGCTTGAGAATTTAGAGTTATGAACACTATCGCACTTGCAAGCTGCATCTTGTCCAAAACAGCGGCAAGATAGGCTAGTTTCTGTAGGTGAGCAGTAATGAGCAGTGCGAAGTAACAACAAGAAACACCAGTAACAACAGTATGGGGCAAGCACAGGCTGCCAACTGTATAATTTATTGCACAAAAGTTCGCCTGAATATCAGTCAGACAACTCGTGCAAATGAAGGACCAGTTGGGAATGAACAAGTTACGAAATCAACAATGCCTGCTTTCACTAACAGGACCCTCATTCACATAAAGTATGCAGCGATAGGCCCCTACCGAGGTACGTCACAGCATGATGTCACTGGCACATGTAAAAGGTGTGGCTGGAAAAACACTCCCGCTGGTGGCTCAGCCCGGTACAGTCGTGCGGTGTTTGGGGCAAGTTTTAATTTTTCAAAGCTTACACTTCACGTTACAATGTCGACATTAGCTGTAGTATGTGTCAGCAAACATCTAGCTGTGTGGTAGACTGTGTGGTAAAATATTTGCCACGCTGTCTGTTTATCTTGAAGAAGTAAACACACGTGGTGGCCTGTGCGAGCAACAGCGACATAGTCTTCAAAAATGCGCACTGTTGATTGCAGCATGTAGTGTGCATTGAAAGGTATTGAGAATATCGGTTCAACTGAGAATATTGTGTGTGGTGTGTGCAGTGTCAATAACAATGTGTCTTGTTTGCGAAGACGTTAGCACTCATGGCAGGGACCGGTCGATGAAAAAACTTGATTCGACATTTTAGTCAAGGTAAATATGCACTTGACGCGACCATCTGCGAGTAGGTACATCTCGGTGTTTGCGCTGTGTGCAGAAAAAAATTGCATGGTGACCGGGCTGGAAGATACCATTTGCTGAAGCTGCATGTATGAATCGCCCCGACGAGTACGCAAGCCCAATAAAGGTATAACTCGTTTTATCGAAGGCCTCATATGTCTTCATGTAATAAGCAGAGATTCTTGTTTCACATATACTCAGTACCTTTACCGCTCGATATTCATGAAGTGACAATGCAAACAACAAGTTTGTGTGTTAGGTCCTAATGGAGCAATGTAAATATGCAAATAAGTTGTAGGTGTCAGATGCAGCGATGTAACTGCACAAAAGATTACGTATATATTAAGCTACAGGTTTAGAATCGCATACATCTCAGTGGTCTATCAGGAACGTCACAAACAACTTCCTTGCCAACCAGCCCTTGCACAGAGGGAGGGAATGGCTGGCACGGTGCTCGAAGTGACGTCACACTATTTGCAAACATAGAGGAGGTTTCTTACTTAGGCAACATTTTGCACAATATATTTTTTAGATGCAAGACTACTCGTCCACATTGATCATACTGATGTCTTTTGTTGTTACTTTGTGCTGTGAATTACTAGGCATTTAGTCACCATGATCTTTAAAAGCTAATTTCAGTGTTCTCTCTCATATTGCTGACAACTGTGTTGTTGCATAAATTGGGCAAAAAAGCAACACAGAAAGGCTGTCACAATAAATACACCAACATGGGTATTCTCCTGCAAACAAAAGTCGGCACTGGTCCTGTTATTACCCGTCTTCCTTCTCTCTTTGCCTTGTTTGTGCTGAAACAGCCAAACACCTGATGAGTTAGATGAGAAATATTAACGCATCAAAACTATAAGTGCTTGCATCAGCAACTACACAATAGCGTGATAACCGCACCCCTGCCACACAGCAGCGAAACATATTTTGAACATGCTGGCAGCGTATTATTTTATAAAAAGCAACTCTGGCAGATTACAAAATCTCACATTGTGCATGCAAGTTTTCTTCAAAGTCAGGCGTACAATGTAGGTGCTGGCCGGTACATTATTAGTTACAAGCAAAGGCGTCTTGCAGGTACACATGCAGATTGCACGAACACCTCTCTCTCTCTCTCTACACTAGACACACACATTATATCTTTCAACAAGCACACGCCACTGTTTCGGGACACAATAACGCTCTACCGTGAACGTATGCTAATCAACCCACTTAGGCGGTTGGCTAGGTGAATCGAGCCAAGTTACAAATTGTATCGCCCGCGAACGTAAACAAAATGCTGCTTTGCATCAAATGGCACTGCAGGCTTCGTTTAATCAACAACGTAGCAAGCGCCGTGTGCGTCTTCCTCACTACATTGCACATATGAAAAAATCGATCACCATACACATGCATGTTGCCGCAGTTGTCTCGAATTAGCTCCAGTAAGGCCGCGCCGATGCGCCAGGGCTCTGCTAGCGTTAGCGTTGTCAAAGCGAATCGGCAACCGCACTCGCAAAGGCGCGTAAGGTTGCCGTTTCACGACGCCTCGTTCGAGTGCGGCAACACACACTTGCACTGAGTGGCATACTTGGTCTACATAAAAAAGTGTCCTCCTTACCTTTACTTTCTTTCACACTGTCCTGAGGGAAGCGACCACAGGCGTCAGCCGTCACCTCGGAGTCCTTCGAGCGCCCGCCAACCCGCCGATTTCTTGGACGACTCGCACTTGTTCCGCACTCGAACAACCGCGGGAATAGGGCGCAATCTTAGCACATCACACGAACGAGGAACGGCGCTTCCTTGCGTAAATTTAACATTTCGTGCTCTCGTGTGTAGCAGCGCGAACACATGAGAGACACACCGAAACGGCATGCCTACGTTAACAAAGAAGACAAACATCATGTGGCTTTAGCTGTGAATGGATTTGACTTGGATATCTGTGTGAGGAAAAAAAAAACATCTGTCGCTGCTATAAACTGAAAAAAAATGTACGTTATCTGGCAAAATAACTTTAAAAGTGATAAACGGTTATTCAAAAAACAAGTTACAACTTATGAATATTTTCGCAGGTCTTTGTTTTGTTTTTGTTCTAGCAGACGACGGCCTCCTACTGCTCCTACGACAGACGTAGTGCGGTTTCACGTTCGGTGCGTGTCGCCGACGCAAAGCTCTACAGTAGTGATATCAGAGTTATCAATTCTGAATGAATCATAGGATGGCTACAAAGCAGTAACATTTTGACATAGTGCAGTACGCAATCTTTCAAGGTATGACATTTCTTTGCTTTGAAGCAAATCGAAGCAAGCCGGCCGGCGCAATCAGCTGACATCGCCGCTACGCGAGGCATGGTCGTGCGCAATAGCGTCGCGCCCCGCGCTCGATTTGTCATCAAGCGATAGAGCTACTAAGTGGAATACAGCTAGATGCAGGGATTAATGGCGTATCACTCTAATTCCCTGTGGTGGCCGACTCAATCGCAAGAGAGCCCCGGGAAACAACCTTCAACTGCTCAAGCTTCTGTGTGGGTGTAAAAATACTTGTTTTCATCCGCGGCGGGGCAGCAATCTATAGTTTAAAGACATGCGAAAAGCATGTGACGTATATACAATCACAAAACATATGCACACAACAATAGATACGATCGCATATCGTACATAAATATGCCAACACATAGCGTGTAAAAAGCAAATTTATATACAAAACTTAAACACACTACACTCTCAGCGCGAATAGCTCAGCGAGCTAACGCACTCAGTTCACGTACAGGAGCACAACTAAGTGGCGCAGGTTCGAGTCCCGCCAAGTCAAATTTTTTTTTGTTTTTTTCTTTCAACGTTTTCATTGTACTGCTGTCTTTTCTAATGCCTTAGGTTCTAAAACAAATAAAAGCAATATTGCGTTCAAGTACGTATGTGGGACTGTGTTTTTTGCGCAACAGTTATTAGTATTTTTATTTTCATTATTAATTTTTTTATTTATTTTATAATATAACAAAAGTAAGGACTAAGGGGAACATTAGGTCTGATTGATTGTGAAGGGACCCGAGAAGTGAGAAAACTCAAACCAAAAAATTTATTTGAGATAAAACTGAGCATTTCACAGCCGGACCAGTTTCTTCAAGGGTAGGCCATAGGTATGCGCGAGACTTGCTATATGACTAATCTCAAGCTGTGGCAGTTGAGGGAAGGCAATATCACCGAGAAGCAGTTCCAAAATACATTTTGGTTGATGTTTTTTGATTCCTCCAAAATAAGGGCTGCACAATTGTGATCGAGCCAAACCAAGAATTGCGGGCACGAAGTCATGAGACAGAAAATGAATAATGTTGATTGTTTGAAAAATTGCCCTTAATAAAAGGAAGAGGTATGGAGTGCTACGTAGCTTAACTCGCAGTAGGAATTATATATATATATATATATATATATATATATATAGATAGTTTAAAATGGACAATGTTGCACACACAGATATTGGTTAAATTTCTTTGCAGCACAGTTGAAGCATCTATGTAGAACTGAAGCATCAAGAGAAGCTCATGTGTCCTCACTTTATTGCGCTTTACATAGCTTGTATGCGTCCATGCAGCCATGATATGATGTATTTTAAAGCATTTGTTTAACCTATAATCTTCTTATTCATTAAAGCTGGCCCATAAGTTGTGTCTTATGTAGCACTACAATTAAAGCGTAATCTGCATGGTGGTCTGAAACAATGCTTTTGAAAATCTCAAAACGACCCAGCTCTATACACGACCATCCGAGCATCAATGATAAGCACCATTATGTGTCCGTACATATCAGTTGTGCTCTCATAATTAATTATTTTTCTGACCACTCCCTCTGCCCCTACCTCGTATCTGTCGTGAAGCTGTGGCAAGTAGTGTATAGCTGTATTTATAGTGTAGGAGCACATACTATCAATAAAAAATTATTTTTAGGCTACATGAAATTACTTTTCATAGATTTTCATTTCTTTTGTCGGTGCTCAGGAGAGCTCAGCTCATGGTCGATATTTTAAAATGACATTTCTCTTTGCAAATGTTAATGAGAACAGTATCATTAATATTGACAAGTTCTTTCTCATTGAATTTAGTTCTCATTATTATTGTTTCTACCAAAAAACGAGCCCATGAAGTTATGCTTTTTTTGCTTGATTTGTTTTCGTGTGACAGCATGCAAGTAAAATGACAGTTATTATCATTCCTTGTGAATGACACATTTTCCGTTTGACAGACTTTAGCACCTGGTCATCTGCAGAAGTTGTATTCATTCTGGAAAAGGGCGAACAGCGGTGACTGACAACACAGACTAGCCTGCGCTATTCTTTTGTACTATATATGTCACTGTGAATTCATTTATAACTTTATAGAGCTCGGATTTCCTGCTGAAAATGTGACAACACTGTAGAGTTTCCACATTTTTGCAACAATCCACATGCCTTTCATACACTATTGCACATTTTCGTAAGCACCTTACAAAATCTGTATATTTCCGTAAGACCATTACATTCGGCATTTTCCTTATGAAAGCTTCTGTACACTCCATACACTTTCCTTATCCTTCCATATCTTCCATAATGAACTCTCCGTATGCTCCATAAGTTTCCTTATCCTTCCATATACTCCATAAAAAGCTTTCCATATATGCCATACATTTTCCTTATCTTTCTGTATACTCCATAAAAAGCCTTCCAGTATACGCCATACAATTTCCTTATCCTTCCATATACTCCATAAGAAGCTTTCCGTAAAATGCCATACAACTTCCGTATATTTCCATAAAACTCCTTATTTTTGCTGTATGTAGCATAAGGAAATGTTACGGAGTCCATATATTTTCCGTAAGATTTCATACGGAACGTTTCAGTAGGGATTGGAAATGTAATTGAGACTAATGACTCGAATTGTCATGTTTGATTGAGTATGATGATATATTCCCCCAAAAGGCCGTTACAATCTCTAAAATTTTTAAATACTTAATATTAGAATACTTGGAGCATGCAAACTAAATATACAATAGCCCAGAATGCTTCAGTAAATAATAAAATGGGGGTATAGGCATTGCCCTCTGATTCGCTTGACTGGTCTTTTTCAGTGAGACTTCCTGATTTTACTCCAGTTTTTTGAAGCAGAGCTCGTGGCGATTATTTTAGCTCTTCGAAAACTTCCGTTAATCAAAACAACGCAGTAAAAATGACGAATTTTCTTTCAGTTTGTGCAGCTCTGACAGCTTCAGAGAACTTTCGAATTCCAAGCACATTCAAACATTAGTACCCCGCAGTTGAGACTCCTGAGGTTATCATGGGTTCCAGGACACTGTGGGTTAAGTATAAATGAATTGGCCGATTAGCACGAGCCCCACTTGGCACGAGCCCCACTTGATGGCCACTTTTATCCATAACTGCCAATTTGATTGATTGATTGATATGTGCTGTTTAACGTCCCAAAATCACCATATGATTATGATAGACGCCGTAGTGGAGGCTCCGGAAATTTCGACCACCTGGGGTTCTTTACGTGCACCCTATTCTGAGCACATGGGCCTACAACATTTCCGCCTTCATCGGAAATGCAGCTGCTGCACGGGGATATACTGCCAGATGTTGAATATATACGGCAATAAGAAATTGAAAATCAGCAATCTCCACTGATACGATAAAGAAAGTAATAACATGGACACACAGCCCTCACCGATAATATGAACAAGTGTTCGGAAAAAGGTAAGATACCCAAGCAATGGAAAACGGTAACAATCATAATGATTCCCAAGCCAGGCAAGAACTAGAACTTGATAATCTTAGGCCTATTCCCTGACATACTGATAGGAAAGTTATTAGAGCATGCCATCCTAACTCGACTGTCAAATAATATGGAAAGACAATGAGCTCTTTCCTCATACGATGGTATATAGGCTTTAGAAGCGAAACTGTCTACACAGGACTTATGCTTAGATTAACACCAAATAATTGATTTGGGTCTCAATACACACGACACAAAGGTCATAGTTGGCCTAGATCTTAAAAAGGCATTCGATAATACATCACACAAAGCTATACTTGCCAATCTTCAAGCGTTAGGGGGTAGTAAAAGAGTATACTTAATATAAAATACTTTAACTGCCGGACTGCAAGAATATACTAGGCGAAGCAGAATCCCAAGAGTTTAGTCTGGGCAGCAGAGGTATGCCGCAAGGCTCAGTCCTATCCCCCTTTCTTTTTCAACGTGGCATGATATTCTCCCTACCGACTGAAGGAAATTCCAGGACTCCACCATAGCCTCTATGGAGATGTCATTATCTTATGGGTAGCAGAGAGTAGCGACGGATACATAGAGGAATCTTTACAAACCGCAGTAAAGGTTGTAGAAAATATGCCACTCTTACAAATTACAATGTTCACCGGAAAAATCGGAACTTCTCTTCTATAAGCCGACAAGTAGGGGTCGGAAAGTATCCAGGAAAAACCCAACATTAAATTTTTGTTGGAAAAACTCAAATACCTACGGTCGAAAGCATACGAATTCTCGGACTTCCAATCAGCTCGAACGGGCATAAAGGAGAGGCGATTAGAATACTTGAAACCAGTGCGCAGCAAATTATGCGTCTACTTAAACGAATTCTAACCGGTACTATGGTATGAAGAAAAGAGAGTGTGATAAGACGGGTACAAGCTTTTGTCATCAGTCGTATTGTAGATGTGATTCCGTACCTCAGACTGCACGTGGCAAAAAGAAAAGATGACAGAATTATTAGACGAGTTTTTCAACAGGCGATCAGACTTTCAATAATAACTACCTCTAATGATAAACTACTTCAATTAGGGCTTCACAACACATCAGAAGAGCCTATAGAAGCTCAA